>JAQJVL010000002.1:1983517-2020728 GCA_035578905.1 Stictocephala bisonia | reverse complement strand
TCGGCTTGTATATACGAGTATTGCGCGCATTCGTGAGACACGCGTTTGTGTGTAAATCTAAGAGTGAGTGCGTGTGTATAGAACATTCATTTTACATACGAGGTGGAAAAAAAATATGAAAACGCTTTCAAACGTTTGTATGACTTCACTTGTAAAAGTGAAATCTTGTACATGATCATGGTTACAAAGAGTATAATTTTTGACACCAATAGTGCCATTTCATCTTTTTAGGGGGACTGCCCCCAAGGAGTTGAATGAAAATCTTCAACATAAGCCTAGGTCGAGTTTGATATCAAATGAAAGGTATATTCAAGAGAAATTAATTGCCACAAACCGGACTTCGAGAGGTTTGTCCTTTTCAGAGTATCGGTCATTTGAATTTGGATTTCACGTAAAGATGTAGGACTCATAGTTGCCCTGGCTACTGGGCTATTAATAAATAGTCCTTTTTGAGCTAAGTCGAACTCAGATAGTAACAATGACTACACTCGTTCATCTACACTCATTCAGCCCTCATATTCTCCCGATCGGCGTCTTAGAGATTAACAATGAATAAACAATAATAATAAATTAACTAATTTGAATAATATTATTTCTCCGCTATTTAACTGTTTCAAGTAAATTATTCTTAACAAAAATTATACTTTATGGAACACAATTATTAAAAAAAATTAAATTATAAATTGATTTATGAAAAAATTAACGTTGTTGTGAAAGCGTGTCCATATTTTGTTTCCACTCTGTTTAGTGTACTGTTTGAATAAAACTATAATAAGGAAATACTTTATTCAATTCACATGGGCCTGCAGGCCTGTCCGGTAATGCTATTCAATGAGTGAAGTGTGCGGACTTTACCTAGGAACCTCCTCAGTCCGAAGCCTTACCCACTCAACTATCACGCAGTCATAAATATTAGTTTTTTACGTTTAACAATGAGGTCCTACACTACTGTTGAAGAGGGTATGAGGATTAAACCAACGTAGTTTATGACTTGTGTGCTTTGGTAGTCCTTGTGGTCAGGACAACGTTTATCCTAGAATCCGAACATCGCTACATGTGTATTTCAACTTCAACTCGAGGACTCATGCTGAAGATGATGATGGTGATGATTGAGTGGACGCCTCATCAAAGTGAGAACTGTTGAGTTAATAACTTCTATCACCAAATTAACATGTTTATGTTCTACGGAATCCTTTGGTAAATCACCTAATAGCTATAAAGACTCAGTTTACTATACTGTAATTGAAATGGAATTACACAGTGGGAGAAGAGTAGTTCTCTGTCTCACTTCCACCACTCTGTGCATAACACATGCACAGTGCGTTCAATAGGTCGTATTCTAAGTGGCCTATCTTACTACAATTATGTCTTAAAGCATGTAATTCATTTTTGTTCTTATTTACAAAACAGTTTAAATTACAAGTGCATAACTTACAAGACAGTTTAGAAAGTATTAATAATTTTATAATGCAAAGGTTTTACAGTATTTCCTTCAGACTGGTTAAAAAATCTGTCGATTTGTTTCTTTCAGTCTCATCACTTTGATAGTAAATAGAATACCTTTAGCTAAGTTATCATTCACTGGTACAAATTAAAAACAGTGACTTTAAATTAATAGATCTCTGGACTGATTAAAATATACAAAAGGAATAATTATTTAGTAAAAACAGTGCAATATTGAACGTTAATCTGAACATTTACTTAGTGTTATACGTAAGTGATGCACAGAGTGGTGAAAGTGAAACAGAGAACTACTCTTCTCCCACTGTGTAATTCTATAAGTGCGGACACGTAATGATAAAGTACGTCAAACAATTAAAAAAAACTTCCGCAAGTACTTGAAATTTCTGGCTAACAAAAAGAAACATGATCTAAGAAGTTCCGCACGCGTCGGCCAGCCTACTTCCTCCTTGGGTCGGCTATATACACATTCAACAGATCCACTGTTCAGTTAAACATAACCATCCCATTATTTTTAGGTTATTTGTCATTTTTGTAACTGAAAGGGTCAGAGGACTTCGTCATATTTTCAGTGAGTGTATTTTATTTTTAACCTACAAGAGCTAGCTAAGCCTAAAAAAATTAGTTGTAGAAAGAGGAAACCAACCTTCCTAAACAATGTGTTACTGAAAGAACCAGACAAATATAAAAACTGAAATAATAATTGGATTGCAACTTTGTTTAATTATTCTAGTTTATCATGTAATATTACTGAAAGTGTTGTTTTGATATAAAAGTTAGTGCTACTGAGTGTATCAGTCTTGAACATTAAATTACCACAAAATTGTATAAATAATATAACATGCAAAAACACCTCATAACATAAAATAACTACCGGATTGATCAATCGCACCAAAGTGCTTAAATACCAAGGCGAATAGGTCCACCCTAACGGTAGCGAACACATGCCAACCAAGGGAGAAAGAACAAGCTCCAGAAAATGTACATGTTAACGGCGAACAGGAGCAACTAAAGATCCATCAGCCGAAACGCAGATTGACCACTACAAAACAGTAGATAAACCCGTGATCCTGTACGCAGCCGAATGCTCTGACCTATACCGCAAGGACGAACTCGAAGAATTAGAGAAGACCAAACGGAAAATCATACGGAAAATACAACAACCAACACGATGACAACACATACAGAATCACACATCGAAAAAATCACCACGAGAATTCGAAAACGCAGAGGCTTAAATTCTTCGGACAAACCAGACGAATGACCCCATATTGACTCACATATAAGATCACAGAGAATATGTACAAAATTTGACAGTAAACTGAACCAAACAGATCAAGAAAGACCCAGACGAATTCAACATTTCTGAACACGATTTTAGAAATCGAAACCCACACCGTAAGAAAATTAACCAACAAAATATTGAAGACAAAATACCCATTGTGAAAACAGGGGCCACATGGAGTGACAAGAGAAAACTGGGAAACGCACATAAGACGAAGGAACGATGAAGGAACACAAAGCCTAGAAGAAAAATTAAGATGTTAACTGGTTTTACTAAAATGTTAACTGGTTCTACGAATATGTTAACTGGTTCTACGAAGATGTTAACTGGTTATACGAAGATGTTAACTGGTTCTAAGAAGATGTTAACTGGTTCTACGAAGATGTTAACTGGTTCTACGAAGATGTTAACTGGTTCTACGAAGATGTTAACTGGTTCTATGAAGATGTTAACTGGTTCTACGCACTTCTTCCGGACTGTAACGATCGTAATAATATTATACTACCAGTATACGAGAAGTTTTAAATTTATTTATTGTTATAGGAGACAATTAATATTGTGTAATGTATTTGGGTTATTTTCCAATCACATGTTTTTGTTTTGGTTGTCATGGTTTTCATACACAAACTGATTGTAATGTTTAAAATAAATGGAGTAGTTTTATAATAAATTGTAATATTTATTACATTGATTGTAACATTGAGGCAAAACATCAAAGACACTCAAGCTTACAATTGATCATACACTCATTCTTGCAATCATCAGTCGCCAATTTTCATCCACTTCCAGCGCAGGAGCCAGTCTTTCAATTGTCTGTCAGTCCCCTTCCAGAAACTCGCCTACGTTGTAAACAGTATTAGGAGCTAAAAAGACGCTAAAAAGCGTTCAAGGTTAGTTTTTGACACCTTAGTTACTATGTAATTTTTAATTGCCAGAGGCAATTTGTTGATTAGGTGGTTACCCGCTTGCGATGAAAGTGTTCGTAAACTACCGTTCTCTATCTCCCAGTCCGGTAATATCTCTGCCTCTTGTCTCAGACTCGTGTACAACCCTCTGGTTAAGGCACATTTCGACCAACAATTTTGCAAAAGTTGTCGAAAAGCGGTCCTGCACGACTCTCTGTTTCTCAATTTTGCGATAGTTCGGATCGCCTTTTTACAATTTGAATACTCTTGGAAAATGAATCCTGCAACGGCTCCCCACAACACCACTCCATAGGAAATGCGTGGATAAACTAGCCCATTGCAGGCTGGTCTCTGGTATATTGAATGCCTCTATAGGGTCGGTTTAACGTCCCTAAATCGATCGCTGTTGATAACAAGGCTACAAGTTATATCATACACACTTATCCTGCGTTAACGTAAACCTCATAATTATTTTATATACATGAGAGCTGCGTGTGGTAGATACAAAAACTTTATTTAATGCTCAGAAATTAGCTACTTCTTCTAGCTTATAACCCAATTCCTCTCATATTTAATTTTGTTCCATGCGAGGTGATTAATAAGGGGGGGGGGGTGTTATTAAATATTGGCAGATTTTCTTGATAATTTATTAATGATGATTATTTAAGCATGTGGAATTATATTTATAAATGTAGATAAAAGGTTGTCAAGTGGTAAACAAGTTGTGTTTTTTTAAGAAAATAATCATTCGGTAAAGTAATTAAACTGCCATGCCTCTTACCACCCTTAAAATATTTAACTGTGTGTTAAACAACATCAATGTTAACATATTTAAATAATGGTGTCAACACTTTTTATAAAGTCTTAAAATGAATATCTTACAACAAAAAATGCTTTTAATTCAGTCCACCTGGTGAGGTTTTATGCAATTCTGTTTTAAAACATGTTTCTTAAAAAAAAACCCATTGTTGTTTTTCACCAACCTTACGCTCTGATTGTTAGACCGAATTAAATTTATCAGAACACTTTATGCTTATTTAGACTTGGTTGTTTCTGGACGGAAGATCATTGTGAAATATCTAGGAACCTCTTCCATACGAGACTGTCACCTCCGGCTTCTCGCTGAACAACAAGGAAGGAAGGATGAGGATGTCAACACACTCTTCTCGACGTAACAATCAAGTCCACCTCCTCAACACTCCCTCACTCATCACACATACACACACGCACGCACGCATTATATTAATGGATCAATGTTAGTTTTTACTATTTAGGAGTTTGTTTTTAGATATGTCGAGAACAATACATATTTTAATCTACATGATTAAATTTATGATGATGATGTATGATTTAATCTACCCTTTAGGTATACAGGGCGTCTCTGAACTCTCTGATAAGCTCTCTTGGTTATTGTTTCTGGTTCATTTAGAATCACAAATATCATATTTAAAGTGTTCAAAACACCTCGGTTATACTTGCAGACGCAATTTTTTTGTTTTTTACTTTTAAATTTATATCTCAAAAACAAAAAGGAGTATTAAGCTAGAATGCTGTACGGTTCTTTATAAAATTAACATCAATTTTGAGAAAAATTATGGGTTTTCCTGTATCAAAATTTCAAAATGGCGGCAATTTAAAATTTTAAATCGTAATTTTTTGTACAATCGAAAACATATCGATTTAAAAGCATTAGTGTGTACTTTTGAAGAACATAAAATGAGCAGTTCAACCATAAATTAGAACTCTTGGCATTTAGCAATTACTAAGGAAGAAAATAAATGGTTTAACCCACTTTAACACGGTGACCTGACTCACTGCAACCCGCTCCGACATGTCGCTTGCTAAACCGAGACAAGAAGTTGGCCATGAGACCAACTATTTATGAATACTTTCTAAAGGAGTTGTGCAGAATTAATTAAAAATTCAAATTGATTAAGTTTGGCCCTGAATTAAATACGAGTGGAGCTGTAATGAGAACTTGTTATCTTTTATGAAGTCTGTGACGATATAATCAGAGCGAAAATAGATCTGATATGGCAATAAATTTCCATAAAAAGTGGGTAATTATACAGAACAGAGGTCTTGTCAATTGTTTGGCTAATTATTTTCATAGTAGATACATATCTAAGAAACAAGAATATGATCGTTGTTTTATTTTTGAGTTGAAATGCTGAAAAAAATTACGAAAATTAGAAAAACGAAATATTATTTTCTCCCGTAAAAATTGGCATTATTCAAATTGGCAGAATTTTGGCCTAAATACGAATATGGCAAGGTCTTTGCAATCGAACCATTATTGGGCAAGCTATCTCCAAACTTAACCTAACCAAACCTAACAAAACCTAAACAAACGTAACATAAACTTACCAAAACTAACATAACCTAACCTATCAATATCAAATCAAATATGTTTATTTGTAGTAGGCAACGTTACATTGAATTACAAACGTCAATTAAAAACTAAACTAAAATTGAAGCTCCATGTGTTAATCATGAAAGAAAGATTGTCAAATTACCAAATATACATCATCTTTACAACACATAACAACCCATTCCAGCAAAAATATATGAAAAATATAACTCTTAAAATATTGTTAAGAGGTTGCAACTAATAAAACTATGATTACAAGTTAAGAAATACGGAAATCGAATAACAAGCTCCATCCAAAAGATACTGGTGTATTAGAGTTTTGAATGTTTTATTGCAAACTTCTTGTTTAATTTTATCCGGTAGTTTGTTATATAATTTAGGCCCTATATTTTGAGGAATCCAGGCAGCTGATTTTAATCTATGAGAGGCCTGTCTGTGTTGGCTTCTTTGTCTAGTGTTATAGCTATGAGTATTATCGCCAGTTATTATTGTTATGGATTTAAATTTATTAAATAATAATAATTCATAAATGTATATGATTGCTAATGTTAAAATTTAAAATTATTTATAGTACTCTCTGCAAGATGTTCTTTTGTTCAGCACTGCCATGATACAAACCGCTCTATTTGTAGACGGAACACGCGTTGGAAATTTACATGAGAGGTGGTGCCCCATAATACAATTCCATACCTTAGCCTTGAATCAATGAGTGTATAGATCAATCTAGTTATAAAACGTTTTGATAAGCTGAAAATCGTCTCAATAAAGAGGATATTTTGGAGCAGAGGAAATTAATGTGTGCAGTCCATGAGATACTGCTAACAATTTTTATTCCTAAGTATTTTACCTCAGATCTAAAAGGAAGTTCATAATTAATTGTTCATTAATATAACCAGGTTTGATTCAAAGATATTTTTTAAGAAAATCTTAAACAGCAAATTTTTGTCGGATTTACATGTAAATTTTTACTATTAAAGTATTGACAAAGGTTTGTTAGCTGTAAGAAACTGTCAATTTCAAGATCGTTCCAAGATTTATTTTTAAAGAGAAGAGCCACAACATCTGCATACATGGTGATTCGTAAATTATTTAACCTGTTTGAAATACCATTCATGTATAGGATAAAGAGGATTGGCCCCAGAACAGAACCTTGGGGAATTCCAAATTGTTATACTAAATTCCCTGACTGTACTCTATCATTAATTTTTACTCTTTGGATTCTAAATTTTAAATACAATTGGATCCAGTCAAGAGGGACTCCCCTAACTCCAGTCTGGTATAGCCGATTAAAAATTATGATGTGATCTAAGCAATCAAAAGCTTTCTGTAAGCCTAGAAATACTCCTAGAGTTTTATATTTTTCATCTAGTGCAGTGATTGCTTCATTGATGAAATCAACCATAGCATCAGTTTTGTTTTTACCTTTTACATACCCGAATTAGTCTTTACTTAAGACGTTATATTTGATCAAAAACCTAATTCATCTATTTACAAAGAAATAATCATAAACTTTTGAAATTGTTGAACTATTTGCAATTGGGCACCAATTACACGGTAATTCAACAGCCCCATCCTTAAAGATTGGACGAATTTCGGCTTGTTTCAATTCTTATGGAAATACGCCTAGTAACTGAGGCGCGTTTATGACGTCTGCAAGAGGTTCACACACGTGGTTAGCACAATGTCGAATTGTTTTATGGCTTATACCATCATAACCGGTTGAATTTGAATTTTTTAATTTCATTGTTATTTTATGTATCTCATGGGAGTCAGTAGGATATAACGAAAGAGTGTAGGGGCATATTGTGTTAAGATGAAACTGAAATGCAGGCTCTGTTATCAGGGAATGTTTGTATTCGCCAATGTTTGCAAAATATTGGTTAAACTTTACAGGGCTAGTCATGTCCGCTGGCAGCGGAACTGGTTTCTTTTTACTTTTAGTGTCAATTAATTTCCACACAACCCGAGATAAGTTATCAGAAGATTTTAGTTGCTTACCAAAAGGTTGCTTTTGCAGCTTTTATTATCTGCCGGTAAGTCTGTTTATATGTTTTGTAATAATATTATAAATGGATTGATTTATTCGTTTTTCTTTGAAAATCGAGTTCTTTCATAGTTGTTGAGGATATAACAATGCCCTTAGTTAACCAAGACTTTTTTGTATTACTTATCTTTTGTCTTTTCTTTCTTAAAGGACAAGTTATAGAAAACTTGTTCTTTTAAATATGTAATAAATTCTCCATTTTTTCAGCACTAAAAATTTTCTTTAAGAATTTTCTTAACAATTACCAGCCCACCGCTACCTTTATGCTTTGATCTTGAGAAATTTATCATTACTTCACATTTCCCAAAGTTAATGCTATACGATTCTTCTTCATTCAAACCATGCTCGCTAATACTTCAACATGTGGATTTTCTAACTGAAGTAATAAATTTAAATGGTCAATTTTTTCCCTAACATATTGAGTGTTAAGGTGAAATATCTTTAATTCTCCAGAAAAGCAATTTCTTTTAATTTCGTTGCTTGGAATAAGATAATTTTCCCTTGTAGCTATAGCAGAGTGGGTTTAGTTGTCTGAATCTAGCAGTTTAACCGTGATGAATTTATTTTATCAACAACTAATCTATTCAAGCATTTTCCGCCCCTATAATTTAGATGCAGGCCTTTAGTTGAGTAATGTTGAACCAAGATGTTTGAGAGAGATAATACTTTAATGTGCTCATATTTCAAAGCTTCAATGATGAGATCAATATTTAAAAATTTTTTTAATATTGCTTATCCAACATAATAATAATAAATGTCTTTATTTGCAAACATTTAAAATAGTTACAAAAGGGCGATTTTAGGGCCACTAGGCCCTCTCTTACAATTAACCCTAAATGAAAACTTTATTACAGCCTAACAAAGACAAAAATAAAAGAGAAAATATAAACATCAATAAAAACATTAAGACATTAGCAATAGGTCTAGTGTTATTCTTTCAACATAGCCCTATCCTAACAGAACGTAACTTTTTATGGCGGTAACATAATAATAGTTCGATTATAAAAACCTTGTCTTATTCGTGACCAGAGCAAAATTCCACAACATTTGAGTACCTGGGTCACTTAATTTACATAAATTACATTTGAGATCCTCAATGTGTAATTTTACGTTTTTCCTAATTTTTTAATTTTTTCGGCTTCCCGCTGAAAAAAATCAACCATATTCTTCTTAATTAACTATAAATCTACTATGAAAAAAATCAGCCAAAAAATCGACAAGGCCTCTGTTTTTATATACTGTAATTACCAAAACGTTTTTATTCGAGTTACTTTCATTACTCGTTATGTAGCTGATATTTCTTCCTTCAGACGTTGGTTCGATTGTTTTTTTCTGATTACGTAACACACATATATATATTGACACAATAACTTCTTAATTGTCTTTATAGGGCAATTATAAAACTACTTCTGCTGAAGTCAACAAGCTTGTGGTCTGCTTTTACTGATAGAATGTGATACATTTATAAAGCCAATCGACTAAGATTGTGAAAGAAAACTTGTCTAAAGATTTAGTCGCCAGGTGATTTGTAATCTCGGACATTGTGTTGTAAGGTAGGGTTCCGTTCTAAGTCAGCACACGTCCAAGCCGTGGCTGGTTTTCTCTCTCTCTCTGGTTACTTTACGACGATGATCTGGGTCGATCAAAATGATCGACTGCATTATCAATGTCTTTCGAGTAAATAGCATTATTTAACTAAACTAATGATATACTGTGGCACTTTGTAACAAAAATATGTGGTGTTTCTTAATCACAGAATTATTTTTTTTATTTGGAAGGGGTCGGACTTATTATGTCAAGTATTGATACTCGACCTTTACACACTCCACTGGTGGATTCATTTTCACTATCGCATGCGTAATAAACCTGCAGTATGAAGTCTCGTTAAATAACGTTATCACAGTCTAATAACGTACAGTCACGACAAATGCATTACTCTGCTGCGGAGCTAGCGCTCCAAGTAGCCGGAACGCACGACTACACCACATAAACGCTGTTTTAGACCTACACTGTGTCTTGCAAATAAGGGTCATAACACAAATTGAAAGAATGTAATAACAGGCTATAGATATGTGTTATTTGACATTTACTTATCACAGCTGTGGATGTAACTAGTGCAGAAATACGCACTACTGTCGTCCCACCACTAGAAGCGCTAGCGTCGTGCTTGTCGCCAATTTTTAACGGATTGTCGCGACTGTATGTTATTAGAATGTATCTGTAAAAAATAATCCTGTGAGAACTTAGTACT
Source organism: Stictocephala bisonia (assembly GCA_035578905.1). Taxonomy (NCBI): domain Eukaryota; kingdom Metazoa; phylum Arthropoda; class Insecta; order Hemiptera; family Membracidae; genus Stictocephala; species Stictocephala bisonia. The sequence goes on along the minus strand of JAQJVL010000002.1, from coordinate 2,010,411 downwards.
CGAAAATAACTAAGCGTAAAAATGTGTTTGCTGCTAGTCAAATAGATGAAAACCTATTAATCCTTCCTTCGGGATTTTTTTAAATTTAATTTTAATACATTTTAATTTTACTGTAATTACTTGTTGTTTTTAAGAAAGTTGATACTTATTGTTTTTAAGAAACGGTTGATCGGTTTATTTGTCGGCCATAGCAGCACAGTTCTGTAATCCAGGTACTTGGGAACAAAGTGGTTTGGAGATTGTAGGCTATATATTTATGCTCGTCCTCTGTCATGGCGTCCGCTCAATGGATGCCATCGACGTAGACACTAACTAGATAAGTCTGGGGTGTCCATGTTGGTTGGTAATTAGTGACCTGATATTGTTTAGGAGAAAGAACTGAGTATCAGGCTTGTTAATTAGCTGAAAATCAGACCAACGATACGTGGTTCGGATTTCACGTAAAGTTGTAGGTCCCTTATTTGTCCTGGTGTTGGGCTGTTAATAAATGTTCCTTTCTGAGTAACAATCGAACTCAGTCAGTAACCACACTACACAGGCCATCCGCACTCACCCTATACTTATGTGATCATTCATATTCGCCTTAAAATACGCACAAAGTTGTGTCGGCGCATCATAATTAAGAATCTTGTTAAAATTAAGAAGTTTGCAATTTGTTACTTATGTTTTACCTAAAAATAAACCTAATACTTAATCCCAGCAATACATTTTTAGATAAAAATATCCAAGTTATATATATAACTAGAAACATGTTATATAGTTGCCATTTAGTCACTGTTTATCAACAAAACATAGATTTTTCGGTAATTGTCTTTAACATAATTTCATCTAAATAGTTTAATAAAAAGTATTTCACATTCTGTTTATTAATACTAAATAGTATTGAACAATTTGAACATTATTAAGTCAAATATTCAATCACTTAATTAGAACCTTAGCACCAAACTTTGTTGGGTGGGTAGGCGGGGCGCATATATCTGTGTTTGATGTACGCTTTTTTTAATACTTGACTGGAATAGTAAACAGGCCACAGAGTGTCCAGCTTCAAATGTCGCATATTTTAGAGGATTGTTTTTCAGATCAATACAAGCAAATAATGCCATAAAACATGTGTCCTATCTCCGTTCGTTTTGAGTCTGTGTCTGTATGTGTTTTTTACAAAAATTAGAGTATCTCAAAAATCGTTTGACGTACAATAGTGAATTTTTGTATAAAAATTTATCTTAAAAAGACACATTTTATGTAAAAATACTGAATTTCTATGATTATCAGTTTCAAAATGGTGGCTGTCTAAAAATGTTAAAGTCAAATAAAAAGTAAAAAACAAAAAAAACAAAAAAACTATACATATTAACCAACGCTTTTAAGTGCCACTGTACGTGTTTGTGTATGGGGGCCGGGTGCGTCAATATCACTGTACGTGTTTGTGTATGGGTGGGCGGATGGGTAAGTATCACTGTACGTGTTTGGGTGGTTGTTGGGAATTTATGTGTGTGTGTGCGCGCGCACGCGCGTGCGTGGACCAGTTAATTATTAATGTACTTGGTTTTTGCACAGGAAATATAAAAAGAAAGCAAATAAATATTTTATTTTTCTGTATCTGTTAGCAAAGGTCTTGCTGCCAGTGTATAATTATATTCAAATTTTATTCTAGTTGCTAAATGATAGAGAAATCTTATTTTTTGACTGAACACTATATTATCTTAGAACTCTTTACCCAGATAATAATGCTATTTCTTTATTATTTACTAACCGATGTTTTAAATTGTCATACCGTTGGATTTTGCATAAAGTAGTCTACAAACATCGTGACTTAACATTTTTGGGGTAAATATGTGTAGTTTTTTTTTTTTTTTTTTGATTTACATTTTTAGATAGCTGCCATTTTTAAACTGATAATCTTAGACATTCAGCTTTTTTACATAAAATGTGTCTTTTTAAATCAACATTCGTACGAAAATTCAGTATTGTATGTCAAACGGTTTTTGAGATATTAAAATTTTTATAAAACACATTTATAGACACAAAACTAATCGAGATAGGACAAATGTTATGTGGCATTATTTGCTTGTATTGACCTGATAAACAACCCTCTAAAATATGCGACAGTCAAACCTTGTATATACTTGAACAAAACAGTTTGATTGTCTCAAAGGTAAATGTTGTATAAAAATAATTATGTAAAATAAAGGCTGGGGAAATTGTCTAACTTTTGACATCTATTTTACCTTTCAAGCAACGTACTGCCATTGATTATTGGTAATGTTACCTACTTAAACCAAACGCCTGCACTCCCTTCCTAGGCAATCTAGATACCACATGTTGTGGTATCTTGCACGGCTTCCTTCAGACAGATGATCTGTAGGGATGGCAAATATTTTCATCGATATATAACAAACCGAATATCGATCTAACGATAGTATCGAAAGAAAAATATCAATATATCGGACAACCGAGATATCGAATTGTAAATCATTTATCTGTTTAAAAATATGCAATAACTTTTATTCATGACCAAAATACACTCTATTTTTGATGTCACTATTTATAATAGCCTACTGAACGTAAAAATTAATACATTTATCTGCACGAAACAAGTTGTGGTATGTGGGGTTGGATTAAAAATATACGAAATAAGACTAATTTTACCATTAATTAATATTTTAATTACAATAGAATAATGTAATAACATTGTTATTTTTGTTTTTCACACTTAAACACGTGATTCGGCTTCTTATAAACACTAAAAATTAAACAAATTAATTCACTAAACCTACTTCCTTGTAAACACTAAACCTATCTATACTTGTTAGGTAAACCATCCTATATAATAAACAATCGGGCCATTTAGTTCACTTTCTGATCTTATTATTGGACAGATTTCGATGAAATGTTTGTTATTCAAAAGATAATTTTGATTTCAAAGCCGTAATGGAGCTAGATTTTTGTCCTACACGGCGTCAAAGTTGCAATATTATTCTTATGGAAATTGACCAGCTGGTGGCATAAACAAATCTTAAATGGTTCAAATCTGTTGTTATGCTAAATGTAGAGAGCAGCACAGTTAAATATCAAGTTAATTTATTAAAGATCGAATACATGTCTGTCTACGTGTATGTTATTATCATCCGTTAAATAAAAGAAAACATTTGAAATAGGCTTGGTAATACTGTAACATTGGTTGTTTATCAATACTAGGCGCTGTGTAGGCAATCGATACACACGAAGGGAGAAGTCCTGTAGTCAGATTGCCTATCCAGCGCCGTCACATCTTGCAAAGAAAAATTTTATTTCGTTCTATCTTGGTAGATTCGGATAACGTTGATGATTTCACTCATGCACGATTTTTGTGTTTTTAAGATTATTTTAATTTGTTATCCTTTTTAATGATAGGCTAGGGGACACCCCTGCACGCTTCGCGTGCCAATCCCTCGGCTTCCGGCCTCGGCATATAACTTTTGACTGCATACATTAATAATTAAACTGTATTGAGTAAAATCATATTATTTAAATTCATTTACAGTAGCTCACACTCACCTAACTTGATTTGAACTCTATTTATAGTATAATAATTATAAACAACAAATGTTATTACTAAGCCTATTTCTATTTTTTTCATTTTAATTAACGGCTGATGATAACATACACACAGACAGACATGTATTCGCTCTTTTATAATTAACTCGATATTTTACTGTGCTGCTCTCTATGTTTAACCTAACAACTTATTTGGACCATTTAACATTTGTTTACCTCGCCAGCTGGTCAATTAAAATGAATCTCCATAAGAATAACATTGCTACTTTAACGCGGTGTAGGACAAAAACCTATGGAAATTTCAAAAATCTCCGTTACGACTTCGAAAACAAAATTATCTTTAGAATGAAAAAATTATCAAAATCTGTCCAGTAATAAGCTCAGAAAGTGAGTGAACTAAATGACCCGATTTTTATAATAAATAGGATTACACTATAGAGTGCGAATCATGTGCAGTGAGTGACCTACTGTAAATAAATTTAAACAGTATGATTTTTCCTTAATTCGGTTGAATTACTAATATTTGTCGGCAAAAGTTACATGCCGATACCGGAGGCCGAGGCGTCACGAGCGCAGCGAGTGACTGAGCTGGCGTGCGAAGCGTGCAGGGTGTCCACTAGTTAAAAAATAAACGTTTGGAAACCAATTTTCCACTTAACCCCTCGTTAAAAAACTAAATAAAGTTACTTTATTATTTCAATGCATGTTTTGTGGGCATAAGAGTCAGTCTAAATGTATTTTTATTAGAGTCGTGATTTCTAGGAGAGAGAAAATGTCAATATATAGTGATATGATATTTCGGACTAAAATATCGATATATCGAAACATTGCTATACCTAGATCTGACAGACAAGGTGGGGATAATGTACGCAACGCGAGGAACTTCATTGATTGTTAAACATAAATAAACCTATTGAGTTGTTTACAAACAAAAAACAGTAGAAGATCATTTCTACAAAATTACACGTATCATACAATATTTTACCAAGGTATAAATCAAATTATATATTTGTAACTTAATAAATTATATCTCTTTTACAGTTGTCACAGAAACAATGTTTGGCAATCTCTTAATATATAAATGCACACTGCCACCATCCTTAAATCAATGAGATATACAAATTAGTCGCAATATAGTTTTATTAAAACTATTACAATTTTTGACCAGTTATTCAATACTTTTCAACACATCAAATATTAAAAGTTGTGTTTTTCTATGAACGCTCGCATATTTATCAAACTATGATTAATATTATTTATTGGCTGAATTCTCATTGATTTAACACTCATTTTACAATTATATATTTTGGTGTATTAAAATATTACTAAGGGACGCCTCTGCACGCTTCACGTTCCAGCCCCATCTATTATTATTTTAAAACGCCGACCGTAGAGATTAACAGCTAATATGAAAGTCTAATGAGTGTTGTGAGTGTAGACGAACGAGTGTAGTCATTGTTAATAATAAAGGTCAATTGTTCCTTAGAATGAGCCATTTATTAATAGGAAAATAGCAGGACATTTATGGGTACTACCATGTCAGATATGCGGAATCTGAACCACGCAGTGTTGGTCTGATTTTCAGCTCATTGACAAGCCTGATACTCAGTACACTTCCCTACACAACACCTAACAGCCCTAACTACCACTTAACATGGACACCCCAGACTTCTCTAGTAGTATACACATCGATGGCAACCATTGAGTGGACGCCGTGTCAGTATTAAGAGGATCGAGCATAAAACCTATCGTCTATAATCTCCAAAACACTTTGTCCCCAAGTAGCTGGGTTACAGCACTGCGCCACCAGTGCCGACATAATTTTGTCTGGATGATTTGAGACTGGTTTGCCTCTGCGAGCAGTGGATGTCCTTGGCATAACCAACATTCTGGAAGCAGGAAAGAAAGTAACTTTTTCTTACAAACACATTTCTCAATTTTGTTTTTACACGCGTACAGTGGATTGGCGAGATTTTTAACTAATTAATTAGTGTTGGAGTTGACTAACAAACACCATAACAAATAAAAATCAGCCATAAAGTTATTTATTTTGTATTTAATTATTATTTTTAACCGGTAGATTCCACTATTGATAAACACATATAAAGCACAAAGTATTTATGTAATCTATTAAACAAAAATGTTCAGTCCACACTTCACCCCACACCCTCAACTACCTGTGACATCCTACATAACTCAACCACCATCCTGGAGATATCGCACGTCTCTGGGTGAAAGGTCAACTACCGTTCCGTTCGTACTTCACTCAACACCCTCAATTACCAGTGACTCCCCCACCTCCTACATAACTCAACCACCACCCTGGAGCTATTGTACGTCTCCGGGTGAAAGGTCAACTACCGTTACGTTAGCACTTCACTCAACACCCTCAACAACCAGTGACTCCCCCACCTCCTACATAACTCAACCACCACCCTGGAGCTATTGTACGTCTCCGGGTGAAAGGTCAACTACCGTTACGTTAGCACTTCACTCAACACCCTCAACAACCAGTGACTCCCCCACCTCCTACATAACTCAACCACCATCCTGGAGATATCGCACGTCTCTGGGTGAAAGGTCAACTACCGTTCCGTTCGTACTTCACTCAACACCCTCAACTACCAGTGACTCCCCCACCTCCTACATAACTCAACCACCATCCTGGAGATATCGCACGTCTCTGGGTGAAAGGTCAACTACCGTTCCGTTCGTACTTCACTCAACACCCTCAACTACCAGTGACTCCCCCACCTCCTACATAACTCAACCACCACCCTGGAGCTATTGCACGTCTCCGGGTGAAAGGTCAACTACCGTTACGTTAGCACTTCACTCAACACCCTCAACAACCAGTGACTCCCCCACCTCCTACATAACTCAACCACCACCCTGGAGCTATCGCACGTCTCCGGGTGTAAGGTCAACTACCGTTCCGTTCGCACTTCACTCAACACCCTCAACTACCAGTGACTCCCCCACCTCCTACAGAACTCAACCACCACCCTGGAGCAATCGCACGTCTCCGGGTGAAAGGTCAACTACCGTTCCGTGCGCACTTCACCCCACACCCTTAACTACCAATGACATCCCCATTTTCCACATAACCCAACCACCACCCTGGAGCTATCGCACGTCTCCGGGTGTAAGGTCAACTACAGTTCCGTACGCACTTCACTCAACACCCTCAACTACCAGTGACTCCCCCACCTCCTACATAACTCAACCACCACCCTGGAGCTATTGCACGTCTCCGGGTGAAAGGTCAACTACCGTTCCATGCGCACTTCACCCCACACCCTTAACTACCAATGACTCCCCCATTTTCCACATAACCCAACCACCACCCTGGAGCTATCGCACGTCTCCGGGTGTAAGGTCAACTATAGTTCCGTCCGCACTTCACACAACACCCTCGACTCTTACGTAATATTCCGTTATCGGTCAGGTATATTAAATCTCCTCCCTTTTTAAAATATTGTCAAATTTTAAATTCTTCCATATGGAACGATTTCGATATCTTAAATTGGACAGTCTTAAATTTTAATCACTTGATTTTTTTTGTAGATTAAATTTATCATAATTTTATGTTAGAATATGTGTAACAGGCATTCCTTAAAGTTACAGTTCTAGTATTAATTCCACTTTAAGTTCCCGAAATTTAAAACAATTATAATCTTTATATGACGAAACTTAAGTGATTTATTTATGGTATACAATAAAATGCCCTCTTTCTGTAATCCGAATGCCTTTTCTTACTGGACTTTGTTTACATTTATCTTTATAAATTGTCTGTTAACTTAATATTCTCAATTACATAGTCTGAATTTTGTATAAAAAAAATGTGTCTTGGTTCGATCTGAATTATGTCATCTGGCACTACACTAAAATTCCTTATTCTGTATACATGAGTTAGGTGATCATTGAAGAAAATAGCTCTTTCTGGGTGGTCGCTATTAGATAACGAGGTCTTAGGTACTATATTGTCTATGATAGCTCTGGTCGTACATTGGACTAGGATGGACGGCGGATACTAAGGAGAGGGTAGTCTTTGTCCAGTGATGTCTTCCTTCTTCAGTGAGATGGTCATAGCTTGTAAGAGCTCCTCACTCTTCTATAGCCCACAATATTTCTCATATTGAGGCAGGCTTATCACCATGAAGTTTTCACTAAGTCCATATTAATTTTATAATTCGAAATCCAAGTTCAGTTCTTTCGTCTCCTGACCTTTTCCAGTACGTTGTTTATTGGGTTTTCTAACTGTCCATCCAGACTCACTATGTTATTTACTCACATGCTAGATCTTCTTCCTGCTTTATAAACATTCGACCTTATAGTTTTCCAATGTTTAGGCACACACTCTGTAAATAAAATTAGCTGGATGAAAGTCAACATTACACACAATCCCATTCTGATTTCTTCTTGTTACACTTAGTCCTCGAAATTGATTTTTGAACTCCAGCACAACGAGTTACGTGTAAGTCTACTATAAATTTGTGGTAAAAAAATAAATATTTAGGCTAGTTAACATTTCATTTCAATCTCTAGTTTTAAGGTAAAACTTATGTTAGATCTAGGTTATTCGTTATTTATCAATTAGATTTTTACACAGTAATTACCTTGTACATTTTGATTAGCTTCCTTTTAAACGGAGCTAACTTTAGCTGATATTATACTTTAAAATGTATCCAGGAAGTTTATAGGCCTATAGTTAGTTTGGACGGTTGTGACTCCAGACCGTATGTCAGGTGCGCGCATGGGTGCTTCCTCTGGTCTAAATACCAAGTATTATTTCCTCTACCAAGATTTCGCAACCGTGTATCACGAAATAAAATGTCCTACTTAAATTAAATCTAAACGCACCTGTTTAGTGTATAAAAACTGGCTTTCAGCTTATAAATTTAATAATCCCCTCCCAACGCATAATTAATTGATTTATTTTTCAACAGCATTTCATTATTATATGTTCAATCATTTACTTGTCTGTGCTTTAGTAATCTATTCTTCATATTAAATATGTTTGTGTCATTTTCACAAATCATTTTCCATTTTTACAAGAATTTAGGGCATGATTTTAATTTTATTTTATGAGTAAAATAATTAAATCTTAAAACTGCACAACAACATGAATATTTTTCCATAGAAAATTTTTTTAATTTAATTTTTTATAATTGTGTTCTATAAAGTATAATTTATGATCAGAATAATTTACTTGAAACCGTTAAATAGCGGAGAAATAATATTGTCCAAATTAGTTACTTTGAACTTCAAATGATCGCTACTCTGGAAAGGATAAATCTTTCGGAGTCCGGTTTGCGGCAATTAATTTCTATTTAATATACCTTTCATTTGATACCAAACTCGACCTAGGCTTATGTTGAAGATTTTCGTTCAACTCCTCGTGGGCCGTCCCCCTGAAAAGATGGAATGTCACTAATTGTGTCAATAAGTGTGTTCTTTGTAACCATGATAATGTACAAAATTTCACTTTTACAAGTGAAATCATACAAAAGTTGTGAAAGCGTTTCCATTTTTTTCCACACTGTATATTCCGATTGTGAAATAACCATTATTAGCTTATCGAGGCATTGGCAACACCCTCAACTGTTTACATTAGTTATAATTAATTGTGTGTACATATACATATTATATCTATAACTAATATAAAAATTACTAATAGTTTTATCCACTACAATTAGTCAACAGCTTATGTTGTATATGTAAAATGAGGTCAACATACATTTATATATAATCCCGTAAGTAGCCAGTAGAACATTTTGAGGTCATTTTTAGGTTAAAACAAAGAAAAAATGTCATGTGTACAAATCGTCTGTTCGTCTGTCTGTCAGTCTGTATGTGATTTTTACAAAAAGCTTGATATTTGATTTTAATCGTGATTATTTAAATTTAATTTTTGTATAATAATCCTTTTTAAATTGGCGGAAAATTAAAACTTAAAGTTAAATATCTTAATAATCTTAAATTATAGTAAAAATCTCTAGGTTACAAAAATGTTGAAGAATGTATTTTTACAAATAATGGTATTTTTACAAATAATGGTATTACAAACAATTTTAATATTTAACTACTATTAACTGAGAAATTGAAATTGTTGTCTAAAACAACAGAATTCTTCGTCCAGGGAATCTTTTTTATTTCATAAAAATTTCAATTTCTCAGTTAATAAGTTGTTTGATCTGAACAAATGTATATCATTAGTTGTTTAAATAGATTACTCAACTTTTTTTAACCTTTACGTTTTTATTAAAATATTCAGTTTTAAAAGTTTAAAATGGCCACCAATTTGGAAAATATTATTGTACAAAAATAAAATTTAAAATGTATATGAACACAATAAAGATAAAAAGTTATACCGATTCTCAAAATTTTATTGTAAATAACTTCAGAGATTTCAAGCTTTTTTTAAAATAACAACACTGAGACAGACAGACGTATAATGGTACGAGATAGATAATTTGTACACATTACATTTTTTGTTTGTTTTAACCTAAAGAATGATCTCAAGAAGTTTGGCTGGCTACTTACGGGAAACCCTGAATATTAGGTAATTTAAAGACTTTACATTATATGTTATTTAGTAAGAGGCACTTTAATTATTATGTAGATGGTCTTAACTATAAAAGGTGAACGAAAAGTCTCAAGGCCCTATCATTATACTCTTAATCCGACAACTTTTTTGAAGTAACATTACATTATTGAAATGTTATTTTTGTCATTATAGGTACTTAATTATTTCAAAGGTAAGCTATATTACAGATATAAACGTAAAAAGTTACATCCATTCCCAATGTAAGACCTGCCTTTTGGGATTGGATTGACTTAGAGACCTTTAGTTCCCGACATTCTTCCTCTTTTGTAAACGCGTTTAATATGTCATGTAATTCAAACAAGATTCCATCTTAAGATTTTGACCTACACCTAGAATCCCTTAAATTTGTCGTGCGAATGATGAGGTTCTCATCCATCCCAAAATTACCAACACAGTAATGAAATAGCTCCCCAAACTTTATTTTTCTTTTAGGTTAGAATAACAAATTATGAGGGTGACAAGGAACGTTTGGGAACTGTACATTATTCTGATTCCTAACTACATTCCTACATAATTCCTGTGTTATTATATGAACATCCCTTAAAGACATGCAATTCAAGGAATGTACATGATTCTTACGTTTTAATTTAATGTAAATCTACGTCAAATCATGTTATAACATAAATTAAAAACTAGAACCTATATTTTCGGCGACAACCGCGTCAATGAACATTATTTACAAAGTAACCAGACGTTTCGCCCATACTGTGATGTGGCATCCTCAGTGGTATCTCTGAGACAACTTGACACGGTTGTCATCGGAAAATATAGATTCTAGTTATGACACTGGCCGCTTAAGCCTAAGTTCTAAGATAAACTAAACATTTTATTTAAAAAAATATATATTATTTTTGTAATACATAAGGATCAACATTGGTTGAAAATACATGTATCAATTTTTAGAATTGATTTTGAATTTTGACAAATACTGGATAGATGTCTTTTGAATCCGTTTTAGTATTTGAAAAACGCACTGTTTTAGTATGTATATTTAGGTAATAAACATTGTTGCAGAATATACTGTTCTTAGTATTAATCATTAAAATGTTTGCCTTTTTTCTGAAACGTCTACATTAGCAATTACAACTGCTACGTGCAGGACTTTATCTTTCGAGAACAGATTAACATAAAAAAATAAAATAAAGTTCAGTTAGTAAACAAATATAAATATTATTTTTTTTTTTGCTTTTAATAGTGCTATACTGCAGTTGGTCTATTAACCACAGACCGAGGCAGGAGGTTGTGGTAGCGCGAGAGTTGCGACTGACGAGATTGCACGCGAAGCGTGCAGGAACTCCCCTAATAGTATTTTATTACTATACTTTTAAAATGTTGGCTTTGTATTGATTCTTCATAGACTTATATATTGTTAGTTTTTAGGAAACTTTACATTTTGCTATTTTGATCGTGTGGCCACGTGTAGACAAGATTGTTAACAGAAGGTGCTGTTAATTTTAATTAGAGAAAAGAATAGTAAATGGGTAACACATTCAGAAAGGTTGAGCAGCTGACCGTGTCTGATCCAATACAGCCGATTTCTCTTCGACGGAAACGATAGTAAATCAGGGCTCTTCCCCAAGAGGTTTTTTTCAATCTGATGGTACTTTCTCTACGTCACGTTTTTTTATGCTTTGCCGGGTTAGAAAAAAATAAGTCGTTTACTCTGCGAACATATTCAAGAGGCACTAGAGGTGTTGCATGTTGCTCCGTGAGTCTTGTCCGTAGGGAGGGTGGGAAGTTCGACTAGCAGTTTGCCTTATACAAGGAGCTACCACATAGAGATTTGCTAATCAAATTATAGTATAAACTAGCTGTACCCGCTCGCTTCGCCGGTCATAATATTGAGTTTGATTATACCTAATAGAAATGTGCAGCAAGCTTTTAGTTTACAATGTATTTTTCCACTATTATTCAAATTATTTGATTTAATATCCAATTTAAAACAGCTTATATATTTGCTACTGTACAGAATTTACTACTGTACTCAACTATTTTCAATTTTAAAAGTTTAGCCTACCGAAATGTTACTCAATTTGTTTGTATTTAACAGCTGTTAATCATATAAATCAATCAATTAGTATAGCTCCTTAAGAATACCGTGGGAATTTTGGAAGCCAGTGGGATGGAGCCCTGAGGTCGGAGAGGAAAATCCTTTCTTAGTGAGGCTCTAGGGACCAAAACAAACCTATGTACAAAATTACACGTAAAGTGTATTAACCCACCCCTACACGTACAGTGGCACTGACTCACCCGCCCTCCCCTACACTTACAGTGGTATAGACCCACCCGCCCACCCCAAACACGTACAGTGGCACTGACCCACCCGCGCGCCCCTACACGTACAGTGGTATTGATTGGACGTATAGTTTTGGAGAAATAGTGATGAGTGGTAAATTGCTTTTATATATATTTACCACTCTAGATTTATTTAGAATGTTTTTTTCTGGACATATAAATTTAAAATATGCGCTTCCACTAAACAACTATTTATTATTCTTGTTATTAGAATATGGAAATTTCTGTGTGTGTGTGTGTGTGTGTGTGTGTGTGTGTGTGTGTGTGTGTGTGTGTGTGTGTGTGTGTGTGTGTGTGTGTGTGTGTGTGTGTGTGTGTGCGCGTTCGTGTGCGCGCGCGTGCGTGCGTGCAGTTCACTGCAGACCAAACGAATGGATCATTATTTATTCAATTTGGTATGTATGTGTATTTGCCAATATCTTCAAACCATATTTTTACATTTTAGAAATTTCATTTATTTTTTTATGCCTAACAAACATACAAAAATTGAATTTTCTCAGAAACGGCTTTAACGATTTTGATTAAATATTTAGGAAAAATGTAAATTACAATTAAAAATATTTCTGTAAAAACCACATGTCTCTCTAACTTGACTAGTTTTTGAGTTATGAAAAAACAACATATTTGGGAATCAAACTGGTAATTTTCAAGGTTTTGATTTTCTTAGTGTTTGTTATGGGGGAAAGTTTGTGGGAACTCTTTAGAACCATTTATTGTATTTGTTACTTGCTCCGTCAAAATTCTGTATCAGAAGACTACTCTACGTCACACATGGCGATGTTTGATCTATCGCCTTTGCCGCTCCAGTTCCTCAGGTAGGCGAAGTTCTTAATGCTTCAGGTTACCCAGATCTGGTTTGCCTCCTCTTCCCTTTCTTCCCGCAAGAGCCGCCGATCCCTTTCACTGACCGACACCTGCCCCAGGGTCACGTGGTCGACCTTTACTTCCGCCCCCTCGTCCTCTGATTAGTAACCATTACAGAGCCTACGTTCGTCAATGAAATGAAAAATAGCTTTATTAGGAGTACTCTAGAGTCGGAACAGTTATTTGTCGGAGTTGAATTTTTGATGTTGACACTGCATAATCATTCCATGATGTTGATGGCTTGATTAACTGTTTTAGATTTGTTTGTTGAACACAAAACATTAGCTACTTTGAACATTATTAAGTCTTTCTTTAACAGTTGTTTAACTACTATATTATATATTGTGTTTTCACGACTAGGATTTTCCATGTTAAATATACTTTCTGTCCCTTGAGTTGTCAATTATTTTAATTTATTTTTTTAGCTTCGCTCGCCAGGTCACACAGCACAGGCCTGCGCTTGAACTTTATTCAACAAGTGAAGTAGTGACCGTTAGCTCAGTTAGGGATTCGAACCTTAGACATTTGCCCTCCAAGGTCTGAAACCAAAGCTACTGAGCCACCATGCCGGCTGTAACTTCAAGCTTGGTACAAGTATGATGATATGTTGTGAGGCCTATGTAGTTGTGATGTATAGACCTGAAATGTATTCATTGTATAATTTTGAAAATGTAAACAATTGTATCTTTGAATGCTTAATATCCTAAAATTCATAAATTAAAAATGGACAAAAGACAAACAATTTAAAATTTCCAAATTCTAATATATGCTATCCTTATCTTTAATACGTGAAGCAGTATTTTGTCAACGCAACTCACTTATTTCTTGACCAATTTAAACGGTTGAGGTGTCAAAAAATTTGCTCCTATTCGTAGCTGTACAATAAGGACTTAATTCGTCAATATTTTCACCCTGCATGGCACGGGAAGCCCTCAAAGTACGTTTTTCGGCCTTAAGATTAACATGGAGACAGATTAAAATGAATCGAAGGGTAACAGCTGTTCATGAATCGAGGTCATAATACATGAAGAACAACTCAGCTCAATCACTGATCTTTCAACACCGCTCGTGATACACCCAACCACGTAATGGAGCCAATTGAGTAATTTACACTACAAGGCTAAAACTATTTAAATACCCGAAAACATGGTCTACGGCAAACTAATTGCTTCGGATTCGTGATAATTTTGATAAAATTACATTGTGGAACACGCCAAACTTAACACAATTACCTTAGGTAAACGTAACAATTTCTCAACAAGGACGGTAAAGACCGAGTTAGGAGCCTTGAACTGATGGAAACGAAAGTGGTTTCTCGACCAGTCCGGGCCGAACTGGGCCATCTGACCGCGATGCAAGCTTGCTTGAATTTCAGGTTTACAAAATTGTGTGGAAATACTTTTTTAACAAGTTGCTGCTCTGTGTTACCAAACCGAAATGTCACTTTCGAGTTCTGAGAGTCGACTTTTTTCAACAATGTTTATATAATGTTTCTAGTAAAAAACATTTATACAACAAAGATACAGGGTGTTTATTTTAAAACACAACTCTATTTACAAGTGCAGAAAATGAATGTTTAAGATAATTACAAGTCCATAGGTTGGTAGCCCTGGTTCTTCTTCTTCTTCCTTGGCTTTCAGCTGATTTACATTTTTGCATTGTTGTTCACTTTATTTGGGTTTCGTGCAATGTCATTAAGTTAAGGTTAGAAACATGGTTTTGAGCAAAGACCAGAGAATTTTTTATTGTGGAGGAATATTTTAAAACAGAATCGTTATAACAAAAATGTTATTAAAATCATGTAATTAGTAGTAATAAATGTTAGTAATAATAAAATGTGTTAAAGATATATGTTTTGTTTTTTATTTTTATTTCAAATCATGGGTTGCGTTTTAAAAGAAACACCCTGTATAAAGGAATAAATAAAACCTTTATAACTTTCAATAGGATAGAACAGACATGTTTATATAACTGCTTATAAAAGCCGAAATGTCACGAGTGTTCGATTCTTTTAGAAACGCTTTTACATTGAAATATGCTTTATTTATGTAAGTTGTTTCATTCGTATTTACTACTAAATTCTTATATATAATTATTATTGCATTAAAGTTTCATATTTATTTAACCATCCATTCAAATTACTTGAAATGTATACATTTTAATAAAATTTGTTAAATTAGAGATTTTCATTAATGGAAAATCATCACCTAACAAAGTAGTGAAGCACAGAATTAAAACAATAGTAATTTTTAAAATTATGTTCGATTTTAAATACTGAAAGAAAACATACTAAAATGAACTAATTTTTTTTTTTTTAATATTGCGACAAAACTTGATGAGCTATCAAAAAATAATAATGTTAAACTCCTATTTCGTAAGCTTAAGCGGCTGGAGTCATTATTAACAACTAGTTCTTCCGGTGTCAACCGCGTCAAAGGACTATTTACAATATATACAGTTCCAGACGTTTCGCCCATGCTACGATGTGGCATCCTCAGTGGTTAGGCTGAGCCCAGCCGTAGCATGGGCGAAACGTCTGGAACTGTATATATTGTAAATAGTCCTTTGACGCGGTTGACACCGGAAGAACTAGTTGTTAATAATGTTAAACTCGTTTAAAGGTATTAAACGAACATTATTATTACCTCCAGCCTAACCTATATTTAAATATATAGGTTAGGTTAAATGTATTTAAAATTATTTAAATTCTATTATGCTGTCGAGAATGTTGTAAGATTGATAAAATACAAAATCTTGCCATATTCAGTAGATATAAAAATCAACTGGATGTTTATACTTCTCGTTTGTTTACGATTGCCAGAAAAATTTAGTTGTTTGCTTTTAAGTTAATTATATCGCTACGAGTTGTCCCGTAAAAAAGGAATTTACATTACGTAAAGATATTTCGTTCATATTTATAACAAATTAAACATTATACTTTATATGTTAAATATTTTAAAAATTGTATTATTAATTATTCCAAATTCTATAACTAATGAAAACTCCATAAATATCCAAAACCAATAATTAATTATAATTAAAGTGAGGTACGGGTTTAATTGTTCACAAAATGTATCATATAAACTTCCAATTTAAAAAAAAAATTACTTTTTGTATTATTTATTTTACCAAGTGCTACTCTCAATGGTTATACATATAGTAAATGTAAATTACAAGATTTATACGAGCGGAAGTGTTAATGAATTATTCATTCAAGATTATCTAGTAGTTGACTCTCACCAGACAATCTGTTGTTTGAACTGTACTCGTAGTACAGTAAGTGGCAGTAGACGATGTAAATCAAGGCTCGAAAACGATCGACCTTGAAGAGAGAGTGGTCACGTAACATAATGGGTGTTATGATGTATTACAGCACACGATCAATCAAACTACTGCCTCACTGGTGTCTAGACTCACATAGACTAACAACAGTTGATTACCAGCTGAGGGAGGCGAAGACGTTCGACCTTGAAGAGAGAGTGGTCACGTAACATAATGGGTGTTATGATGTATTAAAGCACACGATCAATCAAACTACTGCCTCACTGGTGTCTAGACTCACATAGACTAACAAAAGTTGAGTACCAGCTGAGGGAGGCGAAGACGTTCGACCTTGAAGAGAGTGGTCACGTAACATAATGGGTGTTATGATGTATTACAGCACATGGTCAATCAAACTACTGACTCACTGGTGTCTAGACTCACATAGACTAACAACAGTTCATTGCCAGCTGAGGGAGGGGAAGACGTTGACCTTGAAGAGACAGTGGTCACATAACATAATGGGTGTTATGATGTATTACAGCACACGATCAATCAAACTACTGACTCACTGGTGTCTAGACTCACATAGACTAACAACAGATGATTACCAGCTGAGGGAGGCGAAGACGTTCGACCTTGAAGAGAGTGGTCACGTAACATAATGGGTGTTATGATGTATTACAGCACACGATCTATCAAACTACTGACTCACTGTTGTGTAGGCTCACATAGACTCACAGCTGGTAATCAACTGTTTATGAGGGAGGGGAAGACGTTCGACCTTGAAGAGAGAATGGTCACGTAACATAATGGGTGTTATGATGTATTACAGCACACGGTCAATCAAACTACTGACTCACTGGTGTCTAGACTCACATAGACTAACAACAGTTCATTGCCAGCTGAGGGAGGGGAAGACGTTGACCTTGAAGAGACAGTGGTCACATAACATAATGGGTGTTATGATGTATTACAGCACACGATCAATCAAACTACTGACTCACTGGTGTCTAGACTCACATAGACTAACAACAGATGATTACCAGCTGAGGGAGAGGATACGTTCGACCTTGAAGAGAGAGTGGTTACGTAACTTAATGGGGGACATGATGTATTACCACACACGATCAATCAAACTACTGACTCACTGGTGTCTAGACTCACATAGACTCACAACAGTTGATTACCAGTTGAGGTAGGGGAAGACGTTGACCTTGAAAAGAGAGTGGTTACGTAACTGAATGAGAGACATGATGTATTACAACACACGAACAATCAAACTACTGACTCACTGGTGTCTAGGTCACATAGACTCACAATAGTTTGATGATCAGTTGAGGGAGGGGGAAACGTACGACCTTGAAGAGAGAGTGGTTACGTAACATAATGGGAGACATGATGTATTACAACACACGATCAATGAAAAGTACTCTTTAGTGTCTACACTCACAAAGTCTACGCCAATTTATTTTATTTAAATTTATTTTATTCGATCATATAAAATATTAAGTTTTTTCCAACCTTATAAGCAGTTCACCTTTTTTAAGAAGATGAATACAGTTTCTGGAAATCCATCAATGCTTTATTCAACAGCTGCCTGCTTAGATAAAATTGAATTCTAATTAAAAGCCACATTACATAAACAAATTTGAAATTCAACCCAGAGTTTGTTTGGTTTTTAAATAATATGGATAAAGTAGTCCTTGGAACAAATCATCTATAATAATGCTATATATATATATATATATATATATATATATATATATATATATATATATATATATATATATATATATATACTCTACAATTTTTATTATTTTTAACAACAGTCATGACGTAATTAATTGGTCTATAAAGATTTCAAGTTTTTTTTAACATCGTTGCTTCTTTCAACTTTGTAAACACAAAGTGAACTTTTACACCCAAACTCATGAGTTGTTTATTTTATTTAAGATATTTTACAGTGATATTTGAAGGGTAGACAAGGATTGTTGGACATTTTCCATTATTTTGCGAAGAAACCTATACGACGTTAAGTCGTTGCTGTATTTTGCAAAGAAACCTACACGACGTCAAGTCGTTGCTGTGTTTTGCGAAGAAACCTACACGACGTTAAGTCGTTGTTGTGTTTTGCGAAGAAACCTACACGACGTTAAGTCGTTGCTGTATTTTTCGAAGAAACCTACACGACGTCAAGTCGTTGCTGCATTTTGCGAAGAAACCTACACAACGTTAAGTCGTTGCTGTATTTTGCGAAGAAACCTACACGACGTTAAGTCGTTGCTGTATTTTGTGAAGAAAACTACACGACGTTAAGTCGTTGCTGTATTTTAAGCACGATAAACAAGATATTTATATTACACAATTGCTTTCTAGAGTATGTATACAATAAAAACCTCACAATTAGGTTATTCGTTGTTTAAGCGTTATCTATGCTTTTATTTATGAATGAACAAAAAGTCTGAATGGTCTAAAAGTTAGACGATGAAGTTCAGAATATTCCAAAGACATTTGATTGATTGTGACATAGCGGCTTCGATGTTTGGACACTAACACAAAACAGCTGATGAAGATGCAACTGTCTCCTTTCTCGGCGTGGAGATGAACATTAACATATACTGCCTTGTCACCGGTTACGGCATATTGTGTCAGCGTTGGGACTTTGTTAGATCGACCACTACTGTCGGCGCAGAAAGTATGTGCATCCGAGTTTGAAGGTTGGTTTGTAAGAAACCAAGAGGCCTATGAACACTCGAACCATACCATTGTTTCCCTTGTATCATTGTGCGTTATGACATATGAATTTCAAAGTGTTATTATAAGTGTGAATAATTTTTATCGTAGTTAGAACAAAAAAGTACCAGAATTTTAAATAGTTTTCACTGTACATAAAATATTTACCGTTAATACTAAAAACCTCGTGCATGTAGTGAATTTATATTTTGCTACGTGGTTGATAGGAATGTTTTCTATGAGTTTCATACATTTTAGAATTTTTTAATTTCAAGAAAATAGTTTTTATCAATTAAATGAAACATTATTTTCGTAGCTTCTAGAGGTCGTAAAATTAATTATCTGCTCTTGTTGTAATCCTTGTTACATATATAGTTACGATAAATTATTGTCATATGTGTAAGTAAATGCAACGATTTCAAATTAATTTATATTAATTTAAATTGATCAATTTAAATCGATTTAAAATCACTGCTTTTCAAAACCATTTATCGTAACTATATATGTAATATGAATTACAACAAGACCAAATAATTAGTTTTATGACCTCTAGAAGCCAAGAAAACAATGTTTCGTTTAGAAAATTACAAAATTATAAAATTGATGAAACCTATTGAAATCATCATAAATTTAGGCAAGTCAGTGGCCAAGTGGTCTAAGGCGTCAGGACTTTGAGCTTGGGTTAGAGATATCGCTGATTCGAGGCTGGCCTAGACTGAAAGATTTATCAGTAATATTCACTTTCTACTGAACTGGATCTCCTCCTAAATCAGTCTAAATAAGTTCCTCGCACAGATCAATAGTCTATGAGGAATTGGCAGAGTAAGGTTAAGGAGGAGAATGGCTATATACGAGTATAAAACATTCCTATCAACCACATATTAAAATATAAATGAGCTACTTGAACGGGTTTTGGATTAATAAAGGTGTAAACTTGATGTACAGTGAAAACTAGTTAAAATTCCGGTACTTTTTTTGTCCCAACTAAGATAAAAATTGTTAGTATTTATAATACAATTTTGAAATTCAGTCATAACGCAAAATTAAACAAGGTAAAACAATGGTATGATTGGAGTTTTCATAGGCCTCTTAGTTTCTTAGAAAACAACATTCAAACTCAGGTGCACATAGACAGTGGTCATCAATAACAATTTGTTTTTACTGACATATTAAGTTAAGAAGATTATATCTGAGTTTCTTGATCAAGTTCAAGTGGATCAGGATGTTTGAGGAGACGCATTTTAAATCGATCTTCTTAAATATGATGGTCGCCATCTAGACCATTCTTAAGATGGTCTCAAGAGATGCATCAGAAGGTTTTAGGTCAGCGGTTTTAAAGCGACTTGACTGCGAAAAAGAAGTCAAAGTAATTTTCAGAGTATAATTCTTTCTGTACAAAATTTCTCTGCGGAAATTCCTTTAAAGTTAAGTAGACTATCTTAAATGCCTGATGAGGGCCTCGATGTTTATTCTGATAAGAATAAGATGGGTCAAGTTTTTGCCACATCTTATTTTTTGCAGCACTTCACTATTTCAATATTTTGCTTCAATTTCTTTGACGTGCTGCAAGACCAAAATAGTCATTGAGAGACTGAGCGTTATAATGTAGGCATCTTATTATATTTGTATTATTTTACGCTTTACGGTTCAGTTTTTCATAATTGACTACTTACTTACTGTATAATATTTATAGACCGTTCCTGTTTTCTATTTCATAAAATATAATACAAATTGAAAGTTGAAATATAACATGTCTATGTGTGTGGTTTTATTTTTATTTTTTTTTATTTTACTCATTTATCTTGAGGTCCATCACCTTTGGCTTTTAAGATTGGGAACCACTGGTCTACTAGTAGATGGTTACACAAGAATTTATCTTGAAGGTGCATTACAACCGTCGTCGTAAGAAACGAAGGTATAGTTAAAAAAAAAACAAGTAATTAAATAAAATAACCGTAACGTGATTGGACTTAATTAACTAACTACCTTAATTAACTCACTACCTTAATTAACTAACTACCTTAATTGACCTACATTTCAGTATAAACGAGGTATTCAAGAGCAAGTCAAATCATGTCAGTATCATCAAAAGTTGAACAACTACATATGCTAGCTTATAAACTAGGATTGACTGTATCTTTAAAAAATCTTATCTTCTTAGAAACTACTGTAATACAATAATCACAATAATACAATTTAAAAAAACCAATATATAGGTGAGATAAAATTATTTATATTTATGAATTCAACTTGTCTAACAAATTGTTATGCGAGTCCACAAGGTCCAAGGACGGCATGGAAACTCAAGCCACTACAGCACTACACTTCCACAGAGAAGAAAGAAACAGAGTTCACTTTCTTATGACAACAGCGAACGCCTATGTTGCAGTTATACAAGTGTTTAAACTAACGTAAATATTTAAACGTTTATAGTAATAACTACTAGGTTTGTCCTAGTTGATATGGGGGTATATAAAGGGAGTGACTGCCTAGGAGCTGGATCTACCATGCCATCCTTGCATACAAACTGGAGAATCAATACAGAACTCGACACACATTTAGCTCACTATTGGCTACGAACTCTGTTTATTTTTTCTCTGTGTACAGACGGAACTCACCACCCTCAAACCGGAATAATTGAGCCTTTTTAAGCGATGTGTTTATTTTTTTAACACCCCTAGCATTGGAATTGTCCAATAAAGCCAAACTCCATGAAATCGCGAACTATCCTTCGCCGACAAAGAATTTTTAAACAAGAATTAAATTAGTTGTATCACAACCACGTGATTTCTTCGGTTTCCTGACATAAACTATATATAAAAAACCAGAAAAACGTTAATAATTCATAAATATAAGAATAATAGTTGTATGAATTATGCACAAGGTATTTGAGTAAGGGAATTCCTTGGTGGGAAATAACAGTGGTTATTTTATGTTATTATTACTTTAGAATTTATGCGGTCGTTTTAAAATACATGTACGGTAAAAATAATAAATAAAGTAGCTTATTTCCTCTAACAAAGAGTTTATTACGATGTAAAGGTCAATTAGTCGCCGTAAAGGTTCTCAGCAGAGGACAAAGTACTAAGCGATTCATAAAAAGAACGATTTTTTTCCGTTAATGCACTACCATTACATTTTTTGTTTCCGTTAATTCACTACCACTTGATAAATATTCTATTGCTCTAAAAACTGTTCCCCGTTCATTTTTACGTCCACTGTAGTATTCCTTATCCGCTTGATATTCGATATCGCAGGTCTTATCGCTTTCCAAGAACTTACACACGGAGAGCGCATTCGGCGGTAAGTCAATCATTGCACTAGTTTGTGATCAACTTTAGTAGCCGCCTAACCTAACCGTAATTGTGATAAAAAAGTAGTGGTAGTGAAGTAACGGAAAAAGTAGTGGTAGTGAATTTTAACGGAAAATGTCCAAAAGAACTCTTGCTGGAGTGTTGAAAGAGGACTTTTAAAATAGGCTGCAGAAATTGAAGAAAACCTATCCTTTCATTAGTTAGTCAATAGTGCTGCGCGGTCTTGGTTTTCCCCGTCGGAACTCTTCCTGGCCCTAACTATAGGCTGGTTGGCATTTAGCCTACGGAGATCGTTGTTAGCTGCAAATGACTGAGGACAGCCGCCAGCTCTCATTGTCGGTACAATCAGTGCCATTATGTCTTGTTTTAGTGAAGGTGATAGTGGCTTTGAGGTTCATTTAGACCTCCTTATCCTCTTGTTGGCATGACAGGTTGCAATAACGATTTGTCAATCAGCGTAAAAGGCTTATTGAAAAATAACACGATTTTGGTGTATAATTACTTGTTTTGATTTATTTTTAATCTTTAACCCATGCTATATATAGGTAATTTTCCCGTAATTGAAATATGATGGTTTCATACGAAATGTGAGCCACTTAGTTGGCTTTTTTGGAGCTTTTTGGTAGTAATTTAAACATATAAATCCACCTTTCTACTTAATCACACGTTTCAACGTGAACGTTATTCTAATTTGTATATCTGTAATGTAAACCTAGGTGTATGAGTATCCCGTTTAGTTTATTCATGGCTGTAGTCAATTCATGTACACGATATGCCAGTTTTATGTTAATATTTTCAATTTAAAATTGATCAAACTGTTGTTATAACATAACCTCAAAATGGTTTTAATAAATGTCGTACCGTCTCAGATACTAATATATTATTAACTGTAGATACTAAAAATAAAAGTGAATATAAAAAATGTCGTTGGTATTTTTGGAGCTTATTAGCGGTTTCACCTACTGGTTCGATATCAATTTAATTGGGAGAAATGTACTAAATTGGCTAAACTCATTAAGACTTTCTGATCACTAGCCACGACGACAGTATATGTTTGGCCAGGCTGTAATGATGTGTAACGGGGATTACGATATCCAATATAAAAATATGGATATGTACCATATGTTTAAGCAAATACATAACTAAGAGAAAATAACATTTTAATTGTATGATTGTGGTGCTATGAAAAATATAATTGTTAGATTAATTAGTGTCCGTAAATGTATCCTAATGTGATTACATTTCATAAAGTAGTCAACTGTCAAGGACGTGTTTCGGACAACAATTCGGAGATCACATTAGTTCAACACCGATCTTGAATTCCTTGGAACAAACCCTCAGGAAAACATTACATTAGATCATTAGGTCACGTACATTAATTAGTTCAACACCGACCTTGAATCACTTGGAACGAACCCTCGAGAAACACACTACATTAGATCATTAGGTAACGTACATTAGTTCAACACCGATCTTGAATCCCTTGGAACGAGCCCTCAGGAAACACACTACATTAGATCATTAGGTAAAGTACACTAGTTCAACACCGATCTTGAATCCCTTGGAACGAGCCCTCAGGAAACACACTACATTAGATCATTAGGTAAAGTACACTAGTTCAACACCGATCTTGAATCCCTTGGAACGAGCCCTCAGGAAACACACTACATTAGATCATTAGGTAAAGTACACTAGTTCAACACCGATCTTGAATCCCTTGGAACGAGCCCTCAGGAAACACACTACATTAGATCATTAGGTAAAGTACACTAGTTCAACACCGATCTTGAATCCCTTGGAACGAGCCCTCAGGAAACACACTACATTAGATCATTAGGTAAAGTACACTAGTTCAACACCGATCTTGAATCCCTTGGAACGAGCCCTCAGGAAACACACTACATTAGATCATTAGGTAACGTACACTAGTTCAACACCGATCTTGAATCCCTTGGAACGAGCCCTCAGGAAACACACTACATTAGATCATTAGGTAAAGTACACTAGTTCAACACCGATCTTGAATCCCTTGGAACGAGCCCTCAGGAAACACACTACATTAGATCATTAGGTAACGTACACTAGATTCAACACCGATCTTGAATCCCCTTGGAAACGAGCCCTCAGGAAACACACTACATTAGATCATTAGGTAACGTACACTAGTTCAATACACCGATCTTGAATCCCTTGGAACGAGCCCTCAGGAAACACACTACATTAGATCATTAGGTAACGTACACTAGTCAACACCGATCTTGAATCCCTTGTGAACGAGCCCTCAGGAAACACACTACATTAGATCATTAGTAACGTACACTAGTTCAACACCGATCTTGAATCCCCTTGCAACGAGCCCTCAGGAAACACACTACATTAGATCATTAGGTAACGTACACTAGTTCAACACCGATCTTGAATCCCTTGGAACGAGCCCTCAGGAAACACACTACATTAGATCATTAGGTAACGTACACTAGTTCAACACCGATCTTGAAGCCCTTGGAACGAGCCCTCAGGAAACACACTACATTAGATCATTAGGTAACGTACACTAGTTCAACACCGATCTTGAATCCCTTGGAACGAGCCCTCAGGAAACACACTACATTAGATCATTAGGTAACGTACATTAGTTCAACACCGATCTTGAATCCCTTGGAACGAGCCCTCAGGAAACACACTACATTAGATCATTAGGTAACGTACACTAGTTCAACACCGATCTTGAATCCCTTGGAACGAGCCCTCAGGAAACACACTACATTAGATCATTAGGTCATGTACATTAATTCAACACCGATCTTGAACCCCTTGGAACGAGCCCTCAGGAAACACACTACATTAGATCATTAGGTCATGTACATTAATTCAACACCGATCTTGAACCCCTTGCAACGAGCCCTCAGGAAACACACTACATTAGATCATTAGGTCATGTACATTAATTCAACACCGATCTTGAACCCCTTGCAACGAGCCCTCAGGAAACACACTACATTAGATCATTAGGTCATGTACATTAATTCAACACCGATCTTGAAGCCCTTGGAACGAGCCCTCAGGAAACACATTACATTAGATCATTAGGTCACGTACATTAGTTCAACACCGATCTTGAATCCCTTGGAACGAGTCCTCAGGAAACACACTACATTAGATCATTAGGTCATGTACATTAATTCAACAATGACTCTAAACTCTCAGGAATCACATTACATTAGATCATTAGGTCACGTAAATTAATTCAACAACAACCTTGATTACCTGGGAATGATATTTCAGGAAACACATTATGTTAGATCATTAGGTCACGTAAATTTGTTTAACACCGGTCTTGAACCCATGGGAACGAATTTTCAGGAAACACATAACACTAGATCACGTACGTAATGTGAATGCATCGAACGCCGAATGTGGCTGGAGTACACAAAGCCACAACGTTTATGCATAGAATGTATTCATTCAATTTTATCACCTTATATGTCATTGTATTAATTTGTTAAGTACATATATTATTCATTTATTTGTTTGTGTGGGGAAAATGTGTCAGGGCCTAATTAGGATGAAAGAAATGCCGTGTGTAGTTAGTGGGTTGGTGGGCCGTTACCGTGTCATGGGTTGAAATGCCGTGTGTAGTTAGTGAGCTGGTGGGCCGTTACCGTGTCACGGGTTGAAATGCCGTGTGTAGTTAGTGAGCTGGTAGGCCGTTACCGTGTCACGGGTTGAAATGCCGTGTGTAGTTAGTGAGCTGGTGGGCCGTTACCGTGTCACGGGTTGAAATGCCGTGTGTAGTTAGTGAGCTGGTGGGCTGTTACCGTGTCACGGGTTGAAATGCCGTGTATAGTTAGTGAGCTTGTACCCATGAGTAGATTAGATTATATTTGTGATTTTATATTATTTAAATATATATTTACAGGGTGGTATAATTGTAAAACAGGAACACAGTTGTTTTCTTATTTCAAAACTACTTTTTATTGTGGATTAAATTAAGAATAATTTGACATGAAAATAATTCACTTAATGAATAATTTATTAGCATCAGCCCGTTCTTAAAATTCATCTATATTCAAAATACTACCTATTTAAATGTAACATATACAAACAACAAAAAAGGGAATTTTTCAAAAAGGAGTGGAAGTAAAAAGGTTTTTTCTCGAGTTCTCTGATTCACTTCGGAAGGCAACTCGTCTAACGTCAGCCCTAAACAAACCAGAACGGATTTGTTTAGTTTTAAACATCTTTTAAAACAGAATTTATTTAAATTGGCCATGGAT
>JAQJVL010000002.1:1806017-1978517 GCA_035578905.1 Stictocephala bisonia | reverse complement strand
ATGAGTGTTATTATTTCAAAACAATTTCCACGAATTTATCAAGAGTGTCTCATAAATATTTATATTAAACATAACTTAGGTACACTCAAACACGAAGTTTATTTTCGACAAAAATGTAATACTCACAGGTTTGTGAAGCACATAGGCCCAATAACAAGCATGTCATATGCAGCTAAAAGTGCATGTCACTGCAGCGTGAGCACTATCATAATGTCTGGGGTTAAAGCCTGTCGTACAACAGACATTGAGTGCCTTAATAGGGATAGTGGCAGGATGTAGAGGTTTCAAATTACTGCCCTGATTAGTGATATATATATACTACCTGTGATATATACAGGGTGTAACAAAACTCTCTACACAAACACAGGATATTCTACCTCGGGTGGGATGAAGCAAAAAACTTGAAGCAACCAACCAATAGTTTATTTAATTCCGTTTGCCATCTGTCTGAATGTTTTGAATATTTTTTTTTTTTTTTTTAGGTTTAAACCAGAATTACAAAAATATGAAGAGTTTCACGAAAAAATATAAAGAATAAAATTAGTACTCTTCATACGGCTTAAAACGATACCTTGTTTTAAAAAATCAAACAAGAAACAAAGGATTGACAACGAGTTTTTGTGTATCACTTATCACATTTAACTCGACACACCATTTATTATGTTTAAAAAATGTCTTTATAAATTTTCAAAAAAAATTATATGGTGACATTCCCGTGCTTAAAATAGGGCCCTAAAAGCGGTTGAATATAGCCGTCTGTATATTTCAGATACCTTTTTAATTTAAATTATATTTCAAAATTTTATCTCAGACCCAACTAATGAACAATCTTTGAACAAAAATTGACGAACTCGGATGAGAACTTCATCTCATTTTGCTGTACTGTATATAACTATCAGAAAAAACCACTTATAAGTTTAATTCATAAGTGGCTATATCCTAAATGTCATCATAGTTTGTTCATAAAATTGGGCTGTATTCCAACTCACCAATGGTTTGAGGGTCGTTTCTAATATCCTAACTCACCAACTTCCGTACTTTGGTCAGGTAGACGGCTCCCGCAGGTGTAAATTACATATTTACTTGGAAAAGTAATCCCTCCATTTATCAGCACTTATGAACTGCCGAGGATCATATATATTTGCTATTTTAATTAATAATATAATAATTTATTCCTACCTCACAGTAAAGTCGATTACAATTAAAATTATAGAATACATGTAATATGCATGTAGTATTTTAATAACTTCAATAGTAACTTAGTACCGAGTGTTAAGATGTTAAAACTTAAAAAAGTTTATCAAACGTAATATCTCCACTTTAAATATAAAATAGCTTTAACAGTTATAATTATATAATTATTTCGATAAAAATATGTTATTCTATAATAAAGGATGTAAATGGTTACATCCTTACAAGGTGCATTTACTCTCTCTTGGAACAATATTCAAAATTACCATTACAAGATTTAGATTATTAAACCAATTTTAAAATAAACACATTAGAGTAAGGGTAATAAAACGTAACATAAATTTGAAAAGGTTGAAAATTTTGTTTTTTTAGTTACTAAACATTTACTCACACTACACGTAAAATTCTAAAATAAACTCGCAAGTCATAAAAAAAGGATAATCTATTAAATTTATTCATAAAAACATAACATAAACATTTATTAACTATTTATAAAACTAAATTTGGCACCCAGGTTTTATAGCGATGTAGTATGCCTTGCAAACATTTTGCACTTTTTAAACAGCCCACTTCACCCCTCTCTTCACTGGAAATATCTACACAAATTTGAAATTATTGTTCACCATTGGGGCCACTTGGTTTCACTGACCACCAACTTTTTCCACAACACACTGCTTTACCATTGATCGATAGAATGACATATTCACTCTTCAGTGACTTCTGCCTTGACTTGCAGAGTGGGGTGGCTTGGACATTCCATATATTTTGGTGGACGCACTAAAATTCAGGTAGTCATCCATATTGCGCACCTAACCTTCCCAGAACTCTAGGGGTGGTTAAGCAAATGTAAAAATGAATAACAACTGATTTGTTAACACTCATTTATTGGCGCTGAAGTCGGTGAGTTCTCGTATACTAAACATTGAATAATTGTTAAATCACATCGACATACGACTAATTTATTTATTTAGCTGAACAATCTACTTTTAAGAACGTCCCTTCTCTTACACGTTCTAGTTCGGATTACAGGAACTTCGTTATTTGTTTGCATGGATAGTTCACATTGTATCTGCTTGCATGTATTTTAGGCGTTTAAAGAATATATAACAATTATTGTTAAATTGCATTGTTGTTGTGATGGTAGACTTCAATTATTTATAGGCATGTTCAATATAGCAATTTGCTACTTGACAGTGGAATAATTTTAGTATGTTACAAAATGCATATAAATTGACAATAATTAATTAATTTCCTTAATACTTTATGTATATCACCTTATTTTCAATCTTTTTTAATCAATTTAATGAAAAAAATTTAATCAAATCAAGTGAAATCTTTAAAAAATGTATTTTATTTACAGTGCTTCCCCATTATCAAGCCCCCACATTGCTGAATATTACAATGTTACGCGGTTAAATAAGAATTATATTTTAATATGTTTATAATATATTAGTTATACACTAGTTTATAGTTATAATCTGTGTTATAATCATTCCTCACAAAAAAATCACCATTACTTTGTTAGGTACATTAAATATTTTATATTCAATACCAATAAACTAATTATTCGTTGGAAGTTCAGCCATATTTTAAAATTAGATATACTATATTATAAAACTGCTTTAATAATGAAACAAGGATCAGATCATGTGTCAGACAACGAAATTCTAAAACCAATATTATGTGGCAAGTTTTCTGGACGACTAGTGAGCTAAGGTACTGTAGCGTTATTATTTTTTTATAAAACACATTTTAATTTCTTTGTATTGTAAGGCATTAAGTCTTAGGACGACTTTATAAATTTTAAACGACAAGAGTTATCACAACTACATTTGGCACACCATTACTGGTAATAGTTAGCTACTTTTCAGTGTACATGGTGATCAGATGTCATCATTGGGGGACGGCCCGTTAGGAGTAAGAAGAAAATCTTTAATGGCAGCCTACGTTGATTTGTACACCATTTTAAACGTCTAGTTAAACTGAAAACAATGCCACAAACTGGACTTAAAATGGTTGATACAGTCGGAAGTAATTTCTGTTCAAAGTTTTAAAAATGTTTAATACATTGTACTTACGAATAACATAAAGTTGAAAGGAATACTTACTGAACTCCTTTAAAAGTAGTAGTTCAAAATGTCCCCCGTTGGTCGTCTGGCAATGTGCTAACCGGTTATAAAAGCTGGCTACTGCTTTTTGTATATTTTCTCGTAGAATAGCTTGAACTTCCTATGCTATTCTGTGTCTAAGATCAATCAGATCTGTAGGCTGAATTTCAGAAACTTTTTCTTTGAGGTAGCCCCATAAAAGTAGTCCCTGAGTTAGGTCAGGGGAACGGGCCGGCCACTCAATCGCTCCACGTCTTCCAATCCACCGGTAACGGAATACTGTATCTAAGTATTGCACTTTAACACCATAGTCTGGCGTCTTGTTGGAAAAAAACATGTTTGGAAGTCAGCGACAATACTAGCTTGTAGAGCAGGAACTATCTCATTTTGGATCATATCTTGACACTTGTTGGCATATAAATTCCCCTTCAAGTATTCCCCAGTAAGTGTTCCCTTTAACTTATAACTTTCTGTTATTCGTAAGTACAATGTATGAAACATTTTTAAAACTTTGAACAGCAATTACTTATTACTTCCGACTGCATCAACCATTTTAAGTCAACATGGTGTATAAATCAACATAAGCTGTCATTAAAGATTTTCTTCTTACTCCGAACGGGACGTCCCCCAAAGATGACATCTGATCACCATGTACACAGTAGCTTACTATTACCAGTAACGGTATGCCAAATTTGGTTGTGATATCTCTTGTCGTTTAAAAGTTATAAAGTCGTCCTAAGACTTAATTGTCACCCCGTATATTTATTACCACATTTCAAGAGTAACCTTAGTTTCTACTCAATGAATTAATTACTCACAAAGTTCTAGATTTGCTAAAATTACCTGCATCTGGTGCCTTTGGCATCCTACGTTATCAATATTCTTAACTTAACTGAGTTTTTACTTTTATAACTGCACATCTAAAGCACTTACTGTCAAATATATTTTTTTTATAGAACAGTCTGCAAATTACTATATGCTCAGTGAAAATATTTTAACATGAGCTCTCTAAAAATATAAAAATTAAACATAAATATAAAAACGTGGAAGATAAAATAGTAATATTTTATATAAACCATTAACAAAAATAACTACGTTCCTCCTATCACCTATTATGGTGATAGGTAACACCAATAAAGATGTAAAACAAATCTTTACATAATATATTTTCCAAACAAGGATACAAACTTTCGTATAACACAAAGAAGAGCATCGAAAATATACTACAACATAATTATGTATTTGTACATAATTATTTGTATTTGTAGAATAATTATTCTACAAATACAAAAATTCTGGAATATATAAAATTACATTATCAACTTGTCCTAAATATTACATAGTCCAAACAGGAAGAAGTTTTAGTAAAAGATTTAAGGAACATATACTATCACTTGTCCAGCACATGAACTCGAAACACAACACCACTTCACTAGACTTGTATTCTCTTTTCTTCGTATACCGGTAGCCAATATACAACAAGCTCTGTTGCCTTCTTTGCGTTTTTACGAATTCCATTACTTGAATAGTATTTACTTTGAGTCGCCAGCATGAATATTAAAAGGAAAGTGTTGCATCCTCACGGACTCACTCAGATAGATTGCAGAAAAAACAAATGACCGATGTGTCTCATTGTTAAGATTAAGACAGTATTTTAACAGCCTCAATCTTAAAACCAACGTTTCAAAATCCAATATAATCAACTTTGCGTTACGACCAGTAGAACTGGAAAATGGTCCTGCCGTCATGTTTGCAGACTCAATTCTGGATGAAGTCTACTGCTCAAAATTCCTTGGGATACACCTATATCGAGGGTTTACATGGAATTATCACATTGGCCATGTTTGCAACAAATTAGCTTCAGGCATTTATGTTCTGAGGTCTTTGTCCAAACATTACCCACAGACTTCTGAAGACTGCGTATTATGGCCTTCTCTATCCTCATCTCTCCTATGGAGTAGTTTTGTGGGGGGCCTCTTCGAAAAATAGCTTAGCGAGAGTCTTCAGATTGCAAAAACAAGCAATTCGAATATAGCGCGATTGAGTTACAGAGAGTCGTGCAAAGAAATATTTTTAAAAATGCAGCTGTTGACCCTGCCAAGCCTCTACATTCTAGAGACAACTCTATTCTGTATATACAAATGTGCCATGACAAGTGGCCGAGATATACATTTGTACGAAACCAGAGGCAGGGATGACTACCGAACTGGCAGTCATAGGACATTGGTCTATGAGCACTTACCTTCATAGATTGGTGCTCGTATCATTAACAAGCTGCCAAACTCGATTTAAAATGCGCCAACGCCTAACCCGTTTAAAACTCGCTTAAAGTGCTTCTTAGTGCGGGAAGCGTTTTATGACATAAACGAGTTTTTGCATATGACTGAGAGACCACCCATAGGGAAATACATTCCGTCACCGAGGGGGGGAGGGGTAATTTTATCTTGGAATAAATGTAGTATGAATGCATTTATTCTGTATGTATGAATGTGATCTATATGTGTGCGAGTGACTAAATATTTATATTTAAACCTATATTGACGTTTGTCATACATGTAAACATATTTATGCAATAAAAATTGATTGATTGATGTATGTCACAAGATCAGCAGGCAGGACCAATGAACCATGCTCAAATACCTGGGAAGGTGGTGGATCCGTAGTTGTGGACCCAATTATGCTGTTAACTGATGCGTAAAACACGTCTGGACGAGTTGACACTTTTTTTCAGGAATTTTGGTCCTGGACGATATCGCACCTGGACGAGTTAGCACACAACCCGCAATATCGGTGCATAAATTTTGGCACGGGGGTTGCAGGAGGCTGGGGGCTGTCTACCTGACCAAAGGACGGAAGTTGGTGAGTTAGGATATTAGAAACGACCCTCAAATAATTGGTGAGTTAGGATACGCCCACAAAATCGTATTAAATTTACATTTATGTACGTATTATTATAAAGTCTAAATTACTGTAAAGACGTATTTTCTAAAATGAGCGTGTTAAAATAAGGCTTTTACCTTGGCCATTTCTTATAAAAATGTATGGTTCACATTTATAATTCCATGAAGGATTGAAGAAGACTATGGTTTTTTTATCTGTTTATGAGAAACGTAATAAAAGTATAGTATAATTTTTTAACTAATATTAAATATTCAATTCTCAAAGTATTTTATAAGTTAGGCTTGTTTTATGAATTAAACTATCTTTCTTAAAATTAAATTCAATCATCTTGATAGGAATATCCCGTATATAGGAACGGGCAGTCAAATAGTTTTACTGACTGACATAAACAATCCGGCACCCCAGAGATCTAAAGTATTCGAGGGAGCTAAAATGACCTCTAAACGCATCAGTAGGCGTTTTGAAACACGTAATAATGTACTTTATATGTTAATAACATTGTTTAAACAACGTGTTTTAGATATATATAATTACAAACAATATATCCTTATATGTGTATGTAATACGTGAAGCCGTTTTTTGTCCATGCAACTCCTCCCTTATTCCTCGATAAATTTAAGCGGTTGGGGTATCAAAATAAATTGCCTCTGTTCGTAGTTGTGCAATAAAGTCTTAATTCTTCAATATTTTCGCCCTGAACGGCATGGAAAGCCCTCAGAGTATGTTTTTTGGCCATAGTAATAACATGGAGGAAGTTTTAACTCAATCGTACAGTAACAGCTGTTTTTAATTGTAAATGATGAATTCCAAATTATTTTAACAGCTGTTGGAATGTAAACAGTGGTGTTTGTAGTATTGAGGAGGTTAGATCTTTTATAATGTTAAACCAGGGAAGGTGTAAGGATGATTTTATTCACATTTGATAGTTGGGCTCCGCTCTATAAAAGTTGGACTTGAAGGTTTCAATGGTAATATCATATAATTATTTAATTCATTTTCAGCTGTTAAACAAAAACAAATGAAATGAACACGATTGACATAGGCTTATACACGTTCATTGAGTGTTTATAATAAGTAGGTAGCAACGCAAATAATGTGAGTGAGATATTGTAAATAAATTTAATATTGTGATTTCACGTTATATAGTTAACCTACTATTATATTACGTCAAAAATCACAGGCGAGGTTGGCACGAGAAGTGTGCAGGGGTGTCCCATAGTAGTTTTATTAATTAATTAGTGTGAAGTATATTTTCGTCACTACCAGTCGTTAAAGTCTCCAACGACTAATCTTTCTTTGTAAGACAATTTTACTGATTTTATTTCATTAAATCATTATTTGTCAATGAAATAGACGCTGTCAAAGATAACCTCATATCAATAACAGAATTATTATTGTTGTACTTCATTATTATACGCTACTAAAACATATAAATTAAAATTAAATATAGTCCTTATAATAGGTAATTAATTTAGAATATAACTAAACAAGATATTAATAGCTGAAATAGTAATTGTGTTATAGTTTTAATTCTAATTATATTATTATTTTTATTAATTAATAGTTAAATTACTGTAATACAAATTTGTCTTATATATTTACTTGTTGGTTTGTCACACGTGTAAAAGTAAATTAAATTTATAAATTATTAATTAGTTTTAACTCTATTTTGTTTTTGGGTAAGACCAATTAAAAGTTTAAGGTACCTGAGCGGGCTATCCTTCCCGGGCGCCTTCCACACACCGACTGGCCTGTTGGTGTTTTTCCCTCTCTGTCCCTCATACGGACTAGGATTCCCTCTCTCTCTCAACACACACGACTTCGAGGGTGTCGTCGTAGCAGAAGTGCAACCAACGTACTGGAGGATTTGCATTGCGAAATGGCCGGTTACGACAAACAGACAAATGTCCATTATAGAAACTATTATTTTTACGCAGTGTATCTGCTTTTGTCAAAGCTGTTATGTAATATAATTATCAAGTGTCCATCTACGGCGCTATGCTAAATGATTTAACTCTTTTCATACTTGCTGTTTAATCCATCCATTAGTTCAGTAGGAAACTCTGACCATAAAGGAGGTTATTAAATAACAGCTGACCGGATGCGGAAATGCCTTCACAAAGCTAGATGTGGACAAATATGGAAAGAATAATATCTTATTTTGGACCTTTTCCGTCAATTCACTACCACTACATTTTTTAGGTTATGTTAGGCTTGTTTAGGTAATTTTAGGTTTAGTTATGGTATGCTATGTTTGGTTATGTTATGCTAGGTTAGGTTAGGTTTTGTTAAGCATGTTTAGGTTAAGTTGGTTTTAGTTATGTTATGCTATATTTGGTTAGGTTAAGTTAGGTTACGTAAGGTTTAGTTTTAGTTATGTTACGTTCAGGTTAAGTGGAAGAAAGAACTTTTTAGTCCTAACTTCACCTGGTTAAATAAAAACGCATTTAATTTCATTTCATGTTAGTTTTAGTTTGGTTATGTTAGGTTAACCTAAGTCATGGTAGTGAATTAACGGAAAAGACCCCTTATATTTAGTGAATAATTGAAAAGTAAATGTATTGATAATGACTTGTAGCCTACTGTACTCTAGTCTGTACATAAGGTAGATTGTAGACATAAATATCAGTTTCCGATAATTGATAGCTGAAATTTACAAGGGAATACTTTTCCTTGGTTCGGCCAATTGGCTAGGTGCTGACCGAGCTGTCTAAGGTGTCAGAACTTAGAGCTTGGGTTAGAGATAGCGCTGGTTATGATCCGGCTTTTAATGGAAGATTTATTAGTAAAATATTCT
Source organism: Stictocephala bisonia (assembly GCA_035578905.1). Lineage (NCBI taxonomy): Eukaryota > Metazoa > Arthropoda > Insecta > Hemiptera > Membracidae > Stictocephala > Stictocephala bisonia. Next base: position 1,969,520 of record JAQJVL010000002.1, on the reverse strand, counting down.
TATATTGTACTGGTTCACCCCCTTACTCTGTCTGAATAAGTTCCCTGCACAGACCAATAGTTTATGAGGAATGGGCAAAGCAAATTTAACTGTTGGTGCTAATCTCATGTAAAATGTTTACAATTTTCACTTAACATTAAATATTAGATGGAAATTCTATCAGAGGGTCACAATCTGGCTAAAGACGGATATACTCCTCCTTAAGACCGGCTTTTCATATTAACAAAAAATAAATTTTTTTCAAATTCCACATACCTACATAATTTGTATAATCTAAAGTTTATAGCAGTTTTAGCCACATCGGCCACATAAATAAAACATTATCTGAATCCTAAATTGTTCTAATAGAAGTCCTTCTAGTCCCTTCCTTTAGTGTATTGTGTTAGTTTTCTCTGTCGTCTGAAGTTCAGAATTTTTATCCTATTATAAAAAACACCATCGTTTGTTCAATGATATCAAAAACGAAATTTTAAAAAATATGGGTTTAGATATAGGCTAGGGACATGAAAGAAGCAATATTACATCAAAATCGTGTTTCATAATTTTACCTGAGATTTCATAAAATTATCATTTTAATTAATGACAGGGATTTTATACTTCTAGTTCAGTGAATAGGAACTCGCATAACATTTAAAACAGAAGCTTCTTGACATAATTAACACATAATTTTCTATTTTTATTAATAACTGAGTAGATTTTCCATGGCTATTATAAAATGGAAATTAATTCTAAGGACATTTACATTAATTACCTTCGACCCACCACACCCTAAATATAAAGTCACAGAACAGTTTTGTAAACGCTGTGTTGAACAATAATTATGGCATTTTTAATATATTCTGTACATACAGTATGGTTAACGGGGTAAACCTGTTTGAAAATAGCTCAAACTGAGTAATTTTACAACCAAATTAGAAGGTCATACAATAAAGTAACTTTCTGTATGACCTTCTAAAATACCTTATTATAACAAACATATAATAGATATTTTAAGTACATTACTTATTTGATTGTCTTATCTTTTAATCAAAGTTCAAAATAATTATAACTTTAAAATAATTAAATCACCTAGCAACTATAAAAAAGAAATAGAGTTTTTCGTAACAACATTTTTATCAATGTTCTGCTTTAGTTCCCTGTTTATTGTCTGTGTGTTCAGTAAAATATTCACTATTCATTATTAAGACGCCGATCCTCCAGAGGGCGAATTTGAGGGGCGAATGAGTGTAAATGAACGAGTAGTCATTGTTACTAACTAAGGTTGACTGTTCGTCTGAAAGAGCTATTTATTGAGAGTCCAATAGCCAAGTCAACTAAGGAACTTACATCTCTACGTGGAATCCGAACCACGTACTGTTCCTCTGATTTTAGCTACCTGACAAGCCTGACACTCAATTCTCTTCCCTTAACAACATATTAACCTTGAATAACATCCAACATAGACTCCTTTTATATGTTTATCTCTTTATCGTCCTTTTCTATAACCGTTGGCATTCCTCTTAACTTGCCATGTCACCTCTACTGTGGTGAGGGGTGCTAGAATAATTGTCCCACACTACCGTAAGAGAGCCGTGGGAGGGGGGGAGAGGCCATGACGAAGTCCCATTACTTTCTAAACGACTGCCAAAAAAGCTGCGTTATGTTTCAGCGGCTGTTACGTTTGCAACTTCTCAACAGCTCGACCGATTTTGATTTCCCTTATCTCGTTGAATTTTTCACTTCACAAGAAGTGTCATAGGTTATATATTTTCACCCCTTATCTCCCCATAATGAGGCAATATCTGGGTAAACATACATAATATATAAATGAAACAATTGCTTGTTTATTTGTTTCAATCACAGTTGTTTTAAAGTGACCAAGTACACAATATTTGTGCAAAGTTCCATGATAAATAATGTGTATTTAACTATGTTAATAAGCAGGTTTTACCAAATATACAAAACGGAAAACTAATGACATTGGATATGTACAGAATTCTTTGAGTATAACAAAAATATGTTGAAAAGTTTAAAACATATCATGCCCTTTAACCATAATACTTTTTTAATACATTTTGTTTACTATAAAGTTTTTTACAGCTGAAAGTTTACTTTAATGTTGCTTTTATATCACATATAAATCGTAACGGTTTCATGTAACGAGTTGACGAATGTCATCAATGTAGTTTTAGCGTGAAGCAGTTTCTCTCGCTAGATAATTTTATTACTGAAACAAACAAGCTCAGTCTTCATTGATACCGAAATCCGGATTGCGTAATGGATTAAAACGAAAACCCTAGGATCGAGCTAAACAAACTGGTTGTAACTGTGACGTAAGTGGAGGTCGAACTGCACGTGTGAGGTTGAAGTGACGTAACGAATACACAGGCAGGGGTCATCTGCCCTTCCTGGCCTTTGGGGACCCAAGCTTACGTTGGACTTCTGGAATTAGGATCCTTCACGGTCTTAACAAGCACCCATTAAAAATCCCCATGTATGAACCAGTATGTGGCATTGGACTTAATACTGCTAAGACTGAAATACTGAACTTGGCTAGAAATCGCCACCACAGTAGATGGCAGTGGTTTCACGACCAGGTCTTTAAAAATCTCTGGCGTGGGGATTAAACCCTACGCTGACCAAATCACTCACCACCGTGAATCGTAATGACATCAGGTTGGGGACTGCGTACATTACTGGACACGGCCACTTCAGTAAACATCTGGCAAAGATTGGTTTCTACAGAGAAGACATCAGTTGCCGGCTTTGTAGTGAGGCTCTTGAGCCTGCCGAACATTTACTAACTGAGTGCGAAGCTCTGGAGCTCAGGAGAAGGAGAATAATCGGGAATGAGCTCTCAGAAGAAAGAATGGTAACTAGTCTGGGAAAAAGATTTTAGAGATGACTAAGCCGTTTGGAATAGGTAACCCATTCTAGTAGGCAACAGGGGAGCACAATAAACCTAAGGATGGCCTACGTGTAACGTAGCGGGGGGGGGGTTCCTAAGAGTAACCTAGGAATGGCCTCAGAGCACCCTTCCCCTCAGCAAACTAAACTAAACTAAAAATGCACATTATTAAAAAAGAAAAAATCCGGATTTGGTTTCCTGAAATTTGTTATTTTTGTTAATGGTGGACCATTTTCTTAGCTGAATATTTATTGATTACAAAGATATTACATTATTTACTCTGGATTGTCTGCAAGAGGGGGGCATAAATGACGAACGTGCGTGATTGGGAGGGGAAGGTCTTAAAAGCATTCATTTGTTTGATTAGAGACATCCTCTAATCCAAATGTATTGGATGGAATGTTATACAGGGTGGAAAAAAATATGGAAACGCTTTCACAACTTTTGCATGACTTCCTTTGTGAAAGTGAAATCTTGTAAATGTTTGTGGTTACAAAGAACATATTTTTTGTCACCATTAGTGACATCTTTTCAGGGGGACGGCTCACGATTAGTTGAACGAATCTTCAACGTAAGCCTAGGTCGAGTTTGGTATCAAATGAAAGGTCTATTGAATGGTAATTCATTTCCTCAAACCTTACTTCGAAAGGTTTGTTCTTTTTAGAGTAGCGGTCATTTAAATTTCAAAGTAAATAATTTGAACAATATTATTTCTCCACTATATGACGGTTTTAAGTAAATTATTCTGATCAAAAATTATATTTTGTGGAACACAATTATTAAAAAATGCAATTATCAAATTATCCATTGTTGTGAAAGCGTTTCCATATTTTTTGTACTCCCTGCTTCCATATTCATAACTGGATGTATTGCATGGGGAGCCATAAACGACAAACGTGCATGAATGGAAGGAGGAGCTGTTAAAAGCATTCGTTTGTTTAATTAGAGGCAGATCCGTTACTGTCATAAAAAAGTGTTTGACGGAAGAGAGTCGTTTCACTCTTAACTGAACGTATTACATAACTGAATTCCTTCAGGGATTTTTTAAATGTGATTTTTGCAGTGGGTAAGTTATTGGGAAAATATTTATTTACGATTAAGAAATGTATCTCTATCAAAACATAATTACATTCAAGAAAAGGATAATACGAATAAATTCAAAAGTATTGATAGATTTAAACTATGGTTTTCATAGATGGTTAGAAATGAATTATATGATTCATGGTTACTAAAATGTTTATTAATTAAGTCTACTATAATTGTTCTTTAAATTTCAATTAACTTCTTTAAATTACTTTGCAAATATGTTTAATAAATAATAATGCCACTATGTTTTCAAATACAAGAAATAATGGAATAATGATAATAAATATATTTCAGTTTATAAGAACGCAAAATAACTTGAGCTATTAATATTATATATTTTTGTTGTGAAGTGGTGTTAATTTAATAATTAAAATTAATAATTAAAATAAAACAACATTAAAATTGCTTTCAGTACCTTTGGACCTTCCGTTTTATTCAAACTAAACAGAATGGCCCTTTAAAAACATTCATTGACCCCCAAAAGCCGATATTTTTAGTTTGTTTGTATGTAGCCCACACTTACACTTATACTTAACAATACTTACGGTATGAGTTACAACAGAGGTGTGACTTATATTGACATTACTGTAAGAAGGGTGCGGCGTGCAGGTGTGTCCCTAGCCCTGCCCGGGAGCTCGTATGCCGAAGACAAACGCTTTTGTGTCGTCTTTGAAGACAAAACATCTAGGACAAACATGGGCTAGGTCTTCCCACATCTGAAATGTAAATAGCAGTAACTTTCTTTGTCGTGGTTACAGGTACTCAATTGTTCAAACATCTTTAAATTATTTCCTTGGTAATTTTAAACCATTCGGAAATACCTAGAACGTAAAGTTTATACGGGGTTTTCACTTGTATAACATCACATCAAGCGGGGAAACACTACTTTACATATCTGTTTTTCGGTGTTTGACGTACATATAAGATCATATATTTTTTCAATTCATTGATACTCAACAGACATGTAATTTCAAGACTGGTAAGGTATTTTATTTGTTTATGTCTAGGAAAATCTTAGATAACGATTCAGTCTAATGTCGTGTTTCTTTGGCAGAATAATCGGTAAGTAGCCAGTTCAAGGTGGTGTTTACCACATCAGCTAGACTGTGTTGATCGCCTCTCTCCCAGTTTGGTGCCGTAACTCTGATTGCTGGACTCAGTGATCGCTACCTGGACGGTTCCCTGATCACGAGATGGTAAGGTACCCCATTAACCACCAGCTGGTTTTGTCCGTACTTGCTGTGACAGAAGATATATGTCTTTGTATGCCCTCCTTGTGTCTAAATTCAAATTTACTACCTAGCTTTTTGCTCTTGAATTCTTCTGTCAATGTAGTTGTTCAAAGCAATCGCCTTCAAACTAACCCTTGCCTTTTTTTCATATGATTCACTATCGGTAAGACGCCGATCGTCAAGATATGGGCAAATATGAGGGGCGAATGAGTGTTCTGAGTGTAGATGAACGAGTGTGGTCCCTAGTCATGTGGACCCTACCTAAGGTCGACTGTTCCTTAGGTATTTATTAATACTACAATATTTTATTATAATAAATACAGTCGTATTTATTAATAAGACTGTATTTATTAATACTACAATATCCAGAGCAACTAAGGGACCTACAGCCTTACGTGGAACCCTAACCACAGAGTGTTAGTCTAATTTTAAGTTATTTTACAATCCTGACACTCAGTTCTCTTCCCTACACAACATCTGAACCTTGACTACCATCCAACATGGAAACCCCAGACTTCTCTACTAGTGTCCAGGTCGATGGCAACCAATGAGCGGACGCCTTGTCGGTATTAAGACGTCCGAGCATAGAGCCTATCGCCTACAATCTCCTCAACACTTTGTCCCCAAGTAGCTGGGTTACAGCACTCCACCACCAGCCGACAATTACAATACATTGTTCGATCTGTCATAAGTTATACCTTAAATTGTTGCTTATTTATGTTTATTTTATCTCCTATAACCATTAATATCTATAATTTTGGAAAATAATTTTATTGTTTTGGACATATTGAATCAAACGGTCTCTATTATTTACGTAAATACATTATCAACATCTTTACACCAGATGGTGGATATTACAAACTAAAATGTCAGAAGTTTGACTTTTTTATAATTTCGTTTAACTTTATTCGTTATTATTTCGCTTGAGTCTGCAGGCTGCTCGTGAACTTGACTCAAAGAGTGAATTACCTACCGTTGGCTCAGTTCTAGATTCGAACCTTGGAAATTTCACTCCGCACTCCGAAGCCTTTTCCACTGAGCATCCACTTCGGCAAGAAAGTTTGTTTCAGGTCAGAAATATTTGTACAAATAAGTAAATTTATTAATAAGATGACTGATATTATTTAATTTAAGTTACTTGTATTTACTGGAAATAATTACATTCAGGTCTTGCGTGGCCGATACACGTAGGATAGTGCTGTAATCCCGCTATTTGGAGACTAGTAAGGGATCTATAAGTGATTCTGGTTAGGTCGAAAATACAAATACTAAATATATTTAAGTCATTTTAGGGCTTGTTTACGAATTGGTTTTTTAATAAATTTATTTTTTCTGACTGAAAAATACACTTTACACTTATCTAAACAAACATAACCTCACTTATTCTAATTAACTGAATAAAAATTCGCAATTGTGTTAAATTCCGGTGTCCGACCTCCGGAACGCCTTGCCGATCTTCCCTCCAGAAGGAAGAGATTAATTCCTGCTAGGCGATTATTCTATCTGGGCTATCCGGTGGCCGAGCGGTCTAAGGCGTCAGGACTTTGAGCTTGGGTTAGAGATAGCGCTGGTTCGAATCCAGCTAAGACTGGAAATATTTATCAGCAATAATCACCTTGTACTGTACTGGTTCGCCCCCTTACTCTGTCTGAATAAGTTCATCGCACAGTCTATGAGGAATAGGCAGAGCAAGTTTAAGGAGGGAGGTCGGCCTCTCCTTAAAAAAAAATCGTTTTTAGTAGGTAATTTGTGTTTATAATGATCGCGTAATGGACGCTAATCGCGATTCACCGCGAACAGAGTTTTCCCATGATATCTCGAGAAATAACTGTTATAGACCAAAATAGTTTTCAAATTCTTATTCAGAACAAAAAACATATTTAATGATAAAAAAATTAAAATACCATTTAAATTAGCGGAAATATCTTTTTAAAAATTACTAAAAGTTTTGAAAATGGTTTTTTCTAATTTTTCGGTAAAATGCGTGATCCCCGCAGAATAAAAAGTATATTTTGTGAAAATATCGACAATTCTTGAGCCATTTCAGGCAAAGTTTTCAAATTTTGTTGGAAGAAATTGCTTAATAACAACAAAACTAATCCTACGGAATTAAAATGGTAAAGGGTATGGTTTTGTGATAGTGAAATAAACGCTCTAATATGATCAATGAACTGATACATTCTACTGACAGCAGCACGTTGGAAGGCGTGGAGTAGAATCCAATGGACTTTCATTTCCATTCATTTTAAGTGTTCTCTAGAAACCCGGAGTTTGTGGTAGGCTCAGGTAAGGAATGGCTATTCATCCTAATGGCAGGATGTTTGCGAGTGTTTTAGCATGTTTTTGCTAATCCAAATACAGTACTCATAAATCGTTTTCTCGAATGGCATTACTGAAGTTCGGCACTGTGTCCCACATAGCTAACATGTATTCTAAATTTACCAAAATAAAGTAATGTTAGGGGAAATGTTATTTTTTATAGTCTTTTCGAATTTCATGTTTAATTAGTTAGAATATAACGTGGTGGTAGAAATAACACACGAAATGACGTCACGATACACGGTTTACTACAATATATGAACAATCTTTTGTGAGTAACCGTGGTCTGAGAATGGTAACATGGTTTACCGAAATCGATCACGCTATATACAGGGTCAGTTACGCCCTAACTTGTTTCCACAGTTAATAAAACATTAGTTTTTTAAATATACTATTAAATTAATACTAATCCACACTACATTTAGAGTGTCTGGAGTTTATTAGGGATCAATAGATCTAGAAGTCAACTTCAAAATTTTAAATATGAACATGTTCATGTGATGTGTCATTTAATACCACCATATTAGTCTGAAAGCAATAGAGTAATTAGAATTTTAAAGGATGTTTGGTTGTTTAGTTTTTAATTATTTTATTTTACTGATAAATCACTTATTTATTTTTCAAATTAAAACTGTTTTTCATTTAAGCAGTCAGTTATTCCATAATTTATCTCCACAGTTTAATATGATTTTTGAAAACGTCATTTAATAAATACTAATCCATACTACATTAAGAGTGTTTTCATATTATTATGGGTCTTGAAGTCGAAGATCTATGAGTCAACTTAAACATTTTAATATGACACTTAATAACGTCAATTCATGTCAAAATGATAGTGCCATCTGAATTTATAAAGGTCGTGTCGTTTCTTCGATATTATTATTTATTTATTTTTTTATTTGTTTATTTACTTTTTTTTTTTTTTGTAATTGTTCAGTGCCCATGTATTTTCCTAGTTAACAACATTTTGTCAGATTCCTAAAACAAAACCAGATTCGTGTGTGTCTTCAGGGTGATTTATGTTTTAGCCAACACAAATCACTTTTAATTAGGAAAATACATTGGTGATTACCAATAAAATAAAATAATAAAATATAACTAATGACACATCATTTTCAAATTATGATTGCACTAAATTTCCGCCTTAAAATATTGTTGTTGAGAGACATATCGCATGACCACGTTCATATTTAAAATGTTGTTGGAGTTGACTCCTAGATCTTGGACCCCAAGTGATCCATAGTAATATCGGAACACTCTAAATGTAGCTAAATGTAGTGTGGGTTAGTATTAATTTAATGGCATATTCAAAGAGAAAATATTTTATCACTGTAGAAATAGCTTAGAGGGTAACTTACTTAAAACTCACCCTGTATACGCCTGCTCATACTTATGTTGTAATGAGCTTGTTTTGTATCACGTTTAGCCGGAACAAGTACATTGAGGTTGGTCATCTACCACGAAGGGTAGCACATAGAGTACGTTAAATCAAGCATATTATACATGTAATATTATTACAAAATCTTATTACTTGGTATGCTTCTATGCTAGGTCCTCACGACATCCACCCAATGGTTGTCATCGACGTGGACTAACCCCAGACTTCTCTTGTAGACCATGTTGGGTGGTCCGGGTGTTTTGATTGAAAAATATATGAGTATCAACCTTGCAGCTGAAAATCAGACCAATACTGCGTGTATTGGATCCCACGTCAAGTTATAGGTCTTTTAGTTTCCCTGGCTATTGGGCTATTAATAAATTGCCCTTTCTAAGGAACAGTCGACCTTGGTAACAATGACCACTCGTTTATCCCTACTCATTAGCCTGTCAATTCACCCATATGTGTTAATAATGAATAATAATAGTAATAATGTACTTCTTATTATATATTCGTATTTTTGGCAATACTCAATATAAAATCGTGAACCACAACCATACTATAATCATTTTAGTTTCATTGTCAGATTTTCTTAACATACTTTGAAGTACGCAATCAATTTATATAAAAACTCCCCTTAACATAAATGCAATGTAGTATATAATATTCAATAAAGTCAATTGAACTATTTTTTTATAATTTACGAAACTCAATATTCATATTACTAACACTTTGTTAATATTCTCATAAAGTAATTGAAAAACCCTCTACTGTGGGAGAAGAAATTAAAAAAAACACTCGAATTTGGAACATCACTGTACAGAAATCAATTAAACTAAAAAATAAAAATTACACAAAAATGTTCCTTGTTTATTTTTGCGTTTTTGTATAAAGGGAACATTATACTTTTTAAGATTTTTTTTATCACGAGTAGAATTAAAAAAGAGCCTGATCTAACGCTTTTTACAGAAGCGTTCACTTAAAAAACATTCTCTAATAAAAACCCCTCGACAGATTATATCAAAACTTTGACAGTTTGTTTATCATTTCTTTGACTGACTAATCTTTGAGTTTTATAAACGTTGATCAATTAACAAAAAAGTTACTATGAAAAATGTAAAACAACTTTTTCTAGTAATTGAGTAGGCGTACGAACGTTTTGTAAATAAAATTGATTGTCGGACAGCGAGCTTTCTCTGATTATCTAGCAAATAATTTAGACTTAATTTAGAAAAAATAAAACCTTGATTGTTCACACTACAAAGATATTATATAATAATTTAATTAATTCAGTTCGTTGACTCTTCAACTCTTTCCTTGTCTCCAAAGCTATCTTTTGCCGTTTATGCAACGATTAAACACTTTTCTGGGCGTTAAATGTTTACCCATCCTTAAATCTCGACACTGCTGTATTCTGGACATGCACTGATGACCGAATTCCGCACCAAGCGTAGCTTTGGAATGCGTTAGTACTTTTAATACTTTCTTTCCCATTGTGGAGGGGCCGGCAAGGCCAACCGATCGATGGCGTTACGTCTTCACTGATCGTGTCTTGAATACCCCCCTCCCCCCACCATTCCGTCTGCTCAGCTTGGGACATAACAACCAAATAATTACATCGAGAATAAATTAACTCGAAAACGTAAGCGCCACATAATCAGTGCCTCCTTGAGTTCAGTGTATTTGACCAATACTCGGTGGTGCCCATAGAGGGTCTCATCAGTAGAGATGGCAACGATATATCAATAAATCGAAAATATCGATGAATCTGTTTCGATTTATTGATATATAAAAGTATCAATATTTTCTTTCTATAATAACGATATATTTGTTCGATATATCATATCTCTACATACTGACGTTATTCTCTCTCTTCAAAATAATCACGATTTATTAAAAAAAAAACCTTTAAATTGCCTCTTATGCCTACAAAACATGCATTGAAATAATACAGTAACGTTTTTTACGTGAAGTTGAGTGGAAAACTGATTTTCAAACTTTTGTTTTTAATGGTTTAACTGACAACTATTGGAAGTAGGTTTAGTGAATTAACTTGTTTAATTTTCAGTGTTTATAAGAAGCCTAATGACATATTTAAACGTGAAAACAAAAATAACAATGCTATTACTTTATTCCTTTATAATTAACAAAATGATTACGGGTATCATTTTTCTCATTTTGAATTTTTTCAATTAACCTCAAAAATTACAATATTTGTCCCATGTAGATAAATATATTTAATTTTTACATTCAGCAGACTATTCTAAATAGTGACAGCAAAACATAAGTGTATTTTTGATCGAGGCTTAAGAGTTAGTGCATAATGTTAAACAGATAAATAATTTACAATATGATATATAGGTTACCCGATATATCGATATTTTTCTATCGATATTGTCGTTAGATCGGTATTTGGTTGACAGTATTTGCCATCCCTAGTGCCTATAGAGAGGGTCTCAACAGTGTCCTGTGCCTATGTTTTATAAGCACAATCAATCAAGAGACTGCATGTCAAATCAAATTGTATTTATTTGTCGTTGACAATAAACATTGTATAACAAACGTCAAATGAAAATATCACTATCAAATATTAAAGGCAATTAAGTAGTAGTCTTAAAGTATAAAAATATTTCAAACATCACAAAATGAAATATGAAATTAAGTTAACATGTTTGTTTAGCTAAATACATACGACACTAAATGTGATAAAGTAATAAATGAATGTAATGTATAAGAAACTAAATTATATTATAAAATTATAAATAAATTAAAACTTATTAACACTCAATAAATTCAGTAATTTAGTAACAAGCTATTTCCAATAGAAATCGATGAAGTAGAATTTTGAATTTCTTTCTTTGTGCCTTTTTGTTTAATTGTTTTCTGCTAATTTATTGAGCATTGTTGAAGACTTAAATTTATAAAATATCACCATATCATAAAAATAGATCGATAGTAGTGATACAATATCTAAAGATTTAAAATATATTCTGCATGCATGACGTTCTCTTGTTAATTCCGGCTTGTTAGTTATGTTAGGATATATTAAAATTTAAATTTACTTGTTACTCTTTGTACTTGTTTATTTATTGTCGTTTCGTACATTTTGCTACGTAACCTTAATGACACATGTGTGTCCCTCACGTCGTAATTAAGTTGTTTATTAATGTTACTAATTAGCGTGTTAATGCTTGTTAATTACTATTTTTCTAATCGTAGTCATGTTATTAATTGTTTTAGCTATCAAGGTTTTGTTAATATAGTGTAATTGCCACAGTTAAGTTATTGTTAGATATTTCTTGATGTTTGGATTTTTTATTAATTTTTTAGAAATATTATGATCAATTTGAGGCTTGATAGACACATACATTTAGAAAATTGGAAAAAGCGAAATAGAGTGAGACGAGCAATCTGAGAAAGTAATTTAAGTAACAAAAAATTACTACATTTTGTCAAAAGAGTGCAATGAAAAAATAATAAGTTTTCACTCATGGAAAGGAGTATTGAAGAAAAATTACAAATTTCTTTGAGCTTAATTAAGGAAACAGTTATACAATACGCTTGTTGTTTTGTTGCATGTTTTCCCCAGCTAAAACTGGTCGGTTGGCCTCATCCAACGGTTGAATCAATAACCCTTGGTTTCCCTTGTCAGCTTCAAGTTTGGGTGGTGTTTGTTATACAGCTACGAAGGTTGAACGGTTTCCTTCCTGTTGAACTCTTTACCATGAGGAATCTTCACTAAAATACTCGCTTACTAACAATGTTTGCGCCCTTCTACACATGACGTAGTTCTCTATCCCATACATGTTATCCAGTGGCCTTGACCGGAGGGTTCCGACGTTATCGCAAGACAACGGAGTCAAGCAAAATCGAGCGTGGCTGTCCCTTGGATGTGTGACCGTCTGAGCGATCCCGTCTTTGCACGCAGCCCGCCTGTTTGGTCGTTAGTGGTGGTTCCCCAGGTTAAGTGTTAGAGAGGGCTTCTTAGCCCTATCTTCGCCTGGTAAAATAAGACGAACTTTAATTTTACCCCATCATTAGATATTTAAGGTTTAAACAGGCATTACTGAAGCGTGTCCTTAAAAATCCAATAATAACCTCTTCGTTCCGTACATGATTATATAGACTAAACAAGTAAATGATCTTAGACATTTTATGTTAGTTATTACAAATAGGTAAGCTGATAGAAAACACAAGTTAAACTCAATATTAGTACAAAATGTACAAATATGGTGATCGATTTATATAAATTAGCCTACTTTCACTGGACAAAAGGAACTAAAATATCTTGTGAGATCTTTAGGGAGGTAAACGTGGTTTTACCAAATGGGTGGGAGTCTCCGATGTACACTAAAATATATTGAGCCTAAGGGCTGGAGACTCTGATGTACAGTAAAACATATGGGAGACTCTGGTGTACACTAAAACATATGGGAGACTCTGATATACACTAAAACATTGAGCCTTAGGGTGGGAGACTCAGATGTACACTAAAACATATGGGAGACTCTGGTGTACACTAAAACATATGGGAGACTCTGATATACACTAAAACATATTGTGCCTAAGGATGGGATACTCTGATGTACACTAAAACATTGAGTCTAAGGTTAGAGACTCTGATGTACACTAAAGCATATGGGAGACTCTGATGTACACTAAAACATATTGTGCCTAAGGATGGGAGACTCTGATGTACACTAAAACATTGAGTCTAAGGTTAGAGACTCTGATGTACACTAAAGCATATGGGAGACTCTGATGTACACTAAAACATATTGTGCCTAAGGATGGGAGACTCTGACGTACACTAAAACATATTGTGCCTAAGGATGGGATACTCTGATGTACACTAAAACATTGAGTCTAAGGTTAGAGACTCTGATGTACACTAAAACATATGGGAAACTTTGATGTACACTAAAACATGTTGTGTCTAAGGATGGGAGACTCTGATATACACTAAAACATGTTAAGTCTAAGGATGGGAGACTTTGATGTACACTAAAACATTGAGTCTAATGTTAGAGAATCTGATGTACAGTAAAACATATGGGAACCTTTGATGTACACTAAAACATATTGATCCTAATAATGGGGAACTCTAATATCACTAAAACATATTGAGCCTAGGTGGGAGACTCTGATGTACACTAAATAAAAATAATTATACTGAAATAAACTTCATCAGTGTGATGTTTCAAATTATATGCAATCCCTACCATGCTTTGTCTTTCACATAGTATGTTAATTAAGAAACAAATAACTATCATTAGAAGCCTTAAGTGTAAGTTGAAGTGAATAGTTGCAACTAATTCTAAGATAAAACAATGTAAAAAAAAAAAACTAATTAATTATTGTTTATTTGCCCCAATTCACTAAGAAAATAAATGAAGGTTAACGCCAACTTACACTACTACACTAATAGGGACTGCCACATGACAATTAGGTAATAGCTGAAGTATTATTAGTTTCTGGTATTTCAATATTATATACTCAGAACACACTTTGAACATTTAGAATCGTGTATGTATAGTAAGTGGGTAAATGGGCAATTCAGCTTTTGGTAAGATTATCTACACAAAAGTAGGTACCCCCACTTTGCCAAGTAGTCATATTGAGGATAACGGGAGTGCTACAGCCTTGGCGACCTTGTCCCGGAGTGACCACAGTCGTAACCGGTTACCAGACCGCGAGTGACCCGGTTACCTAACACTTGTGACCGTCTGTACAACTACAATGGCGTAACCGCAGGGAGTAGCACGAGCCGTTCCAAACTATCGTGTAATCACTTTGCCGACAGAACCATCCTCTGGCACTTACACTTCTTCCTCAACAACTTCGGGTCACGCTCGTTGACAGAACCATCCTCTGGCACTTACACTTCTTCCTCAACAACTTCGGGTCACGCTCGTTGACAGAACCATCCTCTGGCACTTACACTTCTTCCTCAACAACTTCGGGTCACGCTCGTTGACAGAACCATTCTCTGGCACTTACACTTCTTCCTCAACAACTTCGGGTCACGCTCGTTGACAGAACCATCCTCTGGCACTTACACTTCTTCCTCAACAACTTCGGGTCACGCTCGTTGACAGAACCATTCTCTGGCACTTACACTTCTTCCTCAACAACTTCGGGTCACGCTCGTTGACAGAACCATCCTCTGGCACTTACACTTCTTCCTCAACAACTTCGGGTCACGCTCGTTGACAGAACCATCCTCTGGCACTTACACTTCTTCCTCAACAACTTCGGGTCACACTCGTTGACAGAACCATCCTCTGGCACTTACACTTCTTCCTCAACAACTTCGGGTCACACTCGTTGACAGAACCATTCTCTGGCACTTACACTTCTTCCTCAACAACTTCGGGTCACGCTCGTTGACAGAACCATCCTCTGGCACTTACACTTCTTCCTCAACAACTTCGGGTCACACTCGTTGACAGAACCATCCTCTGGCACTTACACTTCTTCCTCAACAACTTCGGGTCACACTCGTTGACAGAACCATCCTCTGGCACTTACACTTCTTCATCAACAACTTCGGGTCACGCTCGTTGACAGAACCATCCTCTGGCACTTACACTTCTTTCTCAACAACTTCGAGTCACGCTCGTTGAAGGAATCGTCCTCTGACGAATAAGAAATAAAGCAACAATGGCGAGGTTTTAAAATTGTTTAAAAAGTTTTCACAGGTATTTTAAAATAAAATTAAAACTATTATTTGGTTTCAATTAAAGCATATAATTTATATGAAATACAATAGTAATTTCATTTAAATTTAGTATGTGTTTTAATGGGAAGAGAAGTCCAATTAAGACACTGTTGCTCTAACCTGCTTAGACGAGCCCATTTTCGTCTTTGTAGGTTCGTTGCCCCAACAGCACACGGGAGCGGAAAAAGAGGTAACATTTGTCATGATCACACCATGTCGAACCCGGACTAAACGGTAATGACTGAATGTCAGGGTTAAACGTTCCATCAGTAAACGGATACTTTGGAAGCCTGAGGTCACCTTGAGTGGGGCGCGCGGTGGAGGCGCTGACGAATTTGCATATTCTAAAACAGTTTCTGTTATACCTTCTTCAACCCCGGCGAATTTAAATGTTTTCTAGGAACTAAAACTATCTGTTGAATTGGGATGCGGCCCTTGGTCATATTCATCAAACAGATTATGATCTACACACTTAGCATGAAGCCAAAATCTTTTAAAATGGCGTAGTTAGTTAAATATCTATGACTCTTAATCAGAGTAAAAAAGAAAAAACATGAAAGTGTTCAGTTGGTTACACTCGAAAGTTTCTTTCCTAAGGTATGCTAATTAACTAATTAATTACACTTTCTAAGAAAGAGTGAGCTTAAATTAAGAACAAAAAAAAACTTAAGACGCTAATTTGTGAATTACTTTAAGAAAATCTTGAATATTGGTGTTTTAACGAAAAAAAGGAAAATAATATTAAAATAAAATGACTAAAAGCGTAAAATACGTTTGAGTGGTTGTGCAAAAGTTTGTACGATCTTTGTAGAAATTTAATGTATAGCTTTTCTTCCTTAATAATCTTTACAATATATTATTACTTCCTTTAGTTTTATTATTGGTCATATATTTGTTTTGTGGTAGCTGCCATGGCTGGGAGATCACAAAATCATGACAATCCAGCTACCAGATTTGTTGCTCGTTTAGAACTACCCAAGGTGTACGTACAGCTTTAAAGAATTGCTGTGGGCGCGAACAACATCACACCCCGTGATAATGAAAAACTCCCATCATACTGAGCATCCACAGTACCTGGGAGTAACGTTAAATCGATCGCTGACCTTTAAAAGCCAGCTTAAAAAAAAACAGCTTTGTGACAGATCACTTTAAATTATTAATCAATGAATATATACATATAAATATGATAATGTTATAATAAAAAATAATAACTGAGCACCCTTACAGTTTTTTATTAAATGAACACGACCGGTTTCGGCATTCATGCCATCTTCATAGGTGTTATCTGTTTACAAAACAAATAAAATTAAATAAATAATTGTCATAAAGGAAACATATGTTAAATTAGTAAATATATTTTTGATTTGGTGGTTAGTTGTCATTGTGTGTGTTGTTTCTTATATGTATAATTGTTTCGAATATTGGGTTTCTTTTTTGTGTTAACATGGTGTTGATTAAATTATTGGGATTTTCTTGGTTGTGTTTATAAATTTCAAGTTCTTCTTGGGAATCTAGTTTTTTGCTTTTTGAACCGAATTTTAGAATTTTCATGTTTGTTTTCATATTTGTGTAGTTGTGATTATTGTTTAGTAAATGTTCTGCAAAAGAAGATTTCATTGAAGTTCTGTTGTTTGATTTTAGAGCTTGTATGTGTTCATTAAATCTTCGCTTAAAAGATCGTCCTGTTTGTCCAATATAATAGTTTGGGCAGTCTGTACATTCAATTTTGTAAATTCCTGATTTGTCAAATATATCTTGGGTTTTATGTAATTTTGAAGTGGATTTCTTTTGTATTATGTTAAATGCGTTGTTATTTGTTTTAAAACCAATTTTGAATTTTTCTTTCTTAAAGGTTTTTCTAATTGCTTTATTAAGTATTGTGTTGTGGGGAACACAGATGAATGCTCTATTTTCTGGTTCTTCTTGATAAATGTTTCTATTTTTTATTTTCATTTTATGTAATGTTTTGTCGATTGTGGAAGGTTTGTAACCATTAGCCATTGCTATTTGTTTGATTACTTTAAATTCTTCATTGAAATCATGTTTGTCCATTGGTACTTCTATTAGTCTTTTAATAAGAGCTCGAAATGAAGCCATTTTATGACACCATGGATGATTGGAATTTATTGGGATTATAAGATCTGATTGAGTGTTCTTTCTGTAAATTTTAAATTTATGTTTTGATGAATTTTGATAAATTGTTAAATCTAAAAAGTTAATTTCTTTATTTTGGCTTTCCATTGTAAATTTGATTGTTTTAGAGATGGAGTTCAGATAGTTTAGAAGTTGAATTTGTTGATCTTTTGTTCCTTTGAATAAGCAAATAATATCGTCAACGTAACGAAACCAATAAATTAAGTTGTTTCTAAAGGGATTTTTATCATTAATTATTTTTGATGATTCTAAATCATTCATGTAAATATCAGCAAGAAGACCTGAAAGAGGAGATCCCATTGCCAAACCTTCCTCTTGTTTGTAAAATTTATCATTAAATTCAAAATAATGATAAATAAATAGATAGAGTTAATAGAGAATATAAAAAACATCAACATTCCAGAAGATTCTTCATTTATTTCTTTTGATGTACAAAATATGTACTCAAACATTCCAATTAATGAAACAATAAAAATTCTTCGTGGAAATTTAGAAAAAAGCATGAATAACCTAACTGAATCCAACATCAACGATATAATCAACCTAACAAAAGTAAGTGTAAATCAGAACTACTTTGAATTTAATGATAAATTTTACAAACAAGAGGAAGGTTTGGCAATGGGATCTCCTCTTTCAGGTCTTCTTGCTGATATTTACATGAATGATTTAGAATCATCAAAAAACATTAATGATAAAAACCCCTTTAGAAATAAGTTAGTTTATTGGTTTCGTTACGTTCATGATTTGCTTTTTCAATGGAACAAAAGATCAACAAATTCAACTCCTAAACTATCTGAATTCCATCTCTAAAACAATCAAATTTACAATGGAAAGCCAAAATAAAGAAATTAACTTTTTAGATTTAACAATTTATCAAAATTCATCAAAACATAAATTTAAAATTTACAGAAAGAACACTCAATCAGATCTTATAATCCCAATAAATTCCAATCATCCATGGTGTCATAAAATGGCTTCATTTCGAGCTCTTATTAAAAGACTAATAGAAGTACCAATGGACAAACATGATTTCAATGAAGAATTCAAAGTAATCAAACAAATAGCAATGGCTAATGGTTACAAACCTTCCACAATCGACAAAACATTACATAAAATGAAAATAAAAAATAGAAACATTTATCAAGAAGAACCAGAAAATAGAGCATTCATCTGTGTTCCCCACAACACAATACTTAATAAAGCAATTAGAAAAACCTTTAAGAAAGAAAAATTCAAAATTGGTTTTAAAACAAATAACAACGCATTTAACATAATACAAAAGAAATCCACTTCAAAATTACATAAAACCCAAGATATATTTGACAAATCAGGAATTTACAAAATTGAATGTACAGACTGCCCAAACTATTATATTGGACAAACAGGACGATCTTTTAAGCGAAGATTTAATGAACACATACAAGCTCTAAAATCAAACAACAGAACTTCAATGAAATCTTCTTTTGCAGAACATTTACTAAACAATAATCACAACTACACAAATATGAAAACAAACATGAAAATTCTAAAATTCGGTTCAAAAAGCAAAAAACTAGATTCCCAAGAAGAACTTGAAATTTATAAACACAACCAAGAAAATCCCAATAATTTAATCAACACCATGTTAACACAAAAAAGAAACCCAATATTCGAAACAATTATACATATAAGAAACAACACACACAATGACAACTAACCACCAAATCAAAAATATATTTACTAATTTAACATATGTTTCCTTTATGACAATTATTTATTTAATTTTATTTGTTTTGTAAACAGATAACACCTATGAAGATGGCATGAATGCCGAAACCGGTCGTGTTCATTTAATAAAAAACTGTAAGGGTGCTCAGTTATTATTTTTTATTATAACATTATCATATATAGCAGCCCTAGGATTTACAACTTTTCTACATATATATATATATATATATATATATATATATATATATATTTGTATAATCATGACTTTTGGATATTTATCCAAATATTAATAGCAGCATTATAAATAACAAATGGTAGCTGACAACACACCATACGATATATATATATATGTTTGTTTTTTAATTATATTATTAACGGCATTGTAAAACATAATAAGCGATTTCTTACATTAAAATTAATTGTTTGTGTTGGTCACATGTATGACAACAGCGTAGCCTCTTCATTATTAGTTTTAAAAATATTTTATTTTGTTTATTTTCAATGTCCGCTTTCCTATTTCTTTTTCTACTTATAAATATGAAACGTATATTTTTATGCATATTTTGGGTAGACATCGATTATTCAAGAAAACTATTTTGGATAACTTAACTTCACTGTTTTGACCTAATAACATTGAATTTTGAAAAGCGTTGAATTTGAAATTTAATTAATAAATCATTATTAATTATTGAATAAAACAGTACAATAGGTACAGATGTCAGAGAAATTAAATGTTTATCATTGTTAGAATCATTCTTCATCTTTGTTATTGACTTAGTAAGGTTTACTTTATTTTTGTTTGTTAGTTTAAATTAATGGAATAAAAAGAGCTTTTATCAATTGCTAAAACGTTGTTTTATTTTAAAGCTTTTAGCTCTCACGACACTTGTAAATTTACTGTATTGATAAAGATTTGTGAAACATTTAGATTATATTTTAATCGGAAATAATGTATATTAATCACAATTTTTTTCTACAACTGCTGATAGAATTACGCTGCCTTGGGCGGGCGTTTCTATTTAAACAGTTGCCGAGTTCATGCCTTTTTGGAGTTAGTTTTATGAGAGATGATGACAATTCGTGCCCCCTCTTTCAACGGAGCAGGTAAAAGTTGGCGAGTTAGTGCGAGCCCAAGTCAGACACTCATTTATGATCAATTAGTTTTAGTCTTCCACTCTTAAGTTCAATTTGTATTAATGTACGATAGACATTCCCACTCACTTTTTTAGGCTTAATTTGTTTAATTATAATCGGATTCCCACACTTCGATTACTTTAAATCTCCCACCCATGGGCTCTATCTGATTTAGAAATTAATACAAATATATAAATGAAACAACAGCAACAAAAATGTGTGTATGTGTGTGTGTGTGTGTGTGTGTGTGTGTGTGTGTGTGTGTGTGTGTGTGTGTGTGTGTGTGTGTGTGTGTGTGTGTGTGTGTGTGTGTGTGTGTGTGTGTGTGTGTGTGTGTGTGTGTGTGTGTGTGTGTGTGTGTGTGTGTGTGTGTGTGTGTGTGTGTGTGTGTGTGTGTGTGTGTGTGTGTGTGTGTGTGTGTGTGTGTGTGTGTGTGTGTGTGTGTGTGTGTGTGTGTGTGTGTGTTTCTAAAAAATACAAAAATTTTTACTTTTTCAGATTATTTGTCATGTTTAAAAATTAACTACGATAAAAACAATTACCAGATAATGTTGTAACTTTAATAGCGAGTAAGTATGTTTATTGAAACCATAAATAAGAAGTTTCAGAATTTTTCAGTGGCATAACAAAATTCTTTTATCAATTTTCTAAAGTAACTTTTTTCTCGACATTGAAAGAGAGACGAACTTTAGACAAACGATGGTTTCGAGTGACTGATGTCAGTAAGTCGAATATATATTTATTTTTACTGTATGAATACCAATTGATTTTATGTCACTTTATTCATCTTTTAGGAGTCATGTGCACCGGACCGTGTAATCGCGGCCTTCACTGGCCGCTCGAAGCATGAAACTGAATGCAACGTTGCCGCATTGAAACAGTTAGCGCGCTTCTTCCAACCAGGAGGGTGAGGGAGTTTCTAAATAACTTTGAGTAACGAATGCTTGATTATATGAATTTCTCAAAACACTTAAATTTTGGACCTATAACTATCTTTGATCAGATATGTTAGTATTAAAAAAACAATGAATTAATTAACAAAAATATTTCCCATCACTATTTTTTCTTAAGGAATTTGGGCCTGAATGGCTGGTTTAAAACCGTGTATTTTTACATTATATACATATATAACCAGATTATTATTTAAAAAATGTACAATCTTATAGGTATTTCCAAATTTCAAAATATTACTCATCGTCCTGTAATAAAAAACCAAAGAAAAGTGGAATCAAGCATCTTCGGTCTGATGTAGAGCTTATATAGCTACCAGAAGCTCACTGAGAGCTGAATAAAAAATTGAGGTGTTTTGATAAATTCATATAGTCAAGCATTCGTTACACTAAGTTATTTAGAAACTCCCACATCCTTCTGGTAGGAAGAGGCGCGCCAACTGTTTCAAAGCGGCAACGTTGTATGCGTTACACTCGCCAAGCGGCCAGGGAAGGCCGCGATTACACGGTCCGGTGCACACGCCTCCTCAAAGATATAAAATCAATCAGTGTTTATAGAATAAAAATAAACATATATCCGACTTACTGACATCATACACCAGAAATAATATTTTTCTCAAGTTTTAAAAAGTTACTTTAGAAAATTGATAACAGAATTCTTGTATGCCTCTGAAAATTTCTAAAACTTCGTATATATGGTTTCAATAAAAGTCCTTACACGCTATTAAAGTTGAAAAATTATCTTGTCATTATACTTACTATAGTGTATTTTCAAACATATTTTTAAAAATTGTTAAAAGGTAAAAATATAAAATTAACACTCATAATTGCAGAAACAGATGACAATTGTTGATGGTAATTTAGTTTTCCTCCACCTTATACTTTCCACACAGTTGATGTTCAAACTCGAGTATCTATACTTTTTGATCCGATAGGCTCAATTCTTTTGGTGTACGTCAGCAGACTCTTCCACCCTTATGCTTATCTAGTCTTAGTGTATCTTAGATTCTCCCAATCTTAGGCTCATTTTGATTCTTAGGCTCAGTTCCCCACCTTAGGGCACAATTTAGACGTTACACTGTATATCATTTCCTGGACATTATTTCGTGGTTCAAGTCCAAACCACGAATAAACTACCTTTGCAACATAATGCAAGTATCTAATTGTCTTACCTCTCTAATCTAGTAAAATTGCCATAAAATAACACTAAGTTTATAAATGCAGTAATGGCCATAATTTTAGAGTTGGAAGTAAACAATGATTTTTACGTAACAGATATTGTTCATTGGAACTGTTCAACAATATTTATGAAATTTGTTAATGATGTAGTATCAGATGAGGAAGACAAAGGTTGTTGGACATTTGCCATCATTAGGTGAAAAATACCAATCACGACGTTTCGATTTGGTAAAACCCAAATCTTTTTCAAGTACTAAAAACCAAATTACATCTAAACAAACATGTTATAAAACTACGTTCTTAAACTAATAAACTTATCTACATTAATAATTATCTACATTTTAACCTAGATCCTAGAAAAGGTTACAACAAAATGAACTTCTACCAAATATAAAAAATGTTAACTGGGTGAAGTTAATATAACCAATTAGGCGCTGCCAAGATCACGATATCAAGGAAAAATGTTAAAACACAACTAAATTAATATTCCAGCCAGACTGAAATTATATAACATTAACTAAATAAATGAATATATGGTACCTGAAAAACACTATTAATTTAAAATAACATTAAACATGTACCAAAATGATATATGTGACTCTGAAGGACTGAGACTGCTATCTAATCTAAATTAACTATTACAATTAATTTATTACTATCTAATAAATTTATATTAGATAGTAGTCTCAGTCCTTTCGAGTTACATATATCATTTGGTGCATGCTTAATGTTATTTTAAATTAATAGTGTTTTCAGGTACCATATATTTATTTATCCTTAGTTAATGTAATATCATTTCAGTCTGATTGGAATATTAATTTAATTGTGTTTTAACATGTTTTCCTTGATATCGTGATCTTGGCAGTGCCTAATTGGTTATATTAATTTCACCCAGTTAACATTTTTTGTATTTAGTAGAAGTTCATTTTGTTGTACCCCATTCTAAGATCTAGGTTAAAATGTAGATAATTATCAATGTAGATAAGTTTATTAGTTTAAAAAAGTAGTTTTATAACATGTTTGTTTAGATGTAATTTATTTTTTAGCACTTGAAAAAGATTTGGGTTTTACCAAATCGAAACGTCGTGATTGGTATTTTTCACGTAATGATGGTAAATGTCCAACAACCTTTGTCTTCATGTTCTGTTGTATACACTTGATGGAATAACATTGGTTTTAAGGTAGAACACATTTTTAAAATTATTCCACAATTTTTTATTTAAATAGCGCTTTCGCCGGTTAAGGCATCATCAGTTTTTGTAAACAGAAAAAACATATGTTTAAAACAATACGGATTAAAATACGAGATTAAAACCTCGTATGATAAAATATAGATATTTTTAAATGAATTTAAAACTTAAATGGATTAGTAGAAAGTAATTTAAATAAAATATTAAACTGGAAAATATGATTTACAATTAATTATTTTATGTTTGATTTCTTCTTTAACTAAAGGTAAGTATATATTACTAAAATTTATATATGGTTGTGATATACATTGTTCTTTTATAACAGACACGCAGGCACTTTCAATTTGATTCCTTTTGGTCCATGACGATTCTTTAAATATAATACTGGATGAATCAAATTTGATGTCATGATTTTCGTTTATAGCGTGTTCTACTAATTTTGATTTTTCTTTATTTTGTGTTTTGTAATTATATATATGTTCTTTGACTCTTGTACTTATAGGTTTGGCCAATGTAAGTTTTATTACATTCACAATCAATTTTGTAAATTATATTTTTAGATTCTTGAATTATGTTCTTGGGTTTTAATTTTGTTAAATGACTACGAAGGTTATTATTTGAGCTAAAAGAAGTACGAATATTGAATTTTGAGTTGATTTTTCTAATTTTTTCTGAAACTCCTTTTATATATGGAATTGTAACTGTAGTAAGAGAGTTGGTATTTTCATTGTGTCTTCTAGGTTGAATTTTATTTTTTAATTTCGCCTTTTCAATTATGTTTGTAGGGTAGTTATTATTTATTAATAGTTGTGTAGTATCTTGTTCTGCCTTTAATTTATCTTCATCATTTGTTACTAAATTATCTATTTTCTTAAATAAACTTTGAATCATTCCAATCTTCACATGTTGAGGATGATTTGAAAAATAATAAAAAATTGTGGAATAATTTTAAAAATGTGTTGTACTTTAAAACCTTTGTCTTCCTCAACAATATTTACCTTTACAACAAAACTGACCTTTTATTTTACGAAAATCACAGTTGGCGTTGATTTAAAATTGCTATTAAAAAATTAAATAAATGAATAATAAGAGAACAACATGCATAACAGTTGATTGCTAACCGAGCATAGATACTGTATTAGGCATGTGTAGAAGTTTACCCTGGAAGAACGGGGACGTTGCCTGTATAAAGTAGTGCAGTGATCTCCTAGTTAGTAATCATGGAAGAACGGGGACGTTGCCTGTATAAAGTAGTGCAGTGATCTCCTAGTTAGTAATCATGGAAGAACGGGGACGTTGCCTGTATAAAGTACTGCAGTTATCTCCTAGTTAGTAATCATGGAAGAACGGGGACGTTGCCTGTATAAAGTACTGCAGTTATCTCCTAGTTAAGTAATCATGGAAGAACGGGGACGTTGCCTGTATAAAGTACTGCAGTTATCTCCTAGTTAGTAATCATGGAAGAACGGGGACGTTGCCTGTATAAAGTACTGCAGTTATCTCCTAGTTAAGTAATCATGGAAGAACGGGGACGTTGCCTGTATAAAGTACTGCAGTTATCTCCTAGTTAGTAATCATGGAAGAACGGGGACGTTGCCTGTATAAAGTACTGCAGTTATCTCCTAGTTAAGTAATCATGGAAGAACGGGGACGTTGCCTGTATAAAGTACTGCAGTTATCTCCTAGTTAGTAATCATGGAAGAACGGGGACGTTGCCTGTATAAAGTACTGCAGTTATCTCCTAGTTAAGTAATCATGGAAGAACGGGGACGTTGCCTGTATAAAGTACTGCAGTTATCTCCTAGTTAGTAATCATGGAAGAACGGGGACGTTGCCTGTATAAAGTACTGCAGTTATCTCCTAGTTAGTAATCATGGAAGAACGGGGACGTTGCCTGTATAAAGTACTGCGGTTATCTCCTAGTTAAGTAATCATGGAAGAACGGGGACGTTGCCTGTATAAAGTACTGCAGTTATCTCCTAGTTAAGTAATCATGGAAGAACGGGGACGTTGCCTGTATAAAGTACTGCAGTTATCTCCTAGTTAAGTAATCATGGAAGAACGGGGACGTTGCCTGTATAAAGTACTGCAGTTATCTCCTAGTTAGTAATCATGGAAGAACGGGGACGTTGCCTGTATAAAGTACTGCGGTTATCTCCTAGTTAAGTAATCATGGAAGAACGGGGACGTTGCCTGTATAAAGTACTGCAGTTATCTCCTAGTTAGTAATCATGGAAGAACGGGGACGTTGCCTGTATAAAGTACTGCGGTTATCTCCTAGTTAAGTAATCATGGAAGAACGGGGACGTTGCCTGTATAAAGTACTGCGGTTATCTCCTAGTTAAGTAATCATGGAAGAACGGGGACGTTGCCTGTATAAAGTACTGCAGTTATCTCCTAGTTAAGTAATCATGGAAGAACGGGGACGTTGCCTGTATAAAGTACTGCAGTTATCTCCTAGTTAGTAATCATGGAAGAACGGGGACGTTGCCTGTATAAAGTACTGCAGTTATCTCCTAGTTAAGTAATCATGGAAGAACGGGGACGTTGCCTGTATAAAGTACTGCAGTTATCTCCTAGTTAGTAATCATGGAAGAACGGGGACGTTGCCTGTATAAAGTACTGCGGTTATCTCCTAGGTAAGTAATCATGGAAGAACGGGGACGTTGCCTGTATAAAGTACTGCAGTTATCTCCTAGTTAGAAATCAGGGAAGAACGGGGACGTTGCCTGTATAAAGTACTGCGGTTATCTCCTAGTTAAGTAATCATGGAAGAACGGGGACGTTGCCTGTATAAAGTACTGCGGTTATCTCCTAGTTAAGTAATCATGGAAGAATGGGGACGTTGCCTGTATAAAGTACTGCAGTTATCTCCTAGTTAAGTAATCATGGAAGAACGGGGACGTTGCCTGTATAAAGTACTGCAGTTATCTCCTAGTTAGTAATCATGGAAGAACGGGGACGTTGCCTGTATAAAGTACTGCAGTTATCTCCTAGTTAGTAATCATGGAAGAACGGGGACGTTGCCTGTATAAAGTACTGCAGTTATCTCCTAGTTAGTAATCATGGAAGAACGGGGACGTTGCCTGTATAAAGTACTGCAGTTATCTCCTAGTTAGTAATCATGGAAGAACGGGGACGTTGCCTGTATAAAGTACTGCAGTTATCTCCTAGTTAGTAATCATAGAAGAACGGGGACGTTGCCTGTATAAAGTACTGCAGTTATCTCCTAGTTAGTAATCATGGAAGAACGGGGACGTTGCCTGTATAAAGTACTGCAGTTATCTCCTAGTTAGTAATCATGGAAGAACGGGGACGTTGCCTGTATAAAGTACTGCAGTTATCTCCTAGTTAGTAATCATAGAAGAACGGGGACGTTGCCTGTATAAAGTACTGCAGTTATCTCCTAGTTAGTAATCATGGAAGAACGGGGACGTTGCCTGTATAAAGTACTGCAGTTATCTCCTAGTTAGTAATCATGGAAGAACGGGGACGTTGCCTGTATAAAGTACTGCAGTTATCTCCTAGTTAGTAATCATGGAAGAACGGGGACGTTGCCTGTATAAAGTACTGCAGTTATCTCCTAGTTAGTAATCATAGAAGAACGGGGACGTTGCCTGTATAAAGTACTGCAGTTATCTCCTAGTTAGTAATCATGGAAGAACGGGGACGTTGCCTGTATAAAGTACTGCAGTTATCTCCTAGTTAGTAATCATGGAAGAACGGGGACGTTGCCTGTATAAAGTACTGCAGTTATCTCCTAGTTAGTAATCATGGAAGAACGGGGACGTTGCCTGTATAAAGTACTGCAGTTATCTCCTAGTTAGTAATCATAGAAGAACGGGGACGTTGCCTGTATAAAGTACTGCAGTTATCTCCTAGTTAGTAATCATGGAAGAACGGGGACGTTGCCTGTATAAAGTACTGCAGTTATCTCCTAGTTAGTAATCATGGAAGAACGGGGACGTTGCCTGTATAAAGTACTGCAGTTATCTCCTAGTTAGTAATCATAGAAGAACGGGGACGTTGCCTGTATAAAGTACTGCAGTTATCTCCTAGTTAGTAATCATGGAAGAACGGGGACGTTGCCTGTATAAAGTACTGCAGTTATCTCCTAGTTAGTAATCATGGAAGAACGGGGACGTTGCCTGTATAAAGTACTGCAGTTATCTCCTAGTTAGTAATCATGGAAGAACGGGGACGTTGCCTGTATAAAGTACTGCAGTTATCTCCTAGTTAGTAATCATGGAAGAACGGGGACGTTGCCTGTATAAAGTACTGCAGTTATCTCCTAGTTAGTAATCATGGAAGAACGGGGACGTTGCCTGTATAAAGTACTGCAGTTATCTCCTAGTTAGTAATCATGGAAGAACGGGGACGTTGCCTGTATAAAGTACTGCAGTTATCTCCTAGTTACTAATCATAGAAGAACGGGGACGTTGCCTGTATAAAGTACTGCAGTTATCTCCTAGTTAGTAATCATGGAAGAACGGGGACGTTGCCTGTATAAAGTACTGCAGTTATCTCCTAGTTACTAATCATGGAAGAACGGGGACGTTGCCTGTATAAAGTACTGCAGTTATCTCCTAGTTAGTAATCATAGAAGAACGGGGACGTTGCCTGTATAAAGTACTGCAGTTATCTCCTAGTTAGTAATCATGGAAGAACGGGGACGTTGCCTGTATAAAGTACTACAGTTATCTCCTAGTTAGTAATCATGGAAGAACGGGGACGTTGCCTGTATAAAGTACTGCAGTTATCTCCTAGTTAGTAATCATGGAAGAACGGGGACGTTGCCTGTATAAAGTACTGCAGTTATCTCCTAGTTAGTAATCATGGAAGAACGGGGACGTTGCCTGTATAAAGTACTGCAGTTATCTCCTAGTTAGTAATCATGGAAGAACGGGGACGTTGCCTGTATAAAGTACTGCAGTTATCTCCTAGTTAGTAATCATAGAAGAACGGGGACGTTGCCTGTATAAAGTACTGCAGTTATCTCCTAGTTAGTAATCATGGAAGAACGGGGACGTTGCCTGTATAAAGTACTGCAGTTATCTCCTAGTTAGTAATCATGGAAGAACGGGGACGTTGCCTGTATAAAGTACTGCAGTTATCTCCTAGTTAGTAATCATGGAAGAACGGGGACGTTGCCTGTATAAAGTACTGCAGTTATCTCCTAGTTAGTAATCATAGAATAACGGGGACGTTGCCTGTATAAAGTACTGCAGTTATCTCCTAGTTAGTAATCATGGAAGAACGGGGACGTTGCCTGTATAAAGTACTGCAGTTATCTCCTAGTTAGTAATCATGGAAGAACGGGGACGTTGCCTGTATAAAGTACTGCAGTTATCTCCTAGTTAGTAATCATAGAAGAACGGGGACGTTGCCTGTATAAAGTACTGCAGTTATCTCCTAGTTAGTAATCATGGAAGAACGGGGACGTTGCCTGTATAAAGTACTGCAGTTATCTCCTAGTTAGTAATCATGGAAGAACGGGGACGTTGCCTGTATAAAGTACTGCAGTTATCTCCTAGTTAGTAATCATGGAAGAACGGGGACGTTGCCTGTATAAAGTACTGCAGTTATCTCCTAGTTAGTAATCATGGAAGAACGGGGACGTTGCCTGTATAAAGTACTGCAGTTATCTCCTAGTTAGTAATCATGGAAGAACGGGGACGTTGCCTGTATAAAGTACTGCAGTTATCTCCTAGTTACTAATCATAGAAGAACGGGGACGTTGCCTGTATAAAGTACTGCAGTTATCTCCTAGTTAGTAATCATCAATCAGTCCGTTATTACTCGCTGAGTAGGCCTATGTAATTGTTTATCACGTTGCAGACAAATTAGAAAGTTGAACTATGATGTGGGTCGATGTAAACCTCTTTAATTCAACCGTAGATGAGCAATTCCAAGGAATGTACTTGATTTTCATTTTAAACGTTGCGTCTTTTACAATCAAACACGTAAGTGAAGCATGTGACTTGAATTTACAGGTATAAAGTTACTCAAAAACTATTTTGAACAACTGAAATCGTCTTGAAATTAGAACAGTTAGTATAATTACCATTATTAGAACAAATTAAAACTCGTGTCTATTTAGTTTAATTATTAATCTTTAATCTGATCAAATTTTCTGTCAGTTCCGAGTTTGAAAAACTGTGGAAGGAATTTAATTATACTTTGATTATTCACTATTATCATTGATTTTGTGTATATAATCAAGGCTATTATATAAAAACCTAAAGATGTATGTCTGCGTGTTACTGAATCACGCAAAGTCTACTATATACAGTGTGGAAGAAAAATCCCTGAACTGATTAATTTTTTAACGATTACAGATACAGCAATCAAACTTGGTACATAATTATTACACAAATTAATCTACTTTTGGGACTAATTGCTAATTTTCTGTTATAACAGGTGAATGGCCCGCAAGGAGTCAGAAGAAAATCTTAAATGTGAGCATAGATCGAGTAATACATCAAATTAAAGGTCTTTAGTAGTAGAAAATAAACCCACAATTCCGATCTCAAAAGGATCGCTTCTAAAAAACGTACGCTGGTTTGAAGTTTAAAAAAATGTACAATGATGGTCCGGTTTTAGACGGTTTAATATTCTTTTCTTAGCTTAAGTTGGGAAAGTTAAAATGTGTAAATACCTACTGGACTTAAATAAATATTGTTTTAGGGCAGTTGGTGAGTCTTCACTTCCAATAGATGATGGTCCACAAGGTGTTTGACGAAAATATTAAATATAGCATAAATCAAGATATACATCATTTTAAAGGGGTTATCTAGCACAAGTAAATACAACAAACAGCACTTTAAAATGTTGAACCAGTACAAAATGGCAGACGTACGAACAATACTGATGACTTGCCAAATATTTTTAGAGTAAATGTTCGAATTGCTAACTCTTTTTCTGACTAACTTCATAATACACACTTGTACGACAGGTATAATGCATATCAGTATTTTTTCTTTGATTTTAGTAGTACACTTGAATTGTGGCCACTAATGTAATGTCTTACTACGACCAAGAACATCTTTAAACGTCAACAATTTTGTACTGGATCAACATTTGAGGAAACAAACACCTTGTGTAAGATTCATTGGAAGTGAAGAGTTATCAACTACCTTAAAACACATTATTAAGTCCAGTAGGCATTTACTGAGTTTAACTTTCCTAACTTGATCTAGGAAAATGATACAAAACCGTCTAGCTCAGGACTTTCATTGTAACTTGCAACTTTTTTATTGAAAAACTGTAATCCAGCGTCATTTTTTAAAAAGCGATCCTTATGAGTTCGGATTTGTGGGTTTATGTTCTACTACTAAAGACCTTTAATTTTATATACTACTCGACCTATGCTCTCATTTAAGATTTTCTTTCGACTCCTTGCGGACCACCCCCCTGTTAGAACAGAAAATTGATAGTTGCATAAAAAAGGTAGATTAATGGGAACTGTCACCATTTTTTTACGGATAAAGCTTTTTAATTGCGGTTTGCGGCATACTTTCTTTCTTCGTCCAGCCCTTTAAAATGATGGGTATATCAACCTATCCTTATATTAAAAATGATCTACTGACTCCTAATGGACCGTTTCCATAGAGGAATAGCAGCTCATCGAATACATCTTAAAGTAGGTGTTTGTGTACAGTAATCATGTATGAAGTTTTGTAGCTTCCCTTTTGAGGTCTAATTTTCGGCATGATGTTCTTCTAATTAAGCATTTTAAAATAGTATGCACATCGAACTATGATTACTGTACATTTAAAATATCTACTGACTCCTTGTGGGCCGTCCCTCATTGGAGGTAGAGAGTTAGTAAGAACGTTACAAATTTTGTTTTTAGTTTTCAATTTAAATAGTTAAGTTTGAATCCCCTAGTCCAATTAATAATAAAACTATTAAACCGTCCACAGACGTTTGTCTTACCCTGTGTATGGTAATACGAGTGTAAAGTTGATGCACAGTGAACACTACTGTCGGCGCAGAAATTACGTGCACCCGAGTTTGAATGTTGTTTTCTAAGGAACTAAGAGGCCTACAAAAAATCTAAAAAATCTAATTGCACCATTGTTTTCCTAGTTTAATTTTACATTATGAAATAGAATATGAATTTTTAAATTTTATTTCAAGTTCTAATAAGTTTTATTCTGGTTGGTTATAACCACGTGATAATTCCAAAGCTGACATTTCAAAACTGTAAGCATAATGCTTCAATAATTGTACGTTACTTTTAGAACCTACATGGTCCGGTCCTTTCACTCCTCCCCAAACTCAAATTATTTTAAAAATAAATAATTGTATGGAAAGTATGTATGGAAGGAATGTAACATGACATCGCTTTTAACTATAAAAACAAACAAACTGTATATTCGGAAATGAACAAAGATTAATATTAATAAAAGTAGTAATGACCCACCCACGCACCCGGTCTCATACACGTACAGTGGTAATCATACACGTACAAAAAAAATACCGAAATTTTAACTAGTTTTCATTGTACATAAAATGTACAGCGTTATTTCTAAAGAAACCCCGTTCATGTATCGCATCTATATTTTTATACCTGTTTGATATCAATGTTTTCTATAAGTTTTGTATAGTTCTCATACATTCCCGGAAACATTGTTTTCTTGGCTTTAAGAGGTCGTAAAATTAATAACTTGGTCTTACAATCCTGTAATGTATAGTTACAATACATTACTATCATAGGTGTAAGTAAATGCAGTGATTTTAAATCAATTAAAAATAACTTTAAATTCATAAATTTAAATTGATTTAGATTAATATAAAACCACAGCATTTTTTGACACATAAGAAAGGAATATATCGTATAACTATATATGGCATAAGGATTACAAGACCAAGTAATTAAATTTACGACCTCTAAAAGCCAAGAAAACAATGTTTCAGGGAATTGATAAAAGAACTATTTTTCTCGAAAAGTTACAATTCTAAAATTTACAACTCATAGAAAACATTCCCATCAACCAGGCATAAAAATAAAAATGCGATACATTTACGGTTATTTTTAGTAATAACGTTATAAATTTGGTGTTACACTGAAAACTAGTTAAAATTCCGGTACTTTTTACATTTTAAACTTTTATACAAATACTTATAATTACATTTTAAAATGCATATGTTGTAAAGTAAAATTAAACGAGGGAAAAACTTGTATGATTTCGTTTTTCATATGCCTTTTAGTTTCTTAGTAAACAACCTTCAAACTCTGGTACACATCGTTTCTATGACAAACATATTAAACGTATTGTTTTCTTCCAAATGTCACGTATCCAGAAAAAGATGTAACACCAAGTATGATGAGACAGTCCTGTGTTCCGGCGCAACCTTCATTTATTTGTTACGTTATGCCGTAATTATATAAATAAAGGACGGTTCGTCGTCGTTGACCGACGCAATGGTAGAAAGTGGCTCGACTCGACGCGATCAAAGGAAGGAAGCGTCAGCTGGGCAGACGACAAGATATGGCGGGGACTTTGACGTACATTTCTACTACGTTAATAAGAAATATCATCTGCAGGGATTGATTTCTTTAGGTAAATGGTCCTTGCATAATGAATAATTGAAATCTTTAATATTGATTTGTAAGTAACGTACTAACATTATTTTGAGTATGCTGTTGGTTCTCTGATTGAAAAAGGGAATTTAAACTATTTACCTTGGTGATCAATATAAGTACTGAACCTTCAAAATAACCATCATTGAAGACAATGACAGAATCAAAATGGATACTTCGTATCTGGTACTTCAGTTTCAAAATAAGCTCTTTCAGGTTCCCCAATTCTACTTTGGGTTCCTCATAATTCACTTCCTTCAAAATAGGTACTTTTGTATTTGGTTAATTCACTTCAATATGAAAACTTTTCTTTTATTTAAGTGTTTTCAGTTTTCCTTGCAGCACTTTTAATTTAAAAAATAGTAATTTAATACCAATAATAATAATACCAACTCAACTACATAACAAAATGTAAATGATTTTTACTTAAGGAAAACATGTGTTTCAGACAAGTTGCTTCTAAATCAGTTGCTTTATCTATATTTATAAAAGAGGATGTTTGTATATATATATATATATATATATATATATATATATATATATATATGTTTGAAGTTTATGCGCTGCCAAACCATCCAAGCGATCGCCATGAACTTTAGGATGTTGTCCTGTATACTCCCGAGATGGTTTCTCTGAAGTTTGATGCAGATCCGTCCACAGGGTCCCGCCCCACGGGCTCCTAAAGATCCCATGTTATTCAAATGGAGAATCTGAATTGTTTACAAAAAACATATGACTGTGTGGTTTAATGTAGTTTCACATGCCATAAGCAGATTGAAGTTCTCACAACAACAGTACTGTATATGTTTTGATTTATTGTAGTTCTACATTTCACCTTGAGAGTGTAGCATGGTTTTTTTTCTATAATTCTTTTTATTGCTTTATTTTGGTATGTCAATGAAAAATGAAAGGCGAGACAACGTACGCCGGGTTCAGCTAGTTAGGAATATAATTCAATATAGTTGCTTTCGATTGTAAAATTTTTTCATCGATCCATGATGGGATTGGGGTCATGGAGTTTTGTGTCTTTGACAAATTGGACCCCAAGGTAAATATCAGTGGCTGATACCATTTTAAACAGTCACTATAAATTTCAAATTCATATTCTGTAATATCTGATTGTTATGACTTTACAAATTCAGGAATAAGTTTCAATGGCTTTTTTATGTACTAAAAGACTACTAAATACCTGTGTGGAATTGACAGTAATTCTTGATTCTCTTATTTGAGTTTACTACACGTTTCATCTTTTTGTGGTGTATTATAATTATGATTGAGTTTTCTATATGTTTATCCTTTGTGATGTTTGATATTTATATTTGAGTTTACTACACGTTTCATCTTTTTGTGATGTATTATACTTATGATTGAGTTTGCTATTTGTTTATCCTTTGTGATATTTGATATTTATATTTGAGTTATACTTATGATTGAGTTTGCTATATGTTTATCCTTTGTGATGTTTGATATTTATATTTGAGTTTGCTACACGTTTCACCTTTTTGTGATGTATTATATTTATGATTGAGTTTGCTATTTGTTTATCCTTTGTGATATTTGATATTTATATTTGAGTTTACTTCACTTTTCATTTTTGTGTTGTTTTATTCTTATATTTGAGTTTGCTACTCGATTTGTCCTTTGTGATGTCTTAGACTAACATTTGTGTTTGACACGTTTAATTCTTAATGATGCATACTTCCATTTGAGCTTGATAAAAATGTTGTCCTGGTCATTAACACTTAAATTTGAGTTTGCTTCAAGTTTTGTTCTTGTGATATACTTCATTACATTTTGCTACATGTTTTGTTCTGTTTTATGTATACTTGAATTTGAGTTTACAACAAGTTATGTCTATCGTGATTTATACTTACATTTGAGTTTGCTTCAAGTTTTGTTATATAAATTTATGCTTCGGCGAAAGCGCTCTTATATAAATTAAAATTTGTGGAATTTATTTTAAAAAATGACTTTTAATTTACAACTTACATTTGAGTTTGATGCAAGTTTTTTCTTCCTAGTGATGTGTACTTAAATTTGAGTTTGATACAAGGTTTGATTTCGCTACTTTTTTTTTTTATATATATATATACTTCTATTTGAGTTTGCTAAAAGTTTGGTTGTTAGTGATTTTGAGTTTGCCAATGCCCTCTTTCCTGCTACATTAATTCCTGGCCTAGGATCACATAACCTAACCCTAATTAAAAAGCTGTAATTCGCTGTCTTTTATAATCATTGATGTATTACTATGATATATTATTATTCAAAAATCAGTTTGTTTCACTTGATCATTCATTTAACTAAAACAGGAAACTATAATAAAAAACTCAAACATATTTGATTTTAGGAAATAAATAATACAATAGTTAATAAATATAATACAATAGTTTAATAAATAATTTATTAAAATCTGTACATTACTATTTTTTAACAATGCTAGATTGGCATGAACATTAGCAAATCTTAATAAGTGAAGAAAAAAACTAAATCTATACCACAATGATTTTTTATATTCTTATGAATTCTGATTTGTGTCCCTATTTAACAGTGTAACATTGTACCCTATAGTAAAATAAAGATAAATTTGTATTTCAGGTTTGCAATGCAATACTTATATAACTAGATCAAAAAGCATGTTGCTTTGACTTAAGCACAATTTTATGTTTTCAGAAGTCTCAAAGCCAATGACCACAAGTTTTTTTTCTAAAAGAAGTAGCAATGATAGTAATGACTGATAAAACTAACATGATTGTTTTTTACCAATTTGACTTAAAATCAAATAAAGTATCTATTTTATAAAGTATCATACAATTTTATTCAAAAATATCTTAACTGCTGTATCTTTTTTCTCAAAACAAATATTTACTTTCAGTCATTCGAAATGCAACTTGACGATTTGCACATTTTACCAACATGAATTTAATATCAATTTACAAAATATTTTACGGGATTTGTTCATGTTGTTTATAATTTTGTTCTATTATCTAAAGAAAAATACAAAAGAATACACTTAATAGTAATCAGAAGATACAGTAAATAGATTCAAGTCTACAGATTAATTTATAACATGATTTTCATCGCAGTTTGAATGAGTTAGCCTAACAGTTAGTCTTTGCTTTATTTTTTCTATAATTACTAAACATGCATTATTTTGTACCAAGAAAGTTCATATTGCTGAAAAAAATTACAACCACTGTAGAAGTTAAGTTAAATCTTGTTGATTCAGTTGTAAAACAAAAAACTGCACTTATAAGGTTATATGACATAGTAAAATAAACGTCCTCACTTTTAAAATAGTATATTTCATAACAAGAGTGGAAAATGGGATTTTGCATGTTCGAGACCATATGTTTGAAGTGCGAGACTTGTTGAGCACTTAAATTGGTCGAGAACATGCAAAACATTTTCACTTGAGTTTTGAACGATATTTTTCACAACACTACTGAATAAAAAATGTTGGAATGTTAACTTTTTATTTAATTAGGAACATTTTATAAAATTAGTTTTACTATTTTAAATGCACATTTAAATTAATTGTACAGTTATGATTGTTGGAAATAGATATTCCTTTATTAGGAATTTATTCAATAAATTCAAAATATTGTTCTCTGTTTGATGACCACTTTCCTCATGTTTCCTCAAAAATATCATCAATCTTGAAAAATTCATCAACCTCTTGTTTAAATTGTTTACGTTCGAAAATTTTCGAACGTAAACAATGTTACTTTCACTGTTAACAATAGACAGCTGTGAGAAATATGACGTTTCGCTGGTTATAAACACTTAACGAAAACAAGCTGAACTCATTGTAGTGTTGTGAAAATGATTTTTGTTTGTCCCACTAAGTAAAATGAACAACAGTGCAGTTTTCCACTTTTTTCTTAAACCTGAACACTTTACAATTAAATTTGTAGACATTTTTACGCCCAAATATGTATCACACACAAATACAAAACACAAGACTTCTAATGATTCCCTCACATAGACTTAACAACCTACCAGTGATAACAAAAATCTACAAATTGTGTGTTTAAGTGTGGTAATACAAGTTTTACTTGATAAAGATACTGATAGTGTGTATTCAAAAGGTGATAAAAGTCAAAGTTTCAATTAGTAAAGACTGTGAAGAACTGAACATACATAAAAATGGAGCAGGAACACAGATTTGTACAACAGGCAAAGCAGTTTGTTAAATACTATAATTATCGCCATATCAATGATAGTCTGGAAACAAAACCTCTTCCATTCCCCTCACCCTCCACTGTTGCCAAACGGTCTAGGTATGCTGCGAAGGACGTTGCTAGCTATTTCCAAACTTCCTAAGATTCTTTTAGTCATCAGGTAGTAATTGTATTCAGTTGTTGCAAGTGATTAGTACATGGTTGACGTGTGTCATGGTGTTCCGTTTGAGACTGTACTTAAATACATTTAATACGGCAACATTGCCTTAATCTCCAGCCTTGCGTTGAAATGGCAAGTTAAGCAGCAGGTAAGCCCGTGATATTTTGAAATTTACTTATACACCTCCAGTTTTTTAGAAGCATTTATTATAAGCTAAAACCAGTGACTTTAAGTTACTCCTAATTACAAAATACAACCCCCTATAGGAATATGCATTCTAAAGTGTTTACAATCACTTTAAAAATTAAAACTTTAATTAAAACTTTAAAAAAACACATAAGATGTTTTATTTTTCTAAACTTTATAACTGCCTGATTACTGTTAATTACCTTCAACAAATAAATAAATTAGTTTATTAGGAGAGATAGAGCATCAGCAAACTTACCTAAGAGCACAAGTCCACTAACCCCTTGCAGAAGTATACAAATAATTTGCTGATACTCTAGATATTTCCTAACACACTAATTCCTAGTCTGGTGCCCTTTAACATAAATAAGAATAAAGATATTGATTTTCAACAAAAGAAAATTTTGGTTACTGTTCGTATTTAATAAAATCATATTCTAGAAAAATACGGGAATAATGCCATCACAAACATTTTAAATATGATTCATAATAACAAACCATGTGTTTAAGCAAAGTAAAGAATAATATCTTTCTACAGAGAAATACAAAATTAACAAGTTTGAAACATTTCTTTTTGTCATAGCAATAGTAAGATATAAGAAATAAAAAATAAGACACGTAATAATAACTATCAAAATTTACATCCTGAAGATTACGTATTAACATATTAAGGAAAATATAGCTTAAATATCAACTCATTTCTTCTTGTAATAAATTGCTGGTAATCAACAGCTACAAGTCTTTCTAAATGTAGACAGATGGCCTTTCTCAATAAATACAAATAAATTAGGAGATGATATTATGTTTAATTGAACTTATATTGTTATAAAATATAAAATCAAAATTAAAAAAAATAATAAAACTTCGTCGACTCTTTGATTAAACTCTTAAAATTGTAAAACTACATTTGACTAAGACACAAAATTTAGTAGAAAAATAGAGACAAAGTCTATTAATGGAAATTGGGTAGTATTAAAATTTTAGTTTAAAATAAATGAACATTGCTCTCCAAAGAGAAAATAAGGAACCATTTCAGATTGGATTTTACATTCATAATGTTATGGAGATAGTTGCATAAATTAAATTAAAATATAAAATCATATCTTTCTAACACATACAGAAAAAAGCAAATTATAAAAA
Source organism: Stictocephala bisonia (assembly GCA_035578905.1). Lineage (NCBI taxonomy): Eukaryota > Metazoa > Arthropoda > Insecta > Hemiptera > Membracidae > Stictocephala > Stictocephala bisonia. Next base: position 1,930,327 of record JAQJVL010000002.1, on the reverse strand, counting down.
TTTGCAATTTAAAAAGTGTAAATTTTTAACGATGCTTTACAGTATTGTTTTAATTTCAACAATAAACATTATTATATATTTTTTTACTTTTTACTTATGCTTAAGTACATACCTCATTACTTAAATTCCACAAAATACATCAATGGTTTATTCCTTGTGTGCAAAATATGTGAAAGCAAAAATTCAATCAGGAATTGAAGTGCACTGCTTAAAACTTGATTTTACACAGCGTTTTTAAACAGCGTTCTCGGTACCATGTGGTTTCGATAGTTATTACAATAAAGTGGTTCAATGTTATCTTCATTTGTATTGACTTTCTGCTCCGTTTTCAGTGTGGCCGATGATAGCCCACTCTGCATTTTACCATACAATTTATTACAGTTACCATTGAAATTCTCCAGCTCATTTTCTTACTAATTTTATATTGTTCATTTAATTATCTATAAATATAAATATATTTAGATGGTCTTTATCACTTTCACGTGTTTTATACATAAACATTTTAGCAGGTTTTGAATTAACTGTACAGTTTTATGTACATAAAAATAAACCTAAATAAAATTAACGCTTCCATAATGGCTTTTAAGAAGTTGCCTATATACACAAAATGGATATGCATCCTTGCATTGCCGACAAAGGCCACACAAAATCAGCACTTTTAAAAATACTTTATATAATCAAAAAACCGTTATTTCAATTCATTCGAGCACTTTTTCCTGTACAAGAACAACGATACAATTAAAATTTTAAACACTCAGTTTACAAATAATTCAAAGTTTCCATAAATTTATTCACAAACAAAATGAAGTCAAAGTTCCTTACTACTACAGTAAGTTAGGTAACTCGTGTGTTGTGTGGAACACTCCGAGCAGAGAACCGAGCAATTTCACTTGGTCGGCGAGACTTGTGTAGTACCCGTCTGTCTCTCCTTCCTCCTCCTCTGACAGCTTCTTCAGCCATCTGATGAGACCCAGGATCAACTTCTCCACATGATGGTCTCTGAGAAATTCTTCTTTACAAGGCTTGGCCAATGAGACCATCGCTTTTGTCAGCTTCTCTACCACATCCAAGTCTGGAGTGTAAGGAGAATTCTCATTAAATACTGCTTCCATATTTAACGAACTTTTGCTCAACAATTCTCGTTTGAATAGCGCAATTAGATGTTGACACCTAAAAAAAGATAAGTAATGGGTAAATCAATTGTATGCCTAAGAATTAACATAAAAATCTAGCCATTTATGCTAAGATCTGATCAGGAAGTAATTGTTTATGAATAAACAGGAATAATGTCAGATCAGTAATAAATAAATATAATTTAAAAGTTCCATATGGAGAAGAAAAATACCATACAAAAACACATTACCTCCAAGAAACCAATATTACTTAAACCAAACCCTTTGGAGGTCGCAGCCCAATAAATTAGCTTTCCAAATAAATTTCATATAAGGCCATGAGCAGAGGCAATAAATGAACTTGTAGTACCTGTTTTCAGACACAGAAACTAATGATCTTTTCATGTGTATGAACCACATTGTACCAAAGTTAATTCTTTGACTGAATTTTTTTTTTCAAACTGTTACATTTGGAGAAAAGCGCTAATTTTGGGATACAAGAAACTCGTAGAGTATATAGTTACTTAGTTATTTAAGAACTTCAGAAAACAATAAATGGCTGAATAAAACAATAAATGGTTGAATAAATTTGGTTCAGTAGACTGGCCACACAGTTTATTTGAAAACAAAGAATAAGAAACATAGCTTTCTTTCAACTCTGCCGCTAAGAGATCTGTGATTGGATATATTCTATCAATCAGTAAGTACTTTATATTATTTTACTGTTGTATTACGAAAAATTATTTAGATTTTATGATTATCAATTATTTATAACGGTTTCCCAGGTATAAATCAGTGTAAATAATAAATAAAATATCCTCAGTTAGTTTTCCAAAACATTTCAGTTTCCTCATGATTTTTTTTCTTTTTTTTCTTTCCTGAAGAACATTCTACGAAAAATTTGGAAACTTAAAAAAATGAAGGAAATCTGTTAAGCCATTGTCAAGTGATGGAATGACAATGCATTTCAGGTACTCATTTTTATATATTAAGATTTTTTTTTAATATTACTAAATGTGAAGCTACCTATAGTAAATTTAGTTTATTTATACTTTACTAGCTAATATTGATTCATAAAAAAATACCTAACAATTCCAATTTAAAAGATTTAACTTTTTTTCAGTCATGTCACTGAAACAAAACCCAAACTTACAAACTTCATATTTCCGTAAAAAGTGAAAGGAAAGGAAAGCAAAAAACCTGATAAACTGTGGATGGATATACACACACAAAACAAAAAAAATTTATATTGTTAAATATTTCGAAGCGATGTCTACAAGTTACTAGGTTGCTTCTTTCCTGACCCTTTTTACTGCAATCGTAAGCCTAGTCATATAAAATTACTCTAAATCTTACCCAATAAAAAATACATTTATTCGTAAACAATATATTTTGGAGAATATTGGCTATATTCAACCTTGTAACAAAATATTTTTTCTGCCCTTCAAAAGGGTTCAAAGTTGGAATTTTTGTAACATTTTTGAATATTTTGTCACTCATTTCATATAAAATTTGTTTACAATTTTATAGTTTAAGGAAGTAAGCTACTGAAAAGATTGTACAGTGGATCCAAAAAGGTAGGACCATGCTTAAAAGCATAAACTGCTGAGGAAACCTGAATGACAGCCCCATAGTTAGGTTGTTCGAGAGTAGCGTCTACACAATGACACAATTGTTTGTGTCGATAATTATAACCAAAAAGACTACAACGAGTCAAGCTAGCTATCACACAGATATTTGCAGTATTCATGATGAGAGTACACCTGATTGATCCTGTACTATCACACGAGCACTCCACACTATCTAGTCAGCCAAGATAGTACAAGGGTGCTCTCACATTTGAGACTTTCAAACTGTTTACACGGCAACAGTTGTTATCATGACATCAACTATCACCGTGAAAACGGGCCTTTAGTTATAATAAGATAGCGTGATATCACATACCAGTGGTTTTCTTGTAGAGTCTGCTGTAGATCTATCAGCTGGTACTGTCTCAATCGCTCTTTGGCCTCAGCACTCTCTGGAGAGGAGTTGTTACCGATTGTTGTTTCTAGTTTTGTCATTTCTGCATCATGTCGTTCTACTAATAAGTCATCCATAAATGTCACCACTTTCACCTAATCATAGAATTTCAAAAACATAAGTGTTATACACTTGCACAAAAGACACATTTATATTTATTGAGTGCTTTGAAAGAGGTTTGTCTTCAGGCCTAAAGATTAACAAGCGAGAGACCACACTGGTTATTTACCCTTTTATTTTTTTAAGAAAATTAAATTAAAAGCAAATCAGGTATATTTTTTTATTTAGTTTTGATACTTATCTTTAAATATATAACTGTATTTTACAAAATAATAAGTTGAAGAATACAAATTCAAATAAATTTGAATCATTTTTCAAGACAAGTAAGGTATATAAACAAGATTTTTGCATTAATAAAATAAACTTTTTAATTAATTAAAATATACAAGCAATATAATACTAAAAAATAGCAAAATGGAAGAATTAATCTTTACAGTTTTAAGGGCTGCATAGGCGATTAACTATGTTTGATACACAGCAATAAAAACACAGTCATTTCCAAAAAAAAGCAGTCAGGATACTAACAAACATCAAGATTACTTTTGGAAAGATAGATAGAGGTATGAAACAATTCCCTACATGTCTTCAACTAATACACAAACTAATTTTAAATTAGTAAAAGTACAATGATATGCCATCCCTGGCTTAATAATCATCAATTTTGTTTACAGCACTAGTTGCTGAGTGAAAATTAAATTTTCCTTGATTTTGCTTTAAAGAAAACTCTTTGTGACTATCTTATTTCCTTGCTTATTTAATTACATAAAAAGCACCTCTTAAACTAAGGTGTATTATTAGTAAGGACAAGGACACTAACTATTTTGATAAAAGGAGCAGAAACAAATTTAGACCACAAAAAATTACTATAAAATGATTGTAAATCACAGACATATTTCTCTAAGAGAGCTGAATTTTTCTTCAATCCTATTTGACTAAAAAACCACGAAGTCTTGAGAGATATTGTCAGAACACTCACTTTACAGTGGTTTCTGATTTCCTTGTCTCAGAGGCAAAGTACTATCCTCCTACCTGCATTTTAAGTTGTTCTCCTGACTCGCCATCAAACAGTGAAGCAAGTACAGCGAATCCTCCTTGATCCACAAACTGGCGTTGGGCGAGTGGAAACCTGCGCACAAGACAACTGAGGGCGTAGAGGGCTGCTGATCTCACACTAGCAGCAGAGTCCAGAGCCAGCACTCGCAACAGAGTCCCCACTGCACCACTCTCTACAGCCTGCACAACGTATTAATCAGTATATTAAGTGGTCCAGTACTAGAAATTATATAACAAGACAGACTGCTAAAATTAAAGAGGTATTTCTATTCTAAGTTCAGCATATAAAGTATTATCAAGTCCTCTTGAATAGACTGAAAGAGTATATAGAAAAAATATTGAATACCACCAAGCAGGATTTGTTCAGGGTCACTCTACTACAGACCAAATTTTTGCCATAAAACAATCTCTCTCAAAATATTGGGAGTGGAGTTTAATAAGGATGTTCACCTATTATTTATAGATTTTCAAAAAGCATATGACAGCATAAATAGGATGAAAATGTATGAAAAAATGCAAATGTCTGGCATCCCAGACAAGCTTATATATAAAATTGACACAAATATGTATTGATAAATCAAAATGTAAAGTGAAGGTAAATGGAGAATATACAGAGGGCTTTGAAGTTAATACAGGAGTTCGTCAAGGTGAGGGGGTATCCCCTCAACTTAGAAGATGCACTCAAGAAGACAACAGATTTAAGGGCTGGGATCTATTTTGGATCAAAAGTAAATGTGTTAGCTTTTGCGGATGATGTTGCTCTTCTTGCTGAAAGTAGAACAGATCTGGGAAATTCAGCAAAAGTGCTCATTCAAGAAACCAGAAAGGTGGGATTAGAAACAAATCAGGATAAGACAAAATATATGCATATAACCAGAAGACAGGGAATGAACAGAATACAAAATATTAAAGTGGACAAGTGGGAATTCATAAAAGTTGAAGAGTTTAAAAATACCTTGGTATAACCCTAGCACAAAACATAAAAGAGAAAAACTAAATCCAAAATATAGTTTTAGCCTTTAGAACCTATTGGGCAGTGGAGAAATTACTTAACTCTCGAGCGGGCGCTTGCGGAGTTTTCCTCCGCACGTTTAGTTTTTGTTAAAATAAATATGCACAATTGGTGTCGGCAGTCGTGTCCGGCTCCGTACCTCACGATCCTCATCACGGGAATCCCCCAAAGCTATTTTTAGCCCCCCCCTTCCCCCTTGGTTCCTTGTCAGTTACAATTCCGTGACGCAGTGTCAGTTTGCGGAGGTTTTCTCCGCGTGCGCCCTATCGCGTAAGTGGTTAGTGCGGAGTTTATTTCCTCGTGCGCCCTTCTGTGTTAGAGGTGACTGTTTTAGTTGTGTCTGTTAGTGAAGTATATGACTATTTGGTGTTTCCGCTTTATATTACACTGATCCCACTATGGATTTATTAGAAGAGGAGATATTACGTGGAATGCTTGATGGTGTCGAAAGGGAAGAAAGAAGAGAAGAAATCTATTTTTAAATTTTTATTTCATATGTATTTTAATTTATATTATGTAGCTTTTATGTAAATGAATAGTATAAATTGTTTACTAAACATAACAAAACTTCACTATTGATATTTTATTATTAATTTAGACAAATTAGAATTAGTAATCAAATTAGATTTTTTTTTCATTTATATTCACAACACGTAAAATTGGCCAAACTATGTGTATATTTATACATATACCAAAATATATGTATGTTTTTATGTATTATTTAATTTATAATTATTATTAAATATATTTTGTTTGCATAGATGTATAATTGCATTATTGCGGAGCAAAACTCCGCATGCGCCCTCTCACATAACACCAACAGTGATACCCTTTTTATACTAGAAAATTACTAAATTTGTTTAATTAAAATATTACTTATATTTAGTTGAACAATTAATGTTATTAACAATGACATTTGGTTCCTAATAAAGTTATTCAACATTTAAATAAAATATTGCGTTATAACTAGAAGTAAAATGGGTAAAATTTGTGCAATTTAGTGTTGCGGAATAAAACTCCGCATGCGCCCGCTCCCGTTTTATAAGTGAAGCGCCCGCTCGAGGGTTAAATCCAAGATATTGTCTAGGAAAACTAAGATCAAAATCTACCATACAATAGTCCTCCCTGTGTTACTATATGAAGCAGAAATATGGACAATGACAAAGGAATATGAGAAGAAGCTTATTGTCTTTGGAAATAGAGTATTAAGAAAAGTGTTTAGTCCAGTGTACGAAGGAGAGGTTTGGAGAATAAGAAAGAACAGAGAATTAAGAGAAATATACACTCACCCAGATATAGTAGCATTAGTGAAAAGTAGAAGAATAAGGTGGGCTGGAAATGTGTCGAGGCGAGAAAATACCTCCTTTATTAAATATATTGAACAATCTAACCCAGAAGGTTGAAGACCCCTTGGCAGGCCAAATCTTAGATGGAGAGAACAGTTCCTCAAAGATATTCACAAATTGCGGGCTACACCTGAGGCAGCAAAGAACAGAGCAGAATGGAGAGGAGGTAAGGTAAGTAAGTACTAGAAATTAGTACTTCACTAAACTTCACTTTAATTCTATATGAAAAAGATATAAAAGTTAAAAGTTAAAGTTAAAGTTTGTCTTATTTTACCAGGCGAAGTTAGGGCTAAGGAGCCCTCTCTAACACTTAACCTGGGGACCAACGGCTTTACGTGACTTCCGAACCACGGGAGCGGCAGGGCAAAATCTATTAGTGGTCACATCGGGAATCGAACCCGGACCGGCAGCGTGGCAAGCCAGCGCCATAGCCCCTTATCTACGGCCGCTCCGATCATAAACTTTGTGATATATCTTTGATTACTTATATGTTTAATTTAATTAATTACTTTAGCATAATTCAGTTTACACAATATGCTACGAGTCTACATAATGATATTTCAAATGTCACAAATTAAATAAAATTCTTATAAAACAAAAAAAGGCCTTAAGAATCGTGCTTGGTTTTTTGACACTAACCATCCCTAAAATACCTGTAGCAAACTATATTAAAGAGGCATAATTTGGATTTTTATAAAAATAAATCAAGTTATAGGGAGGGGGGGGGTTAAATCTTTTACTTAGTTGCTGGATGTATTAAAAAGGAACAACATTTTAATAAATTAGAATCTAAACTAATGGATTTTTTAGTTGAAAAAGCATTGTACTCAATGTCAGAATTTCTCTGAGTACAGTATACCTTAATCCGACATCCTGTGGTCTGGCATGCTTAATAATCCAGCACAACTTTTGGAAAACTAAAATATTGATCGCAAAATGCTTGGTAATTGATTTTACAAAGTTGTTTTTTTGAGCCGGACATCGTATATTGATAACGGCGCTGTAAAGGCCATTCGTAATTATTTTCAGACTTCGGGTGACATTGTGTAGGAACGTCAATCAAATTCTGTTCTCTACCGCTGTGGCATTGCTTATGTTAGTCGTCAGTGTCAGCCATTTTGTCTAGAGTGTCACCCAGGCTTTTTTATCGCTGTGATTTTCTTTACATTAAAAACTTGTTTTTATAGTCAGTTGAATTACAATTCCACAGATTTAGAACAACCATCTTGCTCAGGTCAAAATTAAAATGACACATTCCTGTATTTTTATTGTTTTGTTTTATATTTACCTATAAGCTTGTAAAATAATGCTTCTAATAAGTTGTATATTATTACATATCAGCTATTTGAAGAATAAAAACCATTTAATGTTACAGATGAATCAAACACTCCAGTAATTATAGCTTTTATTTTGTAAAAATCTATAAATACTGGAGTGTTTGATTCATCTATAACATTAAATTATAAATCCAGTAAGGAAAGAACTTGAAGAATAATAAAAACATGTTTTACTATAATTTTTCATTTAATTCCAGATTTTCACGCTATTTTAAGTACTCATTCTGTAGTCCGGCACGCTTCCGTTCCCAATTGTGCTTGATTAGAGAACGTTACTCTACTCCGTTCTGTTTCAAATCTCCCAAGAAAAATAAATTACCTTTGATGTTATTACGCATTTCATAAACTATAAGTGGCTTCAATGATAAATATTATACTTTTGATTACATAAAATATTCAACTGTGCTTTTCTTGTTTTAAGTTGGGATGACAAAATACTGTAATAATTTGACTGTATTCAAATACAATGTATTTTTTCATGAGCACTGTATGGAATGCGGAGCATTTTGAATTCGAATTAGGCTTCTATATTGCTTTTAACATGGCAAAACAATAATGCTATCTCAATGACCTTGCATTAAATGAATCAAAAACCCAACAATTAATTTTCACTGCAATTCAAAACTATTATCATAGCCTTCCCGAACTAACTACAATTGAATCAGGAAAGTATTTAGGAGTAATATTAGAGCAAAACCTATTCTGGGAACCCCATATAAGTCAAGTATGCCAAAAACTCAACACAAGTCTCTATGTAGTTTGAAATTTAAAACAGATTATTAGCATTGAAGTAGCTAAGACAGCATATTACACCTTATTTGAGTCCAACTTCAGGTACAATCTAAAAATAAGAGTAGATACGACAATTTCAAATCTTCAAAGGGTGCTCATTATTCATAAAAGGGCGATTAGAACTCTAAAGTACACCCATTAAAGACTTGCCGAGCAGCTTTCAAGGAACTAAGGATCTTGACTGTCATCGGTCTTTACATTTTAGAGACAATTCTCTTCGCTGTAAAATCAGAACAAACAGAACTGGTAATAGACACCTACACAACATCAGACATAGAGGGAACTTCTTACTTAACCACCACCACCTAAGCCTGTTTGAAAAAAAAAACCTTCATACAGAGGAGCCATGTTCTTCAACACAATGCCGGACTACTTATCAAGTCTCAAAATAAAAAAATCTTTAAAGTTTGGTAAGAAACTGACTACTTGAACGCCCATTCTGCACCATTCTTCAATGGAGAACATTCACTTATTAACTAACAAACGCTTGCTCATACACAAAACATAAACATTTTCTGGCCTTTTCTCTGTTTTCTAAGGCTATGTGCAATAAATACAAATATTCTATTCTACAATCAATTTCAAAATGTTCATCCATGACTGGTATATCAATGAGGCAGGCTCCCACAAAGTAGCAAGAACTTGAGCGGTGGATGGCTTCCTACCGAATAATACACCTCATGCTACGTACTGTTGTACAATGGAAGAGAATACCACTATATGTGTATAGGTGGGCGGGTGGTCATTGTCACAACATACAACTAAACGTTATGTGAATATTTGTTATATTATATTGTTATATTGTGAATATTTGTGAATTATGTTATATTTGTTAGGAGAGACTATCCCACAGTTGCACTTAGATATGAAATAGGAGTTTTTTCCATCTGGAAGACAACACTAGTAACATCTTTTCCAAAAAAGACCTAGAATTATGTCAAGTTTTAGACCAATATCTGTTCTGTGTGTTCTACTACTAACAGTGCTAAACAACTCATGAGGATTGTAAGTTTTTACAAGCATGAGCAAAACAACAAGATTGGCTCCATATTAGAGGATGTTATCACAGTTGTAACTGTTCACATCCTACTGGCTCGTGAGACCTAGAACTTCAGCCTACCCAGCTTGCGCCACTCTCTAATGGTTGATGTAACCTCACCTGATCAATGGCTTTACTTGCATTCATGTTTTATCTTCATGCTCTTACCAAATACAACACCTGTTGTGTCACTCTGTGAAGCTGTGGACATGTGTCAATATCACTGTACGTGTATGGGCGGGTGGGTGGGTCAATACCACTGTACGTGTATGGGCGGGATGGTGGGTCAATACCATTGTACGTGTACGGGTGGGCGGGTAGACCTATACCACTGTACGTGTAGGGGATAGGCGGGTGAGTTAGTGAAGCTCTCTCTCTCTCCCCCTCTCCCTCTCCCCCTCTCCTCTCTCTCTCCCTCTTAAATCCCTGTTGCAAGGCTTACATGGAAGAGCCTTTTAACAGGGATTTGTAGCTATTCCTAGCAGGCACACTGTAAAGTATCCTTACTGCTCGTTCTGCAGTTTTAAAAATGGCCTAAGCAGGTGGACTGTTTGCTCAATATAATTTAAGCGACAGTGGAAATAACTGTAATAAATATACAATAAAACCTGAAAATAAATATTTGTTTGAAACTGTCTGATCATAAAAATCTTCGAATACCATACCAATCAAGGTATACACAACAGGTGAGCTTCTGAGGCTTTTTTGTGAAGAATAAATTGATATCTTTTTTCCCTCTACAGAGCAATTAATCTATCAGTTATTTTCTGTTGTAGTAGTTGTCTGTATCCCTCTTGCATAAATCCGTTGACATTTCAAAACTTACCAAGCAACGATTGTTTTATACAGTACCTTCATATAAAACATACGCTGTAGAAGAATGAAGGTAGATTTGTGTATTCTTAGAACTTAGGCTTAAGCGGCTGGTGTCATAACTAGAATTTAATTTTCCGGTGATAACCGCGAAAAGGTACTATCTACAATATTTACAAGATAACCAGACGTTTCGCCCATTCTGTGATGTGGCATTCTCAGTGGTTTCTCTGAGACTGTGTGGTCTAAACATGCACATTTATCAACAATGTGTCAACAACCAAACGAGTAAAGACATGACAAATAATTAAAAAAAACAGACTCACTGAGCATTAATGTTTTGTAAAACGAGCGGAAGATTAGATTGGATACACCAGGTTGTGGTCCTGTCACCAAGTCCACCCCGCCTAAACTCCTTAGCCCTTTGCACCCCGAGCCTAGCAACAGTGTCACAACAGATCAGTCCTTATGAAGAACAGGATCTCCCCTAAGGTAGCTCTTCTGATATCCTGTGGTTCCGGAAAAGCAGTATCTAGATTCTTATACCTAAGAGATGCAAGATCTTCGCAATGACACAAGTCTTCGAACATGACCCACCTGCATTATGGGGCATGACATGAGGATTATGGGCCTGCATGTGAAGTCTTCTACAAGGCCCATAATCCTCATTTGTCTATGAAGGAAATGATGTCCAGTAAGCAGCCCTATAACAGCCCTCACCTTGGCCTGGTCACAGCTCAGCAAAGCTCGGCTGTAACTGTGATCCGGTCCTTGAATAAGAGCATGACACTGCCCGAGCCAAGTCTCAGTCTTCCATCTACTAGCGTGTTCCTCAAAAGTCCACCGATCAATTTTTCTCTTAACTGTTCTCTCCCCTCCTAGCATCAGCCCTCTCATTCCCATCAATACCAGCTTGTCCAGGGAGCCATATGAGTCTCACCTGTTTACACTGACTAAGGCACTCCCTAAGATCTCTTGGCACTCCCATACCAACTTAATGCTGGAAAAAAGGAGCGGATACAATACTAGCACTGAAATGCAATGTAATAAATCAGCTATCAACGTTCAATGTTTGAAAATGTATACATAAAATAAATAAATAACAAGATCTCATACACTTACATGGACAATTTCAGCGGTAAGATCTCGAATTAAATAAGGAAGTTGTGTATGACAAGTATATAAAAAATCATCTGCTATAAAATTAGAGTACGGTAATAAATTAATTACCACTATAATATCTGGTAAACATTTTATATTGTATGATCTAATGAATCGAGTTACCAAGTGAGGCAAAATGAGAGTGATTTTTAACTATATTAACCCAAAAACCAACAAAACATAAATCTTGATAGACAGAAGGGAGAAGGGTATAGTATATATCATAGTATAGTATATATATCAGTAAGGGTAGTTAGCATATATCATAGAATTTAATTTAGGTCTAGAGTCTTACGTCTATCTGAAACTGCATTTGTTTTCTTGTTTTCAAGGATAACAATTATTATCTCACAAATAACCTGTTTTAAAGCAGCAATTTTTTAAATCAAACCTACCTTAATTTGAGAAGCAGCGTTGTTTTGAACAGCTGATCCCAATAAACGTGCAGCCTCTGTACGAATCACTGGTGAGCTGGAGTTCAGAGAAGGGTACACTATCAACGTTAACCTAATAAAACAAAGTGAAGTTGTTTTGTAATTTGGGGACATAAAATAGAGTAAATAGTAAGTTAGCAGTTATTACTTTTGTATACATGTAAACTTTCAATAATTTATTAATATTTTTCATCCTTTTTCTGAATATTAAATGATTTATTTTTGAGCAAAAAATACATTGTATGAAAACTAGCCTTATTTTTGTTCGTTACGGCTTTAACTATAACATTTTTAACTTGCAGTTAAATAAATAGTAAGTACGGTAAATTAAAAAAAACACACATTCTGTCTGTTTTTAGGATTATTTACTTGTTTATTTTTATTCTTTTAATTTTTGTAAAAATTATTAAAATTGAAATGGGACTTTTTTCAGATAATTTAAGTGTTAATGAAAGAATAATAATCATCTATCAAAACAATATAAAAACTAGTTTTTATACAATATTTCGTAATATAAGCCAATGAAAGAGGTTAAAACAATTTTTTGTCTTTATTATCTAAAATTTGTGACAGGTGGAGATCTTCCTCATCGACATCGCTTGCAGTGAGAAAAAGCACTTAGGTTGATTATCACAAGTTCAGTCCCAGTAATTAGTTTCTGCTCACGGAAAATGTGTTAACAGTATTTTTGTGTGGCTCACATTAGGTTATCCACATTCACTGTAAACTTACCCCCCACTAAGGACAAACTCTTTGGCATTGTCCACCTGATGCACCATGTACTCCAGGTCTGTGAGGATGTTGAGGTGAGCTTCTTCTATAGGAGACAGGATGTTCAAGTTGCCCAGCTCTGACATAGCATGGTCCTTGCCTTTCTCCATCACCTGCAGTTCAGAATTTATCAGATTAACGTTTAACATTCCAAGACGGTGTACACCTATCTACGTAACTACGATATAATTGTAAATGTTCAATTAGTTTATAAAATACATTCACAATTTTAAACATAGCAAAACTACAGGATGAAATATCACTCAATACACTCATTTACTTTCTATTTTTTCAAAAGAATACGATGGTCAATCAGGGCCCTTATCTCTATTACATGTTAATTCTCGTGTGGGCGGACAGCGGATATCTATCGATAGATTGTGTTATTGAAGTGGTAGTCAGAGGATATCCGTTGATCAGCCGTGGAGTCAGCGCGGCCAAAATGCAGGCACAAAAAAAGTTTATCGGTTTCCTTATAAATTTTCTTGGCTTCTAGGTCTTAAAATTAATTATTTGGTCACATTGTAATCCTTATGAAATGTATATTTACGATGCATTATTTTTAAATACACAAATAAATGCAGTGATTTCAAATTGATCAATTAATTTATACTGATTTAAACCAATGTAAACTGATCAATTTATATTGATTTAAATTTATTTCCTGAAATTTTTGCTTGGTTGGAAGAATAAAAAGTAAAACAATGCAATTGGCTTGTTATTTTGAACTATGGTGATTTTCACTAATAGCACTGTCTGATACACAGACCTTGGAAAGACATGTAAAGGTTTAAAAGATAGTTTGAATAATTATCTCTTCCTAAAGCCAGTTACCAGAATTTAGTCTTAAGAGATCACACTTAAAATCCAAACTGTGTGAAAAATCTACTTACCTTTTGATAACTAGCAAACAATTCATTCATCAACTCCAGGTCCGTCTTAACTGACATCCTCAAACTCTCAAATTCTTTCTTCAGCTCTTCATAAGGTCTAAATTTCTTCATTACGTTATCTATTTCCTACAAAACAAATTAGATATAATCTGTAAATTTTTATAATATTCATAATTTTAACTTCTGTGGTATTCATTATGCAATTAAGTTTAGGTATTTCACATTCAAAGCCAGTAGTTAAACAAAATTTGTACAGTTGTTATGGCATCAGACTGAAGACTTTAGTTGGAAGTTGGTAAGAAGGCCACTAACAGTTGTGTGTATGTATTGAATTTGAAAGTGAATTTCTTCATTACGTTATCTACTTCCTACAAAACAAATTAGATATAATCTGTTAAGTTTTATAATATTCATAATTTTAACTTCTGTGGTATTCATTATGCAATTAAGTTTAGGTATTTCACATTCAAAGCCAGTAGTTAAACAAAATTTGTACAGTTGTTATGGCATCAGACTGAAGACTTTAGTTGGAAGTTGGTAAGAAGGCCACTAACAGTTGTGTATATGTATTGAATTTGAAAGTGAATTAAGTTATTGATTTTGAAAGTGATTTGTGTAAGATATATAAATAAACCTTAATCAAGGATAACACTTCTGATGGTATTCCTTCACAATGGATAAGCCTGATGCTGCCAAACCAAACTTTGTTGAAAAATTAATATTTTGTTGCTATAAAATGATATTACTGTATATATATATATATATATATATATATATATATATATATATATATATATATAAAGAGAACTATATTGCAAAATTTGTCACAAAAAATACATCTTAGAGCAATACAATATGTGGAAATTTGTGAAACGGTATAGTATTATTCTTACTTGCTGTGAACATAACACTTAGCCTATCTATTCAAACTTTAATACACAACTTTATATTTTCATTCTTTATAGAGCTCAACCTTTTTTCATTCCCTTTGACCTTCCTAGGTTTGTTACACTTTATTTCAAATGTACTTGTCTTTAGTATGCATTTCAATGCTCAAATTCGTTTATAAATATGTAAAAATTGTTTCATAGGGATGTATACAATTTCAAATACTTTTATAGTAAACAATAGTTAGGGGGTAATTTGCTGGTATGGTGGCTCGGTGGCAGAGGCTTTGGAGGTGACGGTAGATACTTCACTCATCGTAGAAAGGTCATGCACGGGCCTGCGGCCTAATATGAACTGGTGAGCAAAGTTTCATTCTTAAAATAGTTAACAATGTAAACAAAAGGAGATAACAAATAAACAGAAGTCACATGAAACCACAAATTTTCAGTGCTATTTACTGCAAGGTGTTAGTGGACTTAAGTAAGTTTGCTGATCCCTATCTCTCATACTGTATTAATTCCTCCCATCCTAATAATAATACAGTGGAACCTTGATAGCATGAAATCCTCGATTGCACAAATTTTTTCAAGTCCCCTTGAATTTCCTATACACTCGATGTTAAAATAACCATTATAACACGAATGTTACGGAACAACTCCTCAATAACACGAATTTTAATCGATTTTCGAGACAACGAGAGCACGAAATCAAAACCTCGAAAGCACAAATATCATTAGCCAAACACCTCTATACCACAAATTCGACCTCTATAAGACGAACTTTTACTGTAAAAACCTCAGTAAAAAGAAGTATTTCCATTTTATTCCTATCCAAACAGGAAGCCTGACTTCCGTTTGGCGCGACTACTGATACAGTACAGAACTGGAATTATACAGTACCTATGAGTGTAGATTTGTATCTGAATTTACGTACAGTAGTTTGGGTTTTTGTGCAGTGCCGTAATTAAACTAACAATTTTGTTCATATGAAAACCAACCTCTGTATGATAAATTTGCCTGTTTTAACCTCACTACTATATGAACCTCACTATCACTAATACCTTGATAACACGTATATTTTTCAATCCCCTTCAGATTCATGATATCGAGGTTCCACTGTAATGGCTTTACTGTACAAAAGTTTTTCATACTAGTGCCCTTTAACCTAACCTAAAACAATATAAACAAAAAACCATCTTGTATACTCTTAAGATTTGGTTAGGGAACCATCCATTTTTTGCGTTGGGTTTAGTTGTCCTCTGATCCTATGCAACTATGGACCTGTACTTATACAGTATTTACATGCATAGGTGCCAAATTTTAAAACTGATCTTTAGAGAAAAAATTCAAACTTGTTTGAAAATATGTTTATAAAATTGTTTAAATTATATTATGGGAGATGTTTATACTTATTTTAACTGATTTCGTTTTACAAACTGTACCGTTTTACAAATTTAATTTTAGAATTTGCAGACTTGTTTGGTAAAATACAACAGCACAATCATCCACAATGATGTCTATATTTAGCTTCAATACTCACGGGAAACAAACACTTTATTTAAATAAAGTAAATACCCTATTTTTTAAACCTGACACAGTAAAACCTCATTACCATGAATCTGAAGGGAAAGAAAAATATTCATATTATCACAAGGTATTTTGTTAAAGCAAGGTATTTGTAGTTTTAAAGTTAAAATGATAAATATTCATACTCAAGTGACTCTCTCCCTCCCTCCCCCTGTCCCCCCTCCCCCCCTCTCCTTCCCTCTCCATTCCAGAAGGCACATCAAATGGACGCTAATTTGTCCTATTTCAACATGAATAAAATATAAATTCTGTTTACTGAGGTTTTGACTCTGGGAATTTGTGTTATAAAGGTCAAATTCGTGGTTTCGAGGTGTTTGCCTACTAATATTCATGCTATAAGGCTTACTTGTTTCACAAATCGAACACAATTTGTCCTTAAAATTTGTTATAAAAGTACTTTTAACATTGAGTGTTATGAGGGGTTCAGGGGATTAGAGATATAAAGGATTTTGTTCTATTGAGGTTCCGATCAATGTTTCACTGTACTAGATAAAGTAGTAGCATCTAAGAACTATTGATTTGCTCTAAGAGTATTGGTAAATAAATTTAACCAATTATTGTGATCAAAATTAGTAGTAAAATTAAATTATTACACAACCAACAATACTTGATTAACAGATTAGATATGCTCATAACATACAGATTATGAAGATAAGACCAAGTGTGATTGAGCAAGTAAATGCATAGGTTGAATGATGGGAAAGGAATTCTGAGTTGGCTGTTTAGTAAGACATCTTCAGGATCCATTTCCAATTCTTTTTTCTATAGTGTAACAATGCATTTAAGGCATACGTTTTGAAAATTAGTGGAGGTCAACTTCATATTTGAAATGTTTTTGTATGAAGAAAATGAAAAGCAGAGAGTTTCAAGATTTCAATGATTGTTGATGTTCAACCATCAAAGAAAAGTTTCAATTAGAAAGCCTGTCCCAGCACAACATTAAGTAAAGCCTTCCAGTCCAGAATCAAAAATATCGGGAGATGAAGCAGACTGCCAAAGTAGTAAAACTATAACACACAAAGATCTAAGAAAACAATTGCCAAAGCTTGATTTTGAGAAAGAGCCTTCTATACTGTACAGCTTCTTTAAATAAGTAGTAATCGGCTGATGGCTAATAATATCATACGGATATCATTGAGTATTATTAAGTTACAGTTTGAGTGAAGTTGAAAACACAACACACAATTAAAATGATCTATGCAGCTATTAAATTATGCTTCACTTTGCTTTAAATTTGCAGCAGTGGGATGGTTTGTTATGTACGAAGCTGAGAGTAATGAATTGTGCACAATAAGTCAAGAATCAATTTCTTGCCCGTAAATCACTTTTAAGTGCATAAAATTACTTTTGTATCCAATTAGGACACTTAAATTTATTTGTTTACTTTTCTATTCTGAATATTTTTTCTTAGAACAGAAATCTTCAGGGGTGCACACACATAACAATGACTCATCTGTTTTAATGAAACGGCATTCTTCAGTTCCTTGAGTGCCAGCAAAACATGTATAACGTAATATTACAGCATTTTCAGAACAATTTTGTTGTTTTTCTTTTAGTGTATTTATTTATTGAGTGAAACTTGAAAGAAGACAACACATAGAGGTATCAATTAGAAATACAATTCCAGTGCCTTGCCCAATATAGTAAAGTGATTTTCCCAAAATGAAGGGCTCAAAACTCAATTTTGATTGTCTATTTCTGTAATAATAAGGAAAGTTGACTTACAGTAAAATTTGTTTGTGTTTCGTGATTCTCATTGCTTTCTTTTACAGTGAATGTGTTAAACAAATCTGCTTGTGTTATTGAATTGTGTTTCGAATTACAGTCCTATTGTGTTATTGTCACTGGCAACCTTTTTATCTATTTGTGGCACTGGAATTATTGATTATATATTTAAAACTTTGATCTTGCATGAACTTTTGTCTTTGTTTCTATTTCTAATACATATAAAAAGTTGGATTTTGACTCGCAGACTAATGATGTAATGACTCTCACTTAGACACCTAATGTAGAACATAATGATCCGTACCACCCTACCAGACTGGAGGACATCCTTGCGCTCAATCCTGGTAATGTCATTAGTTCCTGCTGGGAATACTGGAACATCATTCACATTTAGTTGATGTAACTTCTCTGAATTTGGCACCCGGTTTTATTACTTGTGCCACATTACCTTCTTTAACATTATATTTGAATAGTCATCTAATGATAAATTCCAAAAAGATTTAGTAACCTAGTGACCTAGTCAGAGTTGGGTCATGGTCATGCTAATGTGCGTCATGCCTTATCAGTCTTACCTAGTAACCTAGTGACCTAGTCAGAGTTGGGTCATGGTCGTGCTAATGTGCGTCATGCCTTATCGGTCTTACCTAGTAACCTAGTGACCTAGTCAGAGTTGGGTCATGGTCATGCTAATGTGCGTCATGCCGTATCAGTCTTACCTAGTAACCTTGTGACCTAGTCAGAGTTGGGTCATGGTCATGCTAATGTGCGTCATGCCTTATCAGTCTTACCTAGTAACCTAGTGACCTAGTCAGAGTTGGGTCATGGTCGTGATAATGTGCGTCATGCCTTATCAGTCTTACCTAGTAACCTAGTCAGAGTTGGGTCATGGTCGTGCTAATGTGCGTCATGCCTTATCAGTCTTACCTAGTGACCTAGTCAGAGTTGGATCATGGTCGTGCTAATGTGCGTCATGCCTTATCAGTCTTACCTAGTAACCTAGTGACCTAGTCAGAGTTGGGTCATGGTCGTGCTAATGTGCGTCATGCCTTATCAGTCTTACCTAGTAACCTAGTGACCTAGTCAGAGTTGGATCATGGTCGTGCTAATGTGCGTCATGCCTTATCAGTCTTACCTAGTAACCTAGTGACCTAGTCAGAGTTGGGTCATGGTCATGCTAATGTGCGTCATGCCTTATCAGTCTTACCTAGTGACCTAGTCAGAGTTGGGTCATGGTCGTGCTAATGTGCGTCATGCCTTATCAGTCTTACCTAGTAACCTAGTGACCTAGTCAGAGTTGGGTCATGGTCGTGCTAATGTGCGTCATGCCTTATCAGTCTTACCTGATGATAGTAGATGGAATTGAAAGTCGAAGAGAGACACTCAGTGTTTTCCTTGACTTGTCAAAAGCCTTTGACTGCGTTGATCATTGTCTGCTTCTATACAAACTTGAACATTACGGGATACGAGGAGTGCCTCTCAAATGGCTTGAATCGTATCTCAGTAATAGAACACAATTCGTTGGAATTTCTGAAACTCTGTCGGGAGAGGAGTGGCTAAATTATGGGGTCCCACAAGGCTCTATACTTAGTCCGCTGCTCTTCTTGATCTACGTCAACGATGTTGCCTCATCCGCACAACAAGGACAAATTGTCCAATATGCAGACGACACGACACTCTGCATGAACGCAAAAACAATCCAAGAGCTCGAAAAGGTGACCTTTTTGGAGCTCAACAGCGCAATCCAACATTTCAATAATCTCAACCTCAAAACCAACCCAACAAAATCAAACTTCATCAAATTTGGTTTGCGTCAAAAAGACTCAGAGATACCTACAGTCATGCTGGATGAAACTGAGATCGAAGAGGTCTACTCAGCCAAATTCCTAGGAATATACCTAGATCAAGGATTGACTTGGGATTGCCAAGTAGACCACGTTTGCTCAAAACTGTCCTCAGGAATTTATGTTTTGAGAAAACTGTCAGAGTATTGCCCAACTCAGGTACTGATGACGGCGTACTACAGAGTAATTTACCCACATCTCTCCTACGGACTGGCGGTGTGGGGAGGTTGCTCCAACATGAACCTCTCAAGAATTTTTGTTCTTCAAAAAAGAGCGGTTCGAATAATCGCAAAACTTAGGCAGAGAGAGTCGTGCAGAGCAACATTCAAAACCCTGAACTTGTTGACATTACCCTGCCTCTACATTCTTGAAACATGTCTCTTTTTTAAATCAAAATGCGAGTCCATAAGAGGTTGCGACATACACTCTTATGAGACTAGAGGCAGGGGTAACTACCGAACTGGGAAACACAGGACGGTAGCTTACGAACGATTGCCCGCACAGGCAGGTGTTCAATTTGTCAACAAGCTGCCAAATTCAATCAAATGTGCTCCTACGCTGAAGGCGTTCAAATCTCGTCTGAAGCAAGTGTTGATTGCAGAGGCATTCTACAGTTCGGACGAGTTTTTGGCACATAACTGGGAGATCTAGTAAAATTGCAAGAGTAGACTGGCTGAGTGGGAAACTTTTTTTTTCTTTTTTTGAAAGAATGGGTGTGTGAATGCATGCTTATTGTATGTATAAATGTGGATCTGGATGTAAGCGTGGATGAATAATTTTAGCTTAGTTTAAATATTTTATAGTAATAACGATTGCGATGCATTATACAAATGTAAAAATATGCAATAAAACATTTATTATTATTATTATTATTATTATTACCTAGTAACCTAGTGACCTAGTCAGAGTTGGGTCATGGTCGTGCTAATGTGCGTCATGCCTTATCAGTCTTACCTAGTAACCTAGTCAGAGTTGGGTCATGGTCGTGCTAATGTGCGTCATGCCTTATCAGTCTTACCTAGTGACCTAGTCAGAGTTGGGTCATGGCCGTGCTAATCTGCGTCATGCCTTATCAGTCTTACCTAGTAACCTAGTGACCTAGTCAGAGTTGGGTCATGGTCATGTTAATGTGCGTCATGCCTTATCAGTCTTACCTAGTAACCTAGTGACCTAGTCAGAGTTGGGTCATGGTCGTGCTAATGTGCGTCATGCCTTATCAGTCTTACCTAGTAACCTAGTGACCTAGTCAGAGTTGGGTCATGGTCATGCTAATGTGCGTCATGCCTTATCAGTCTTACCTAGTAACCTAGTGACCTAGTCAGAGTTGGGTCATGGTCGTGATAATGTGCGTCATGCCTTATCAGTCTTACCTAGTAACCTAGTCAGAGTTGGGTCATGGTCGTGCTAATGTGCGTCATGCCTTATCAGTCTTACCTAGTGACCTAGTCAGAGTTGGATCATGGTCGTGCTAATGTGCGTCATGCCTTATCAGTCTTACCTAGTAACCTAGTGACCTAGTCAGAGTTGGGTCATGGTCGTGCTAATGTGCGTCATGCCTTATCAGTCTTACCTAGTAACCTAGTGACCTAGTCAGAGTTGGATCATGGTCGTGCTAATGTGCGTCATGCCTTATCAGTCTTACCTAGTAACCTAGTGACCTAGTCAGAGTTGGGTCATGGTCATGCTAATGTGCGTCATGCCTTATCAGTCTTACCTAGTGACCTAGTCAGAGTTGGGTCATGGTCGTGCTAATGTGCGTCATGCCTTATCAGTCTTACCTAGTAACCTAGTGACCTAGTCAGAGTTGGGTCATGGTCGTGCTAATGTGCGTCATGCCTTATCAGTCTTACCTGATGATAGTAGATGGAATTGAAAGTCGAAGAGAGACACTCAGTGTTTTCCTTGACTTGTCAAAAGCCTTTGACTGCGTTGATCATTGTCTGCTTCTATACAAACTTGAACATTACGGGATACGAGGAGTGCCTCTCAAATGGCTTGAATCGTATCTCAGTAATAGAACACAATTCGTTGGAATTTCTGAAACTCTGTCGGGAGAGGAGTGGCTAAATTATGGGGTCCCACAAGGCTCTATACTTAGTCCGCTGCTCTTCTTGATCTACGTCAACGATGTTGCCTCATCCGCACAACAAGGACAAATTGTCCAATATGCAGACGACACGACACTCTGCATGAACGCAAAAACAATCCAAGAGCTCGAAAAGGTGACCTTTTTGGAGCTCAACAGCGCAATCCAACATTTCAATAATCTCAACCTCAAAACCAACCCAACAAAATCAAACTTCATCAAATTTGGTTTGCGTCAAAAAGACTCAGAGATACCTACAGTCATGCTGGATGAAACTGAGATCGAAGAGGTCTACTCAGCCAAATTCCTAGGAATATACCTAGATCAAGGATTGACTTGGGATTGCCAAGTAGACCACGTTTGCTCAAAACTGTCCTCAGGAATTTATGTTTTGAGAAAACTGTCAGAGTATTGCCCAACTCAGGTACTGATGACGGCGTACTACAGAGTAATTTACCCACATCTCTCCTACGGACTGGCGGTGTGGGGAGGTTGCTCCAACATGAACCTCTCAAGAATTTTTGTTCTTCAAAAAAGAGCGGTTCGAATAATCGCAAAACTTAGGCAGAGAGAGTCGTGCAGAGCAACATTCAAAACCCTGAACTTGTTGACATTACCCTGCCTCTACATTCTTGAAACATGTCTCTTTTTTAAATCAAAATGCGAGTCCATAAGAGGTTGCGACATACACTCTTATGAGACTAGAGGCAGGGGTAACTACCGAACTGGGAAACACAGGACGGTAGCTTACGAACGATTGCCCGCACAGGCAGGTGTTCAATTTGTCAACAAGCTGCCAAATTCAATCAAATGTGCTCCTACGCTGAAGGCGTTCAAATCTCGTCTGAAGCAAGTGTTGATTGCAGAGGCATTCTACAGTTCGGACGAGTTTTTGGCACATAACTGGGAGATCTAGTAAAATTGCAAGAGTAGACTGGCTGAGTGGGAAACTTTTTTTTTCTTTTTTTGAAAGAATGGGTGTGTGAATGCATGCTTATTGTATGTATAAATGTGGATCTGGATGTAAGCGTGGATGAATAATTTTAGCTTAGTTTAAATATTTTATAGTAATAACGATTGCGATGCATTATACAAATGTAAAAATATGCAATAAAACATTTATTATTATTATTATTATTATTATTACCTAGTAACCTAGTGACCTAGTCAGAGTTGGGTCATGGTCGTGCTAATGTGCGTCATGCCTTATCAGTCTTACCTAGTAACCTAGTCAGAGTTGGGTCATGGTCGTGCTAATGTGCGTCATGCCTTATCAGTCTTACCTAGTGACCTAGTCAGAGTTGGGTCATGGCCGTGCTAATCTGCGTCATGCCTTATCAGTCTTACCTAGTAACCTAGTGACCTAGTCAGAGTTGGGTCATGGTCATGTTAATGTGCGTCATGCCTTATCAGTCTTACCTAGTAACCTAGTGACCTAGTCAGAGTTGGGTCATGGTCGTGCTAATGTGCGTCATGCCTTATCAGTCTTACCTAGTAACCTAGTGACCTAGTCAGAGTTGGGTCATGGTCATGCTAATGTGCGTCATGCCTTATCAGTCTTACCTAGTAACCTAGTGACCTAGTCAGAGTTGGGTCATGGTCGTGATAATGTGCGTCATGCCTTATCAGTCTTACCTAGTAACCTAGTCAGAGTTGGGTCATGGTCGTGCTAATGTGCGTCATGCCTTATCAGTCTTACCTAGTGACCTAGTCAGAGTTGGATCATGGTCGTGCTAATGTGCGTCATGCCTTATCAGTCTTACCTAGTAACCTAGTGACCTAGTCAGAGTTGGGTCATGGTCGTGCTAATGTGCGTCATGCCTTATCAGTCTTACCTAGTAACCTAGTGACCTAGTCAGAGTTGGATCATGGTCGTGCTAATGTGCGTCATGCCTTATCAGTCTTACCTAGTAACCTAGTGACCTAGTCAGAGTTGGGTCATGGTCATGCTAATGTGCGTCATGCCTTATCAGTCTTACCTAGTGACCTAGTCAGAGTTGGGTCATGGTCGTGCTAATGTGCGTCATGCCTTATCAGTCTTACCTAGTAACCTAGTGACCTAGTCAGAGTTGGGTCATGGTCGTGCTAATGTGCGTCATGCCTTATCAGTCTTACCTGATGATAGTAGATGGAATTGAAAGTCGAAGAGAGACACTCAGTGTTTTCCTTGACTTGTCAAAAGCCTTTGACTGCGTTGATCATTGTCTGCTTCTATACAAACTTGAACATTACGGGATACGAGGAGTGCCTCTCAAATGGCTTGAATCGTATCTCAGTAATAGAACACAATTCGTTGGAATTTCTGAAACTCTGTCGGGAGAGGAGTGGCTAAATTATGGGGTCCCACAAGGCTCTATACTTAGTCCGCTGCTCTTCTTGATCTACGTCAACGATGTTGCCTCATCCGCACAACAAGGACAAATTGTCCAATATGCAGACGACACGACACTCTGCATGAACGCAAAAACAATCCAAGAGCTCGAAAAGGTGACCTTTTTGGAGCTCAACAGCGCAATCCAACATTTCAATAATCTCAACCTCAAAACCAACCCAACAAAATCAAACTTCATCAAATTTGGTTTGCGTCAAAAAGACTCAGAGATACCTACAGTCATGCTGGATGAAACTGAGATCGAAGAGGTCTACTCAGCCAAATTCCTAGGAATATACCTAGATCAAGGATTGACTTGGGATTGCCAAGTAGACCACGTTTGCTCAAAACTGTCCTCAGGAATTTATGTTTTGAGAAAACTGTCAGAGTATTGCCCAACTCAGGTACTGATGACGGCGTACTACAGAGTAATTTACCCACATCTCTCCTACGGACTGGCGGTGTGGGGAGGTTGCTCCAACATGAACCTCTCAAGAATTTTTGTTCTTCAAAAAAGAGCGGTTCGAATAATCGCAAAACTTAGGCAGAGAGAGTCGTGCAGAGCAACATTCAAAACCCTGAACTTGTTGACATTACCCTGCCTCTACATTCTTGAAACATGTCTCTTTTTTAAATCAAAATGCGAGTCCATAAGAGGTTGCGACATACACTCTTATGAGACTAGAGGCAGGGGTAACTACCGAACTGGGAAACACAGGACGGTAGCTTACGAACGATTGCCCGCACAGGCAGGTGTTCAATTTGTCAACAAGCTGCCAAATTCAATCAAATGTGCTCCTACGCTGAAGGCGTTCAAATCTCGTCTGAAGCAAGTGTTGATTGCAGAGGCATTCTACAGTTCGGACGAGTTTTTGGCACATAACTGGGAGATCTAGTAAAATTGCAAGAGTAGACTGGCTGAGTGGGAAACTTTTTTTTTCTTTTTTTGAAAGAATGGGTGTGTGAATGCATGCTTATTGTATGTATAAATGTGGATCTGGATGTAAGCGTGGATGAATAATTTTAGCTTAGTTTAAATATTTTATAGTAATAACGATTGCGATGCATTATACAAATGTAAAAATATGCAATAAAACATTTATTATTATTATTATTATTATTATTATTACCTAGTAACCTAGTGACCTAGTCAGAGTTGGGTCATGGTCGTGCTAATGTGCGTCATGCCTTATCAGTCTTACCTAGTAACCTAGTCAGAGTTGGGTCATGGTCGTGCTAATGTGCGTCATGCCTTATCAGTCTTACCTAGTGACCTAGTCAGAGTTGGGTCATGGCCGTGCTAATCTGCGTCATGCCTTATCAGTCTTACCTAGTAACCTAGTGACCTAGTCAGAGTTGGGTCATGGTCATGTTAATGTGCGTCATGCCTTATCAGTCTTACCTAGTAACCTAGTGACCTAGTCAGAGTTGGGTCATGGTCGTGATAATGTGCGTCATGCCTTATCAGTCTTACCTAGTAACCTAGTCAGAGTTGGGTCATGGTCGTGCTAATGTGCGTCATGCCTTATCAGTCTTACCTAGTGACCTAGTCAGAGTTGGATCATGGTCGTGCTAATGTGCGTCATGCCTTATCAGTCTTACCTAGTAACCTAGTGACCTAGTCAGAGTTGGGTCATGGTCGTGCTAATGTGCGTCATGCCTTATCAGTCTTACCTAGTAACCTAGTGACCTAGTCAGAGTTGGATCATGGTCGTGCTAATGTGCGTCATGCCTTATCAGTCTTACCTAGTAACCTAGTGACCTAGTCAGAGTTGGGTCATGGTCATGCTAATGTGCGTCATGCCTTATCAGTCTTACCTAGTGACCTAGTCAGAGTTGGGTCATGGTCGTGCTAATGTGCGTCATGCCTTATCAGTCTTACCTAGTAACCTAGTGACCTAGTCAGAGTTGGGTCATGGTCGTGCTAATGTGCGTCATGCCTTATCAGTCTTACCTGATGATAGTAGATGGAATTGAAAGTCGAAGAGAGACACTCAGTGTTTTCCTTGACTTGTCAAAAGCCTTTGACTGCGTTGATCATTGTCTGCTTCTATACAAACTTGAACATTACGGGATACGAGGAGTGCCTCTCAAATGGCTTGAATCGTATCTCAGTAATAGAACACAATTCGTTGGAATTTCTGAAACTCTGTCGGGAGAGGAGTGGCTAAATTATGGGGTCCCACAAGGCTCTATACTTAGTCCGCTGCTCTTCTTGATCTACGTCAACGATGTTGCCTCATCCGCACAACAAGGACAAATTGTCCAATATGCAGACGACACGACACTCTGCATGAACGCAAAAACAATCCAAGAGCTCGAAAAGGTGACCTTTTTGGAGCTCAACAGCGCAATCCAACATTTCAATAATCTCAACCTCAAAACCAACCCAACAAAATCAAACTTCATCAAATTTGGTTTGCGTCAAAAAGACTCAGAGATACCTACAGTCATGCTGGATGAAACTGAGATCGAAGAGGTCTACTCAGCCAAATTCCTAGGAATATACCTAGATCAAGGATTGACTTGGGATTGCCAAGTAGACCACGTTTGCTCAAAACTGTCCTCAGGAATTTATGTTTTGAGAAAACTGTCAGAGTATTGCCCAACTCAGGTACTGATGACGGCGTACTACAGAGTAATTTACCCACATCTCTCCTACGGACTGGCGGTGTGGGGAGGTTGCTCCAACATGAACCTCTCAAGAATTTTTGTTCTTCAAAAAAGAGCGGTTCGAATAATCGCAAAACTTAGGCAGAGAGAGTCGTGCAGAGCAACATTCAAAACCCTGAACTTGTTGACATTACCCTGCCTCTACATTCTTGAAACATGTCTCTTTTTTAAATCAAAATGCGAGTCCATAAGAGGTTGCGACATACACTCTTATGAGACTAAAGGCAGGGGTAACTACCGAACTGGGAAACACAGGACGGTAGCTTACGAACGATTGCCCGCACAGGCAGGTGTTCAATTTGTCAACAAGCTGCCAAATTCAATCAAATGTGCTCCTACGCTGAAGGCGTTCAAATCTCGTCTGAAGCAAGTGTTGATTGCAGAGGCATTCTACAGTTCGGACGAGTTTTTGGCACATAACTGGGAGATCTAGTAAAATTGCAAGAGTAGACTGGCTGAGTGGGAAACTTTTTTTTTCTTTTTTTGAAAGAATGGGTGTGTGAATGCATGCTTATTGTATGTATAAATGTGGATCTGGATGTAAGCGTGGATGAATAATTTTAGCTTAGTTTAAATATTTTATAGTAATAACGATTGCGATGCATTATACAAATGTAAAAATATGCAATAAAACATTTATTATTATTATTATTATTATTATTACCTAGTAACCTAGTGACCTAGTCAGAGTTGGGTCATGGTCGTGCTAATGTGCGTCATGCCTTATCAGTCTTACCTAGTAACCTAGTCAGAGTTGGGTCATGGTCGTGCTAATGTGCGTCATGCCTTATCAGTCTTACCTAGTGACCTAGTCAGAGTTGGGTCATGGCCGTGCTAATCTGCGTCATGCCTTATCAGTCTTACCTAGTAACCTAGTGACCTAGTCAGAGTTGGGTCATGGTCATGTTAATGTGCGTCATGCCTTATCAGTCTTACCTAGTAACCTAGTGACCTAGTCAGAGTTGGGTCATGGTCGTGCTAATGTGCGTCATGCCTTATCAGTCTTACCTAGTAACCTAGTGACCTAGTCAGAGTTGGGTCATGGTCATGCTAATGTGCGTCATGCCTTATCAGTCTTACCTAGTAACCTAGTGACCTAGTCAGAGTTGGATCATGGTCGTGCTAATGTGCGTCATGCCTTATCAGTCTTACCTAGTAACCTAGTGACCTAGTCAGAGTTGGGTCATGGTCGTGCTAATGTGCGTCATGCCTTATCAGTCTTACCTAGTGACCTAGTCAGAGTTGGGTCATGGTCGTGCTAATGTGCGTCATGCCTTATCAGTCTTACCTAGTAACCTAGTGACCTAGTCAGAGTTGGGTCATGGTTGTGTTAATGTGCGTCATGCCTTATCAGTCTTACCTAGTGACCTAGTCAGAGTTGGGTCATGGTCGTGCTAATGTGCGTCATGCCTTATCAGTCTTACCAAGTGACCTAATCAGAGTTGGGTCATGGTCGTGCTAATGTGCGTCATGCCTTATCAGTCTATTTTATTTTTGGCCAGAGCCAACGTTTGGTCGGTCCCAACCAAATCCTTCTATCTTTGGTAGGATGACAAAACCTGACTGCCATGTCGGACCTTGCCTAGTAAGCATCGTTCTATTTGGTCCTATGTAAAGTTTGGACGAGACGGAGTCGTGGTCGGGCTAGTGCGCGAAAGCTTTAAGTTATGGTTTTCTTGCATTAAAGATTCAAGACAGACATTCCACACTATCTTCTATTATTGAACTGCCATCACCACCCGCCATATTGTCACTCAGCTCCTGGTACTTTGGACAAAACCAGACATCATTTTCATTCAGTATTTCGTGTTCATTAATGTTAGCGCACTTAAAGTGATTCCATCAATCACATACAATTTTATTACATTTAACAATTTATATGAAGACAAACTCGATTTTTACCACAGCTGAAACGGACGCTTCTTCACAACCCGGCGCCATCTTGGAAATAATAAATAGCTACAACAAAAATGTTTGATGACAATGGCACTTCCCTTGGGTGTGTAGAGACTGAGGTCAGGCCTAGTTTATTTAGATGTTTCTTTATTAAAACTAATTTGTTAGTTTACTTGAACTGGAATGAAAGAGCTGACTTCCAAGTTTATTTAGGAAGCCACACAAGAGACAAATTGACTTACTACTCTCCTGCTGGATTCAATGTGTTGTTTTAGATCAGTATTATTTTTTATGGTAGTTTTTAAAAATGACACAATTTTGGATGAATACATTTATATACATTGATTCTCCTCTTCAAATGAAGACATTATTTTTAAAGCAGGTGCTAACTGGGAAACTTCAATGATGTATCCATTTTTGTACAAGATATAATATATTGACAGTGATTCTGAACAGTTTTGCCAATCTAGTGACTTTGTCACTAGTACTTGGGATTTTCTGGAAACACTTCTTATAAATTTGATTGTTATTTAACCTGGTTTATTGTTTTCTTTAAAAAAATGTAATCAGAATGTTTGTACCATGTCCATTGTTAATAATATATATATAAAATATATCCACTAATAATATTTAGAATTTTTAATTTAAATATTGACATAACTTCTTTTTCATTTAAATGATGTTTACAATTTTTTTAAACAAATAATGCAATAAATAGTTCTTTAATATTATTATTCATTTCTAAGACGCCAATTGTAGAGATATGGACGAATATGAGAGGTGAATGAGTGTGATAAGTGAAGATGAACCAGTGTAGTCATTGTTACTATCTGAATTCGACTTAGCTCAGAAATGACTATTTATTAATAGCCCAATAGCCAGAACAACTATGGGACCTACATCTTTTACGTGGAATCCAAACCACGTAGTGTTGGTCTGATTTTCAGCTAATTGACAAGTCTGACACTCAGTTCTCTCCCCTACATAACATCTGAACCTTGACTACCATCCAACATGGACACCCCAGACTCTAGTAGTGTCCACGTCGATGGCAACCATTTAGTGGACTCCTGTCAGTATAAAGAGGACCGAGAATAAAGTTAGTTTACACCAGTTTTAGCAACATTTATTTACTTCTTGGACCTTGCCTAGAGGCAATGTAGTTCATGTTGGCAAACTGATTCTGAATATGAAGTGGATGAAGTTATGTGTGATCATTAAACTTAATACTTATAACAGTGAAAAAAACTACAAAATGTTGTTTTTCAGTAGCTAGGTGTAAATGTATATTAAGATATGATTAACAAGGATCATCAATTCAATTTGTTGAGACTACTTGTTTGTAAAACATGTTCTTGGAAAGGATTAAATACTTAAGTAATAAACATAAAACTTAAGTTAAGATGTTGCAACTTATTAAATGTGTATGAAGCAAATTTGAAGTTAGAAGTTGATGAAATGTAAACATATTTACTATATGTTTTAAGACAACAAAAACCTTTTAACTGTGTATTTAGCTTTCTTAATAATGTTATATAGAAGAACTGCTAATCCAAAATAATTATGACCAAATCCATTTCAGATTACTCATTTTTTTATGTTAAACACACTTACTTACTCTATTAACTAAAGAATCACATGAATATCTATATACATAAAAGGCAAAGCCCTGGCTAATATTTAATTATGGATTATTCCAGGAAATACGATTTTAACCAAGCTCCATACTTGTAAAAATAAACTTAAACGAAGTATGGAAACGTCAGGTGGAGTTAGTTTGGCCAAAAACTATTACTTTGCTAGGATTATTTTTTCTTAGGACATCTTGAAAACTTCAGATGTTTCTTAAACTTATTGCCCAGGAGTCTTTTATTTAGCGAAAGTCCATTTATTTCAGTTGGAAGTTTAACTCTTCCAGGCGTCTTCCTAACAAGATATTTTATGTTTTATGGACTCGCAGTGCGGGAGTTAAGAAAGTAATGTATCTTGTATGGCCAACACTTGGGTGTAATATGGATTTACTGGCAGTCTTGTGTCATAAGGTTAATCGTTTGTAAGTCATAATTGTCAAAACTTGGTAGTTAAGTGCTCTTTGTAAAATATTGATATTTTTACTGAACCTAATTATCTTATTACAATTTACTAAATTGATATAACATGTTTTGACTATTGATATAAAAGGCAAAACCCTGGCTCATTTATCACTAATTCTTCAACTTCCCATGTAGGTAGAGCTGAATGTTTTACACTGTTTCTTTAGGTTTTAAATAGGACAACTAAGGTATTTCATCTAGATAAAGTACTCCTAAGTGGTAGAAACCGCCCCTAAAAGATTGTTCCATGAGGACAACATTGAGTTGACTTTAGTAAATAAATAAACAAACATGTTTATTTCATATGTTTGACATCATACTATTGATGAATTAAAAGTTTAATCTTCAGCTGTTAAACAAAAACAGATAAAATAACAACGTCCGAAATAGGCTAAGTAATACCATTGGGTATTTATACTAATAAATATGTTGCAGCGCAAGTAGTGTGAGTGAGATATTATAAATAAATTAAATATTATTATTTTACATTAAACAGTTAATCTACTATTACTTGTAGGCAAAAGTCACATGCCAAGGCGGAATTCTATCGAGCGCAGCGATGTTGAGGTTGGCACATAAAGCATGCAGGAGTGTCCCCTAGTTTTATATAAAATTAAATGACTGCAACAAGAGCCTAGAATAATAAGAAAGAATATACCCAGTAAAAGAAGAATCAACTCAGCTGAATAGTCAACACTGGTTAGTAACAATGACTACACTTGATATCTTGATGATCGGTGTCTTAATAATGAGTAATGAAACATACTCTGTACACCTTAATAGAAAAACTTGAGTTGTTAAAAGGTTAAGACAATGGAGAAAGTCCATCTAAGTTAGTAGTTTAATCGTATTTAAATAATAGAAAAAAACATGTAAGAGTAGGTGATGTTCTGAGTGATGTAGGTTTTATTAAATATGGTATCCCCCAGGGATCGGTACTAGGTGCAATTCGTTCATCATTTACACAAATAGTATGCGTCAAGGAAAGTTTCGGGGTATATTGAAATCTTTTGCAGATGATACCTCTTTTTGTTATATAGCAAGCACGTGGGAGGAAATAAGACAAGCCATGGTTGAGGACTTGAATGCACTCAAATGGTGGTTCTCAGTACATAAAATGCAACTTAGTGTAGAAAAGACAAATTACATAAATTTCAATTTAAGAGGAACTAGCGATTTTCATAATCACATTAGATACAAGTGTATTAATTGTTTGAATAGAAATGTTGAATGTAATAGCTGTAAAGTTGTGCAAAAGGTTGAATGTGTAAAATATTTAGGAGTAAATATAGATCAGAACTTAACCTGGAAGAACTATATAAATATGCTAAAAAATAAGTTGAATAGTATAATAAGAACATTTTATTTTTTAAGAACAATGTGTCCAGAAGTAGTTCTTCGGACAGTTTATTTTTCTCTTGTTCATAGTAGGATCGAGTATGCTATAACAACTTGGGGTGGAACATAGCAAACAAATACAATGGCTATTTATATAATGCAAAAACGTTTTATAAGATTGGTAAAGAACAAACATAGGTATGAGCATACTATTCAACTGTTTAGAGATTTAAAGGTTTTGATTTGAAAAATTTATGTTTTTAAGGTCATGAAACTTTTCTTTTCAAAAAGTGGTAATAGAATAAAAAATGACAGGGTAGCTAATATTAGAACCAAACTACGGAATCCAAATATCATTTATGTACCAAAACCGAACACTACATTCTTTACAAAAACATACAATTTTATTGCCCCCAGAATTTTCAATAAAATTCCAGATAAAATAAAAAAATTACCATCGAATAGACTAATTATCAAACAAATAAAAAAAGGTTACTATGTTTAGAAGACGTAGATTTTATGTTCAGCATCCTGCAAGTGTTTTTACACTGTTGTGGGTTGTTTTTACATTGGTTATAAACTCAAATAAACGTGTTAAATATATGTAATAATATTAATGTAAAATGCACACATTCTCGTAAATCTTAGTATTTTGTATCAACATTTGTTAACTTTGAGCTCGATTAAGATAACTTGATTATGTTTATATTCATGCAACCTCAAAACAGGCTTTGCCTTGAGGTGCAATATTGTCTCTTTCATATATGTATATTTACTAAAAGTGTAATGTATTGTATTTTTGGATGAACAATAAACTATTTATTATATTATTATTTATTATAGTTTAGTTTGGAGTCAGGAACTCTAAAATCACTTGTAACAATAAGAATTCAAATAAGGAAAAAAAACGTTTTCGACAGAAACTTTAAGTTTAAAAACCACCACTACAGTGGACAAGCTGGACCAAAGTTTGTTTTTATGATTTTCTCAGGAGAGGAAAAAAGGTTACTCTGATTAATAGGCCCCTTATTAGATAAAAACTACATTTATATGGATTTTGAATTAGGACAAATGGTACTCCTATTGCCAGTATAGGGCTTAATCGTTTTAAAGAATCAAGCATGCACTAGCTAACCATCACTAAAGAAAGGTTGTCATCTGCTGAGGCTGCTGCATTTGAATATGAAGGTAAACTTGCTCACAAATGCCAGAGAAATTTATTGTGCTGATGAAAAGTGTATTAACTTCAAATGGCTTCATGTGGTAATTGTCAACCAAACCATCTGGATCTTAATTTTATATAAATTCTCTACCTGTATAATTTATTAATATCATGTGTTATGATTAAGGCAATTTACCCATGATGTTAATTATACTTGGTGCTTATTTATTGTAATACCACAGTATAAAACACCTAGAAGCGGCACTCCGTTTAAAATTGGTGTCAAGCACGGCACTAGTACTCGTAGCGACGGGAGCAGAGAAGCGCATATTTCTGAAATATTTACATCCAAAATATTTTAATGTCAAATAACCTGTCATGGCTCTTTTTCTATTCATATTATTTCACATTTCCAAAACACAATGCAATACAACGGTATTGAGGTGTGTTGTATGCTCCTGCTATTAGGAGCGCTAGCGCCACAGCAATGCAATGGGATTGTCGCTATTGGATGTTTTATACTGTGGTAATACTTGACTGATCCTACGTCATTTTGTATGATCAATGAAAATAAAGAATCTTGAATCTAGTAATTCTAAAAAAAGCCTTGAATTACAATAACTGGGTAACAGTTATGGAAATCCTTGAATTAGTAACTTTTATAAGGAACTCCAAATCTCACTTACGATAAAATTAATCCTTAAGAATAAGACTCTTAAGGAACCGACTGTTAAGGGAGATGGTCTTTTTAACATTTTCATGGATGTGAAGAAGGGAATGAAAATGTAGAAGAGTAGATGTGAGGTAATAATGACGGCCACAAGATTTTTCATATGATCACAGAAAACCGCCTTAAAAACTAAGAATTAAAGTGAGGAGGAAGAAGGCAGCAATAGAGGTCAGCAGAAACCCACATAGACCTGTGACTACGTTTTTATCTTGTTAAATTTAAATCATTTATTTAAAATCACATCGCATCTTTGTTAGAATGCAGATTTGGAAACTTTTGTTATCAAGAAGTTCTTCTATTTTTTTTGTCCATAACATTTTGCCTTTTCCCCATGGATTAGCATATATTACATTGCCCACTTACCTACTTATGTCCAGAATATCTCAACACTCAAGAATCTTCTTTCTTGTTGAGAAACAATTTTTTTTTTTTAATAAGAACAATAAAAACATGATAAAGGAACTTTGAATACTTATGCCTAATCAAATCAGCTCACACCAATCTCAATACTATTTATTCATTTTCATTATTCAGAACTAACCTCTGCTGTTGGAGGTGTATCTTCAGCTGGGATATTCTTTAATCTATCCTCCAAATCAGAGAATTTGTTTTCCTCATATGATGGTGTTTCAGTTTTATCTACTACAGCCACTGACGTCTTATCAGTTTCTTTTCTATCCAACAACTTGACTTCCTTTTTACCAGTTGACAAATTAATACGAATATGCAATCCAGGAGGTATAGGTTCATCTAAAAATATATTATTATGAAATTAAGTATATTGTGATAATTACCAAAGAGCCTTAATAAGCTGAATATTACAGCTTCTATATACAATACATTTGACTAGCCACAACATTTTATGTATTCTAAAACATTTTTCATTGGCACACCGCATACAATGCGGACTTGTACCACTTGTGTTTATAACTTTATCATTGGAAGTTTTCATACTAGCCATCTAGGCTAGTTAGTCTCTATTAACTTAACATAACAATCTTAGTAATGCATATATGATGTAACTCCATATGGAAGAACAAAACCATCCATGGCTAACTCTACAAGGACCATGGATGAGGATATATATCGCCTTTTCACAGCCAATGCAGGGACAGTGGTATTTTATTGTAGTGGATGCATTTACGAAATGGGTCTAAATAGTTCCTAATAAAGTAACGTCTACAGAGTGGTGTGTTAAAGAGCTAAGAAAGATGTTATAATAAACAAAACCACAGCACCGTGCCCTCCTTCATCTGATGTTCAGGTTCATTTACATCAATGGAAGAAGAAGACGGAAAGTAAGACCTAAAATTTTACAGGCTACTTATGCAACCGAGACAATCTCCAAATTCAACCGTGACTAAGTTCATATGACTTAATGTACGGAAGGAAAATAAGAAAACACTTAAGCCTATTGTTTCATCAACATTATCAAGATATTTTAACTATGGAGCATAAACGTGAAGTACAAAGGCGTTTTAAAGAGGGGACAGAGTACATGCTAAGGCCTACATAAATTCAAGACATAAATGGAAATTTGGCACTATTTTAGGAAGAGAGAGTGCACTGCTTTACAAAATTAAAATGAAAGAATTTTGAGAAATTGGAGAAGACATGTTGACCAGTTGTTGAAGTTGTAAGGTTATCCCACCCAAATTATTCAGAAGAGGGAGTTGATGTCTTTTACTTAATATATTTTGTTACTACGTAACATTATTCATGTAAAGAAAATAATATCAACTGTTATGTTTTTAACAATTACAGATTGGCCAATTAGTATGGGCACATGGCCATTGACAGCTGGAGTGACAGTCTCCTATTACCTTAGCCTCAGCAGTTCCATTTGCCACGCCTGTAACACCTCAGACATTGGCCTTGGTCTGTGATTACATTGACATTAGTATGTCATCTGTACTGTAAGACTATTAAAATCAACAGAATAATTGGTATTTTGTTTGTTTACTAGCTGTTTTTTTTAACACGTTCACTGCGTCACGAGATCCCGGAGTCTCGTGTGGTAGGCTTACATTCATACGGTCATGAAATTCGCACTTATATGCATTTGTGATATTTTTTTTGTAATTAACGCATTGTTGCAGGAGTTGAACTTTATGCAAGAATTTTTCTTTGTGAATTTAATAGTAACCTAAATATTACACGAAATCTATAGCATCAAAGTAATGATGTATTAGATATATGCAGTACGATACCTGTAGACCTCGTCGATCACATGGTAGACTAAATGTCAATATAAGCAAACAGGTTATCAGCTTTTGTTTCAAAAGGCGGAAGAGTTGTTCCACATGGGCCACATGGGTGGTGAGTCGTCTGTTTATTTACAACATAACCTCAATTTCTCAGCTGGAGTATAATTTATTACAGTACTTCCTTATATGTGATCCTGAGGCCTTGTGCTTAAACGCTATATCCACACCTTGCATAGCACTTATGACGTCAGAAACTTGATTCTTCTAAAACAATAACCTAGAGTAACTTACTCTTTCTTCAATTGATGATGTGATATTGTACGCAGAACTTCTGTTGCGCAACGAGATCTCGTCCTGCACTGAATTGATGGGATACAACGATACCCTTAGATTGTGTGACGCACAGGATGAATGGCCGAGAAATTATAACAACACAGTAAACGTGTTAATTTAATGTTGTTCTTGTGACTTAAACAGGTTATTTTAAAGAATATTTCTGATGAAATTTCAAATATACTTTTTGAGTGCATCTCTATGATACATTAGGTTATTTGCATTCTCTAAAAGTTTAAAGTCAATCAATAGTAACATAACAGAGTTCTGTTCATTTTTAACAGCCGTTTTATAATTTTAAAAATCAGACGATTTTAAATCCACACTAAAAGCACACAATATTCCACTGACAAAACTATCATACTCTTGTTTCTTGGTTACCTAATATGAAACAATATTCAGCCAAAAAAATCAACAAGGCCCCTGTTCTAATTACCTGCCTCTTTTAAAGGAGTTCAACCCTTTAAAAAAAAGGCATTGCCATTGGTCAATAAAATAAATGAAATCCCAAATGTTTAAGTTTAATGTTGTTTGGTTTAAAAAACAGGTAGTCCATCATTTTTATTTTGCACATTGAAAAGTATCTAATATCAATATCATATCATTTTGATGATAGATAACTGATATTTAGCTGTGTACAGTACCTACTTTAGACTTATTGTAATATGGATATTACACTTGATATCATTGCACCATGCCAAATAGTTCTTAATACTTTGTGTATTGATTGTCAACTCAGAGATAATTGGGCCTGAGCCTTCTCATTTTTATCTTTATCAGACATAGGCTTAGATCAAGAAACTAGTCAATACTTACCATCTCTTATTTCTTGCCATTCATGGGTAAATATTCTTTTACTATCATTATCTTTTTCATTTTGATTATTATCTGGAGTAGGAGAAAATGAATCTTCTAATCTTGTAAGGTGCACCAAACAAATCAATAAAATTAATAAATAGTATTGTTTATCCATTTTTACTCAAATTAACTGAATTAATTATAAACCAAAAATTGTATAAACTGTAATAGAAGAGGTGGTTAGGCCTACTGAATAGAATTTGAACTAATGTGATTACAAATTTACAACACCCAACTTGACTAGGCATTCACAGAATAACCCTAAACCAGTGTTACTATACTGGTATAATGATTGTTTTAGTCCTAGAACTAACTCTAATGGAATAAATTATAAAAACTTAAATACGCAGCCACAAAACTGATTGAATTAATTAAATGCACAGTCTTGACTGTATATCTGATGCACAACTCTCTTGTGAATGACTTACAGTAACAAAACCTCAGAAGATGTCAGTCACACTAACCATTAACCAATAGCTAACACATGAATACAAACAACACTGGCTGACGACACGACACGACATTGACATAAAATTCATCGAAAATAAACACAACCTATACAAAGACCTATGAAATGAATCAGTTACCACTAGTATAAAAATAAATCAAAGAGTTAAGAAGACGAAATTCCACGTCCTGTAAATTCAGTAAAAGGATAATTAAAGTAAAACAAACTAATAAAATCGATTGTTAGGTCAATATATTATTATTGCCTATAACAATAAATAATATTATTGTTATAGTATTATTTTTTGCCTTTGTTGGACAAATCCTAGAATTTTCTGCAGTCATCTGGTCTCCTTACCACACTGGTTTAATCTCTGACGAATTCGTCAGAGTGGCGGGGGGTACGTCAGCGTCTGAACTATCACAATGTTTCAGTCAAGTAGATGTTGAAAGAGCTTCAATTGTCTCCATTGGTGGTCCTCCGGAATATACAAGACACCCTGTTCCTCTTCAATCTGATAAATGGGAAAATCCAGTATCCTGAATTACTCCAGAAGATTAATTTCCGAGTTCCATCTGGTATAAGATCTCAAGAGCTTTTCTTAGAAACCACAACTCTACCTCATACAACTGGAACTTGGCCCGGATCCAAAGAGTCGGTTGCGAGGTCTCCAGCTCCGTATACTTCTCCAATTCTTCTCTCCGAGCATTTAGGGGAAAAGTCACGAAAATCCTCAGTGTGATTAGAGATATCTAGCCTATTGTTGAAAGGCTATTAATTGTTACAATTTAGAAAATGTATAATAGTAAACTATTATAGTATTATTTTGTTATTGATTGCACGTTGTCTGTATTCATTGTTGGGACCCATGAATTGTTATTTATTATTATGTAGTATTTATTTTGTTATGGTTTCTTGAGTATATTTCCTGTCTTGTAAAAATTATATTACTGTATTTAATTTTGTTAATATTTAAGTACCTAACTTAATTTTTCTATTATTAGAAAAGAAGAGTATCCAAAATTATTAAAGATTGTTATAAACAACTAATAAAATTCAAACATCACTTTAAAAGGCAATAAAACATGTCTTTTAAAGTGATTCATTGGAAAGTGTCACTTTAACGGGTTCGTCTCCAGGCCTTTTTTGGCAACATTTCACGGGGGACCATGTGTTTTACATGTACTGCATATTTACTGGCACTGGCAGATCGTGTGTATCAAATACGATCACAGAGCTTGGCCTTGTTTTTTTTTTCTACATGAAACGTATTAGCTGCACTTTCATTGCCTTTTAAGCCATGCGTTCATATTACCCGGCCTGAGGTTAGAGAAATGGAGATGTTGGTACTCCTGTTACCCCCCTCCCCATACTGACCAAAATCAGAGTGCTGAGTGCTTATAATCTGGTCTGCCAGTAAAAATTATTAATTTTAGTATAGTCAGTGACAGAAATTGAAATATTTCATGCAGTACATGTGATGCATATGGTGCTCAATCTGTTAAAATGTATTATTATTAATTTTAGTATAGTCAGTGACAGAAATTGAAATATTTCATGCAGTACATGTGATGCATATGGTGCTCAATCTGTTAAAATGTATTACAATTACTGTACAGTATTGAATACTGTGAGTGGCAGTAATGATTCACAATTATAGCCAGAACGCTTTGAAAATAGTTTTTTTTGTCATATTGTTGCTAAGTAGAATTGGGTCTTGGAACAATTAATTGTATTGGTAAGAAGAATATCTAATATTCGCCCACATTATCTTCATAAGGAAAATTGAAATATTGTGTTAATTAATCCTTTTCAAGTCAACTCACATCATGAAAACTAATATCCACCAATGGAAATAGTGTTCATGAGGTGAGTTGGCTTGAAAAGGCTTATTTAACGGAATATTTCAATTTTCCATACAAAGATAATGTGAGTTTGTACTCTGAACTGAAATCATCAGATTGGTCCGGCCTAAGGCATGTGCACCGTCTCCAAATTTTTTCTTAAGCTTTTCAATTTCTTGGAGTTGCTGAAATGGCGGGTCAAGGAAAAGAACACTTTAAGTCCACAAAAAGTGAAATTTTATATTTTTACACTATTGCATAGCTCGGTACTGTCTGACTTAATCACGGGAATACCAAGAATGCTTTCAGTTCCTTATAAGAAACGAAATTATAAATTGTATACGGAAGGAGAATGTTATCAGTCATGAAAAATGTTCTAGCGTTCGGTGGGATAAATGTTAAGAGTCTAATGGTTGTAGTGGGGAATCAGCAGCTTTTTACATTCTGCACTTTTGTTTTGCTAGATTTGAATAGTCGTGCAAAGCCATTTTCTTTATACAGTCATTGGCATGTTTTAATATAAGAGTCCTTTAAAGCCAAGTTCAAAGGTTGGATAGAATTTTTAAAGCCTATTTACCAGAGAAAATGCTCACAGGCCACGAGGTTAATAATATGTAGATGAGTGACACCTCGGCTAATACACCCTTTTTCGTGTCAACCTCACTTATACCGGTCAATATTTAAGTGGACTCAATATTGAGTATTTTTTAAGGATTCACACTGACGCATGATTTGAGTAGATTGACTTCTTAGAGTGTCCTACTACGGACATGTCATCCTCTGTAAGCTGACTTAAAGTCATGGAGGCTGCAGGGATCACTATTGATAGAGGGATGTAGAAGTATACGAGGGGGACAAAGATGTTGGTTGACTCCGTTTAAGTCATAACAGTGTCGAAAAATCGTCAATTCTCAGAGAATCGCTGATGTGTTCATTTTCTTTCCATACTTCGGTTCCATTATTATTATTCGTTGGATTAGTATAGTTTGTAATTTTTGTCCATACGGTTTTAAACATTTTTGTAGAATAAGCAATAATTTGTTTAAATCCGCAGCGTTGATGATTTTCCTATACATTCTTTTGTAATTTTGGACAATAAGTGTTTAAAAATTAGTGTATGAATAATTAAACAATTACTAATGACGAGTGCTCATTGATTTTTGAGAAAAACAATAACTTTTCTCTCGAAACTAGGATACATAATTTTGTTATTCATCTGTTCTTCTGATTCTTTGGGATTTGATAGATCGGAGTTTAAAAGTTGTCTAAAAATGTCTTACTTGAACGCAAAAATTGAGGAGTGTTATTTTTGTGGGTTTCATGTATGTGATTGTTTTTAATTGAATGGATTGATTCTGGGTTCATGGACACTGATAATTCTGTGAAACAGCTGCCATAGCTGGAATTCATGACAGTTGAGCTACCATATTTGTTGCTCGTTTAGAACTATCCAAGGGTACTACAGCTATGAAAACTTGCTGAGGACGTGAACAACGCCCCCCCTCCGATGGTCTACCACTTTCTCAATTTTTTTTCAACGTTAATACCACTGACATCATAATCTAGAAAATTTATATATGGAGATAATTTATAGATTATCAACAAAAGGACTTCTACTACTGAAGAAACTCTCACGAGTGACCTTGAATATCTCGAAGAATATTTTATAACCTGGAATCCAAGTCCTAACCCATGGAAACCTGAAGTGCATTGCTTTCACCCAAGTACAGCTAAGTTAATAAAAGATTGAACATCTTTCTTAACTGTGTAAAACGTCATCACAAGGATCGTCCACAGTACCTGGGATTAACGTTAGGTCGATTACTGATATTTAAAGGCCATATAAAAAACAACAGTTAAATCTAAAGCCAAGGCAAATGTACTGCATCATATTGCTGGAAAAACTTGGGTAGTGACGCATACATCCTGCTAAGACCTCTTTGTCACTGCAGCTGCCGAATTCAGTGCTCCCGTATGCCTAAATAGCGTACATACTAAAGCAATTGATGTCCTACTTTGTAGGACCATGAGAGCTATTAGTCGCACTCTCATGGCAACTTCACTAAATTGGCTCTCGGTAGTGTGCAATATAGCTCCTCTAAACATAAGACGTTAAGAGGCACTACTAAAAGAATTCGATAAGATCTTGAATGCCCCGTACCTCCCCATTACACAGGATCTCCCACATCATAACGGTCAAACCCCGTCTCTACGTACTGCTTTCCGTTGGAGCAGATCAAATTTCTCGCCCAATATTAGCTGTGCCATAGTATGGCATTGTCGAAAAAATGTCTTAATTGTCAATTAGTAAATACCTGTAGATGAACCTCCCTCGTAGAGCATGAACACTGTTGAATCGCTTCTGAACTGCCGTGGGCACATATAATTGCTAAAAACACAAATGCGGATTAACAGTAGATCAGTCATGTGATTATGAGGAGTCTATCTAACCAATGGATTACATAGTTACAGATTGCCCCTGCGCTCTTTTACGTAGAGAATAATCAACATAAACAGAATCAGTGAGGCCGGTTTTAAATGGTTCGACTGGATCGGACTTCGCTTTGTCCAATAAAAAATATAAAGTGACAAGAGACCACTTTTTTATTTTTTATTATATTCAACATAAATTTTGAATCTTTATCCACATATGCTTTTTGGGTATTTTTCGGAATGTCCCTACTTTTGTTTAGGATATAAATGACTATTCCTCAAACGAAGTAGCAGGTTTACACTATATCAACACGTCAAATTACTCGTATATATAACTATGTATTTCAATCTAACCTTTCTTAACAACCTATGTTGGAAATGCTTACAGCCTAACTTGAATACCAGACGACGCCGACTGATAACTACAATCTTTTTTTCATTCTTCCTCTACCACTGCTTTTATATTATTATACACAGTACAAGTAAACGTCATACAACACACATATATTACAATACAAGTACAAAATGCACAAATAACATGGTGATCGATTTCGGTGAACCACACTCACCTTCCTCAAACCAGAGGGATTCACAAAACAGTACTTGTATTGTAATATATTTGTGCATTTTATGCTTATATTGTAATAAAATTGTGTTGTATGACGTTTACTTGTACTGTATATGTATATATATATATATATATATATATATATATATATATATATATATATGTATATATATATATACACACACACCAACACGTATTATGCTAATTAAAAAACTATTTATATTATTCTCTAAATAACTGCATCCTGAGTGGCAAAACCATCATTACACTATCTAGGGCTCATACTTTTCCATAATATCGATCCTGAAAGTTACATTGATTAACTTTTAAGGCAATCCGTGTTCCTTGTGCAAACCCAGATGTGGTTAAAATGCTGTGGTCATGAAATCCATCTATATTACTCTTGTGAGGCCTGTTTTGGAGTACGCAAGCACTGTATGGTCACCCTACCAACTTGGGCACATCCGAAGACTCCAGAGAATCCAGAGTAGTTTTCTTTGGACTTTTGGTGTCAGGATGGACTTCGAATATGCTGTTGTGCCGTTGAACTCTGTGGAAGGAGTTCTGGTTCTGGATCCAGACAGTAGAGGAATGATGTTGGATGTTCTCCTTTTACACAGACTTCTTTTTAGTGGCGTACATTATTTTCAACTTCTTGGAAGGATCGACCTTAGAGTGGTCAACCGGATTCGTTCTCTCCACTTGCTCAATCGCCGTACCTGCTCGACTAGCTATGTGCTTCATGGCGCCATCTCAAGACTTCACGTACTTGGTAACTTGATGTCAGCCCGCCACGATTTTCTTTGGTGATGGCATCGGACACCTAAAGAGGATATTCCTCAAGAAATCATTGAAACTGTACTTACTGTATCTTTTGAATTGCCTAGTACTAAGTAAAGGTATTATTGTTACACAATTTATTATTATTTTTGCTTCACTACATTGATAAGATTATATTCTAAGTAACTCCAGATTGTTATTATCGAGCCTACTATGTGTCTACTTATTTGTGTTTGTTAGTCTGTTAGTTATTTACTCATTGCGCATTTGTTGCGCATATAGTAGTATTCTGTTATCTTATATTATTGTCTAACTGTTATTAATTTTAATAGCGATTTGTTGTTCATGACGTGTTGGATATAGGTGTGGCTACCATACTAAATTAGTATTTTATTGTTATTTCATCAATTGTATATATTTATTATTATTGTTATACAATTTATTTACTGTATTTTAATGCAATAACTTGCATGTAACATATGGTATAATTTTTTTTTTTAAAAGGGGTTAACCGTGTAATATAAAAAATAAAATAAAAAATAAAGGCATAAAATTTATAAATTTTTTGTAGGTCTAAACCACGTAATCAGTAACGAAGATTCATTGTTTGTTAGTTTAGTTTATTTCTAAACTTGTTAACAATCTTTACCAATTTGTGGGGACATTCCGAAAAAGACCCAGCTCTTTCCCTTATAAACATGAGCTATGTTTGTATTTTTAATGAATGAATTGGAAATGAATCTGCCGTGAGTTTGTAGTAAAATTTAAAAAATATATACTCTAATACACCTTAATCGAACATCTTGTGTCATTTTTTACAATATAATTTGGAAATTGTGTTATCATAGTATATGGAAAATACTCTTCACAAGTTCACTGCTTAAGGCCATTGAATTAATTCCCACAATTATATTAAAAGCCATTACTAATTGTTTTAGAAATTACACCTTTTAGTCATGATAATTTGGTACTAAAATATAAAGATTATGATTTTTTTTATGTTAAAAATTGCACAAACAATTAAATTTCGAAATATGTATACATGGAAAAACAGAAAAGCAATAACCATGATAGAGTGAATGTATTTTTGGTTACCACCATGATAGAGAGACTGTAATTTTACCACATAATCATACTGCTGTGGTAGTGTTGAAAGAATTTTGCTTAAAATTATTTGTTGCTTTATAGTCGGTGAACTTTTATTTTTTTTGGAAAATATAGTAAATTTTATGACATATAAA
Organism: Stictocephala bisonia; assembly: GCA_035578905.1. Classification (NCBI taxonomy): domain Eukaryota; kingdom Metazoa; phylum Arthropoda; class Insecta; order Hemiptera; family Membracidae; genus Stictocephala; species Stictocephala bisonia. The sequence goes on along the minus strand of JAQJVL010000002.1, from coordinate 1,885,381 downwards.
AGTTTTGGACTTGAAAAAAATGTTAATGATTTCAATTAGGATTACATGTTCTATAAGAAAAATACTACAACTTTTTGGTCTTTCTTATCACATTGAAATGCTCTATAAAAATTTTTTGCTCATGTATTTGTAAGAGAATATATGAATCTTACAAAACTTTAAAAATCAAGTTCATTTACCATTTTAGATATGATTAGATTTTAAGCTGTTCTTAATTAATAATAAATATTTAATTCAATAATGGTTAACCTGCTTCCGTCAGGAAAAGCTATTCGGACTAGTGTGGTCTTTCTCCCTTTTCTTCCTTTCGATTTCTTCTTCTTTACTGTAGTCGACCGTAGTCTCTAAACCGTTCTCGCCATTTTGCCGCCTTGTGGATTGCCGGTTCCTTATATTTCCATTGAATCAGAAATCCTTGTTGATCCACATAATCATCATGACTGAAGACTACTTTTGGGGTAATTATTTTAACTCTCAGTTAATTGTATAAACATAATAAACTGTTGGTATCCTATTTACAATTCTTGCTAATGGTTGTTGTAGTTCTCAAAGGTAGATAATGACAAGAAAACATGAGTAGAGAAGCATGACAGTCTTTGTACAGTTTTAACTGTCCATTCATTGTAATATATTTTTAAAATTAGGCACAGGTTTATACACACACACGTTACGTGTGCTAAAAAAGATATATATATATATATTTTTATTGGCTTATCCATGAAATTGAGTTAGATATGACAGGATTGTTTGTGCTAGGCCTTGTGATAAATATATCTCACTAATTTTGCATTTATTGTTGTAAGAGAACAAAATATGGACTAAAACATGTTTATGTAGCATGCCGATTTTCCTTAGGAGTGAATTAGAAGGGAGAATTGGACTTTGCTATAGGCCTACCTAGCGTTTCGAAGTTTAGCATGTAATAGCCTGTGGGCCTCCTTTACTGCTAGTTTTACTTGTTTCCTCTTGTAGTTCCATGGGATGAGAGTTGGATAGGTCAAGGTTATTATTTTGGCGGGAAGGCATTTGGCTACAACAATGTCCAGATAATCCTATATTTTAGGCCTTTCTACCTTACATTTGAATTTTTGAGTTTAATAAAATAACAAGAGCCTGCTAATCTTATAAATTCCCTAGTACCTGTTCCCTATACTAATATTGGGCAATTAGGCCTATGCACTGCCTTGCCACCTCTGAAAATAGGATTGTTAAAGAAGTATGTGTGTATGGAAGTGGTATACCAAAAATTATCTCAACTAAGCAAAAAAATGGGTAGGCCTCACCACTGCAAAAATTGTTCTTAGTGTGTACTTCCAGAACGTATACAGTCTTCGAACTACCTTTAACTAGATGCACACTTCTTCCGCTGCTCAAAACCAACTATGACATATTGGTGGTTTGAGACAAACCTTAGTGCGGATGTGGGGAATTCAGAGCTTAATTTCACTAATCACTCGGTTTTTCGCTGTGACCACTTTTAAAAAAGTACCGTCTCAAACTTAATAATTGCTAGGCCTATAACTTATTATAACGCTTTGATACTGTGCTTACTATAGCTGCCAATATTTTTTAGTTATTACATTTATTTTTATGTTGTTTTTTGGTGTTCATTAGCATACTGAATGTTCATTACATTCTTATAAAATATCACTTGATTTAAGTACTTGTACTCTTGTAATTTTTGCTATATTGTTACATGCATGTATTATTCTTTTATGCCTAAATGGTTTAAACTGTGTATAAGTAAGTAAGAAGTTGAGAAATATGAGTTCAAGCCTATATCTTAAGTGATGAGGTTGATTTCAACAGTAAAAAACCCGTTTTTACCGAAAAATTAAAAAAGATAAAAATTTCTAATTTGCTATTTTTCAAGTTTTTTTTTCATTTCATGTTTTTTTGTTACTAAATGCAAATATATACTGTAGGCCATAGGCTAATTGGTGTTTCAATAAAATGTTAATTATTCCCCTAGCACATTATGCAGTTATTATTTCTGAAATCACTTATATAATTGGCTAACTTAAACAGAACATATACAATTTTTGGGGGAGGGCAACATTTTTCGTTTGCGAAAAGTAAATTTTTACTAAAGGAAAAAATTGTAAAATTTCTTTTAATTTGTATGGTATTTAACCCTCCGAGTGATGATCATTTCACTCTTCAGTGATAGGCCATTTTCTGATATTGCGCAGAACTTTTTTTAAAAATTCATAAAAAATATAAAATATACCTGTAATATGACATATTATATATCAAATTATTCACAATGAAATATAGCAAATGGTGATATAAAATAAAAACTTACCAAAATAACTTGAAAAATGAAGAACTACTGATGACCTTGATTTTTTATTTTTTTTTTTTAATTGTATGTTTGAAGAACATTATTTGCAAAATTAATACTTCTAACTAACTAAATAAACACTATTTACAAAAATTATAACTTTACATATGTATTTACATAGAACTGTACTCATAAAACATCACTTATTCAGATTCAGATTTGGTGGGTGCTTTTCTTTTCCTATTACATCATTTTGCTCTCCAGAAATGAGTCAATTCTTTATATCATTTTGATAATAAATAATAAAAATATGTACTAAATAAAATCAAACATCACACTAATAAATAACAATAACAACATAACCAACAACAATGACACACGATCTACGATGTCTGATTGACTGGCACAACTACAGTTGTAAACAATCAGCTGTTCATGAATGATGTCCATCCTACTGTTTTATTTATGTGCGTGAAAAATGTTTACCATAGAGTAACGAATAAAGGAACTCTTTCCAAACATATTAGTATAACAAATATCTGATTTCCGCCAATAATTATTTCATTACGGCATTTTTCGCGATCGGCTCGGAGCGAGCCGTTATCGATTCACACGCGGACCCTAATGGCTCGGACCGAGCCGTTATCACTCGGAGGGTTAAATTTCGGCAAATTTCGTCCTAATCAAGAATATCTAAAGGCTTTTGAAATTTGACCATTATTAAGAGTTTTAGCACTAGAAAAGTACTAGATTTTGATAGTTATTTTTGTATAGGTTAGGTAGGTTGGTTCTCCATTAATATAAAATAAGCGATATTTGTGAAGGTTCTAAATAAGTATAAATGCTGAAATATTATAGTAATAATAGTTTAAATTTTGTTTTTCATATATATATATATATATATATATATATATATATATATATATATATATATATATATATATATAAAACCAAACAAAATATTTTACTTTAACTTTGTGATTATGAAGGTTAGTGATCAAATTTATTCATGAATAATATCATCGAATTATGGTTAAGTATCTACAAGCGGTATAAGCTTTTTAAAAATATAACAGGTATATAAGATGTATAAGAACTCTTAAAATTAACAGAGATAAGAAATATTAAAATATTTTAAAACTCATTATTTTAGATTAGCCCTACTTAAACGGATAGCTTTTTTACCCAATTATGATAAACATTTAGTAAGTACTTATATTTTATACTCAGTCTTACTCTTGATGTATTAAATAAAATTATACATGTAATCTTGAATTAAAATGTATTTACATAGATTTAGAGCCCTCTGTTGCCTGAACGATGGTCATTTCGCTAGTCATCAGTTGTAATTTGTCCAACTATAAAACTCAGCTTTTACATAGTTTTAAATTAAATTGAAAAAAAAATGGCAGCTGACAAAAATCCAATATAGGCCTATATATAGGTGTTGACATTACTGTATGTGTTTTTTTTTTTTTAAATATGTCTTATAATTTTTAATTTGCGAGACAAATTTTCATATTTTTTAAATAACAGAAATTATTTCTAGTGACAGACCAACTTGGCTAAAGTCGTGCATAACTAAGCAACTTATGTTTTAAAAGGAAACAATTAGTTATTTTTAATTCATATAAAATATATTAATTTTATAGAAAAATAGTTAAAATAACAAACTCTACTTGTGTTTTAATTTTATACTGTCAGAATTTCTAGTCTCCATTTTCATCTGAATATTAGTTAAACATATAGGTTACACAATGTAAATAATTATACATTATTAGACAAACTTAAAACCTTACTCTTTATAAAGTTTATAAAGAGAACTAGTAATCAATTAAAGGGTTCAAACTTAAATAAGAATCATATTAAATTGAAGACATGCAATGTATTATTTTATTACAGGGTGGCTACTCACCGGGAATTTCGGGAAAACCGGGAATTATGCTTGAATTTTACGGCGCCTTGAAAAAACCTGGAAATATGCTTGAATTTCAGTAACCATCGGGAATTCTCGTCGAGCGAGACGAGAGTAATCCGGTGACGTCAGGAAGGTTCGGACTTCAGGGCTCCAGTTAAACTCAAGTGATAAGTTCGGAAAACATCGTCAATCTTCGTATGATAAGACATGAGTCGACTCGGCACATTGATATGTTCAAAATAATACGCATGGAATAGTTTGACAAAACGGTTGCAACCGAAACAGTTTTGACGTCGAAACAGTTGAATGAAGCTGTTGCAGACAATATGATAGCTTCACCCACCGCATTTTGCCAAAACACGCAAATCAATCCAATGTCAAGCGTCGCCTCTTAGATTTGTTGACATTCTGTTGCAACTTTCGCTGCAGGTTAAAGTTGCGACTAAACTTTTGGAGTTATCGTTTTGTTCTATTGATATCCGACGATGCTCACTGTTGCTGTCTGTTCTACTGCAGCTATTTGCAAAATTTTGAAACGTTTTGGTGCCGAATCATTGTTTCAATGAAACTGTTGCGTTCTTTTTAAATAACGAAAATACATAGACAACAGGCTGGGCTGATGCATTTGTTTTGTTTACGTTTACCATTACCGGCAACAACAGGTGGGCAACAAGAAGAGATAATGTGAACTTTGTGTTTTGTTTAATTAACCTTCCAGTGTATTTATTCAGTTATAATAAATAAAATGCAGAATTACTTAAACAATTTATCGTTGATAAAAACATTAATATAAAGTTCATTGGATGTTGTTTCAAGTGTGGAACGTTTTGTGTTGTAGTTTATTGACTTAAAGGTCTAGGCCTACTAACTCTAAAATCGTAATTTTTGACAAACTGTTTTAGTTTTGTGTGAATTATTATTTATTAAAACCAACAAGGTAATTATTTAGTTTCTTGCCACCAAACAAAATTTGAAAATTACCTGAAATGGGTAAATAATTGACTACAATTTTGTGAGAATTTTTTTATTCTTCGGAAATCGTTTTTACCGAACAATTCGAAAAAAAAAACTAATGTCATTTTAGTATTTTTGATATATTCTCGTTAATTATATGATATTATAGTCATTTTTTTTATTTTGATGTGTTGTTTTTGTGCTAAATACGAATTTGAAAACTATTTTGGTCCATACAAATTATTTCTCGAGATATAACGGAAAAACTACTTTCGCGGCGAATCACGATTAGCGATCATTATATACATCAGATTTTAACCACAACAAACTGAATTCACGCATACTCCTGCCGGAATGACGGACGATAGGCCGTCACGGAGGCCAGGCACAATAATTTAATGCAAATTATGTCTATTTGTTGAGTAAAAAGTCATGATAAGTTCGGTTATGTTTGGTTAGGTCAGTAAAAAGTGTATTTTTCAGGCCGAAAAAAATAATGTTACCGGATAACTCAATTATATATTCGTGATCAGCATAAAAAATATTTCGCGGAAATTACATATTTTACCGAAAAATTTGGAAAACTAATATCACAATTTGTAGTATTTTTGACATATTTCTGTTAGTTTAAATAGTATTTTAACCATCGTTTTTTTATTTTGATGTGTTTTTTGTACTGAATACGAATTTGGTCTATTACCATTATTTCTTGAGTTATAACAAAAAACTACTTTCGCAGCCAATCGCGATTAGCGGCCATTACGCGATCATTATATATAACAACTATAAATCACAAAAACCAAATTCATCTATATTTCCGCCGGTCACAGCCGCAGGCCGTCACGGAGGCCAAACACCTGAATTTGACGCAAATTACGAATTTTTGTTGAGTAAATATACAATTAGGATAAGTTATGTTTGGTAAGGTAAGTTTAAAATGCATTTTTCAGGCTAAATAAATAATTTTGTTTTTTTTTTTTCACCATCAGATAAAAGACTACTTTTTTAGATTTTCCGTTAAAAAAGAGTTTTCTGCGGATGAAATCAACCGCAAAAAAACTCACATTTCACCACTTTTTCAACAAGAAATTGTATTTTCAGAGGTGACAAGAAATTGCATGGTTACCAAAACATGTAAAATGAAGTTGTAGAAAAATAACGATTTTTAAATATGTTGGTTTTTTTTCACATACTTATCAGATAAAAAACGAGTTTTGTTTTCAACTCATCTTGTTATTGATATAACAGTAATTAATTAAAACTGGGCTTACCGCAAATAGTCCGTAGACTTATTAGTAAAAATTGTATTAAAGTAAGCTAGGCATATCACTAGATTTTGATCCTACTTATCAATGAAATAAAAAATTTTAGGTAACTGCTAATTAAACCTAGGATACTTTTGCAATAATTCAATTTCTTTATGGCCTACAAGATTATTGACATGCCTAGGTATAAAACATGTGCTTTTTTATGTATTGTACTACAATGAGTGATTACGTCGATTCAGAAATATTTTCCTCTGTAAGCGTGCCTTGAATTTTGTTTGAAACCCCTTGGTCTGGAAAAAAACCTTGAATTGTGCTTGAATTTTTTTTACATGATTGAGTAGCCACCCTGTATTAATTTTACTGAACATTAGCATATACCGTAAACATTTGTTAAAGTGTTACATACACATCAGTCATCAATCTAAATAAATTTTAACAGCAATAAACAGTTACAGGTCAACAGCCAATGTCATGTTGGGTGTGCCAGGCATCAACCTACTGTCTACCATCAGTTTAATCCAACTGATGCGTAAACTCAATTGTTGCAGGCGCTTCAGTTTAGGGGAGACATCAGTTTAGCACATCTCTAGTAGTTGTATTTAAAATAATGACATTTTGTAAACATTACTCTACTTTGTATTTCATCAATTTGTAGGACTCACTTTAAGCAAAGATCACCCTACAGAAATATGGGATCCTGACATGAAAACTCCTGGTGGGGGAGATGCCAACGACTCACATGCCATCCGCGGGGAACACACACTTGTAGTAAAACAGGTAACTTATCGTCTGCAATATTTTGAGATAAATTCTTCTTTTTTTGGATTTTGGAAAACTTATTGCATAGTTTTTTTAAGGCTTTACAAGAAAGAAGCCAAATTAACAAGATCTCTGCATTGTATTAGAATAAATCTAATTAATTAAAAATGTATGATAATAATTCTAATTAATAATTGAACGTGATAGATTTTCTACATCATAGCCATTCTTTTTAACCTCTCAACTGCTGGGTTTTCAGTAGCATGCCAACCCCCTGTGCTGGGTTTTTTACAGATAGAGTAACCCATGCTTAGATAAACATTATACTCATTTATACATAGTGGTTTCATTATTTTTTCATTTGTATAACGCTTATATTATCTTATAACACAGTAAATTATCAATTTCCGACTCCGTAACAAGACGCGAATCGCGTGATGTAGACGCCATAACAATACAGTAAACAGCCACTGTCAGTTGCCAGTGCCAACAGTCAGCTGTATACAACATAATGAACCAATGAAAACTATTCTCTGTTTAGTAAAGAGCTTGCTAGTAGTTCAACAAAGTATCCATAGATGTCGTGGGTATGTTGAAGTGGAGAAATAATCAATACCGACTTGATACGTATACAGCACACTGAGCGCGTTCGGCGGAACGACTTCAGTCGTGCGTAGCACAGCAGGACAGACGGCGGCGCACGACTTAACTCGTTTACAGCAGTTGAGAGGTTAAAGACTTACTAATCTTGTACAATGTTTGCATATATGGTTTATTGAATCATCTCTTAACCCTTTCAGTGCTGTGACCATTTCCCAAAAGGATGTGCATAAATTGCCAGGATTTTTTACAAATTTACAAGGACTTGGGAAAAACTTAGTTGAAAAAAATGATTTACCCTTTATTCATAATTTTTGTTTTAATTTATAGAACATGATACATATAGTAATCAGACAATTTATGAAAGGTAAATAATAATTTAAAAAATAATAATCAAAAGTGAAAAAAAAATTTACAAAACTCAAGTTTGAACTGAATTTAGTTATATGTATAACATTTTTTAAAATTTATACCAAGTGTAAAATACAAATACAAAACAAACAAAATTTATACATAACATAAATTTATAGTTTAATATTTGTCTTGATTGAGCATAAACAGAACTCTGCGTAAAGTCATTTTTCATCACATTTCTGTAATTTGGTGAAAAAAACAGTCCTAAATTTATAAATCTGTTCCAATACATCAACTAATACAAAAACATAAAATGTTCTAATATATAAATCCAATAAAGTTCACTTATACTACTATTTACATCTAGAAAATATGAACTTACGTTCTTAGTTGCCAACATTATAAACTATCACCAAGTAAACAAGCACAACAAATGCATATCCTTTGATATATTAATGACTATCACAAATAATATTTTTCAAAATACCAAAGTAAAACTGTATTACAAATTACTTTAAGTAAAAACAGATGTATTATTGTCAAACATAACAAAATAACTGGATACTATTTGTGTATTCTACTGACTGCCTTCTGAATCAACACCAGCTGACAACTGTCATTTTCATCTTTTTTCTCAATTATCAATTCAAAGACGTAAAAGAAAGAAATACGAAAACGATACCATTCGAAAGATCGATTCATTCGGAATACGGCGGATCTTCCACAGAGTTGATCGAATACATACTATATGAAATATCATGAAAATGTGTATCGTCGACTGGGTCGACACCGGCCATTTATGCATAAATTACATTGTAGACTATGTCAACGCCATGGTACTGTAAAGGTTAATTGCAAGTTAGTTTTTATACACTAGGTTTACTTGGCGATGATGATTTTTTGGGTAATTTGCGACTGAATACCGTGATGTAAATATTTTACTGCTGAGCTAAGTGAAACTACTTAAAAAGATTTTTGTATTGATTTAGATAAAATATACAAATTCATTGTTTAGAAACTGAATAGTGATTAAAGGTTATACCACAAGCATTAGTGGTAGTATAGTGAAGAATATAGTAGGCCTACAATAACATTTGCATTTCACTATTTATTTATGTGTTGTGTTAGTGCCCCTGCATACTAACTGATCGAATCTCAACTGAACTGTTGTGGCCAACCAGACCACAGACAGTCGAGAATTAGACGCCATATCGGATGGATTTTCATTTAATTCTGCCTTCTTGTCAAAAAGAGAAAATTTGGTTAACTGGGTATTTTAAAAAATATTGGTGAGAGCCATTGGGAAAACGAACTTGATGGGCAAAAAAGTGGTATCAGTAAAAATGCACTTTATATGGTTAAACTGTTTACAGAAGTATAAACAAAGAATTTTTAAGAACCTGTGTGTGGTGAAGAAAAGTTAATCGTAATACTCTATTTATCAACTAGAAGTTATATAGACCTCAAGGTCATACATAGCTGCCATGTCACCTCAAATTTTGTCAACAGTTTTCAGAAATTTGTGAATTTACATATCACTCACTACCTTAAGATTTATATGAACATCAAACAGGGACATAAAAACAAGTTTTTAATGTTTTTTTGTAAGAGTTGGTGTTCTATAAACAGCGATAACTTTATAGTGTCCATTAACTCTTCTTACGCATCCTTTTAATTTCCGCACAAAGAAAATAGATTATTTTATTAACAAATTAGTGAATATTCAGGAAAATAATTATTTAGGAATATGTGGGATGAACTGACTTTCTGTGGCTAGCGTGACAACTCCACACAAACCACTACTAGATTGTAAAGAGAAGAGGGGAGGTACCAAGACTGTCAGAGGCCATTTTGTCTTAACATACACTACCATAACGATTCATTGAATTTGTCGGTGATTTTTATGCCTTTCTATTAAAATCAAATACAAAGTAAAAATGCATTTTTATTTATTATGGTGTATCTATATCCTTTTCATTAAATTTAATTTATAGTAAATACATAAATAGGCTTAGTTGTGAAAAAAATCAAGTTTTTGTTTTATTTATTTATTTATTTTTTTTTTAAGATTGGATACATTTAAAACTCCTAATTCAGCCAAAATGAAAGGTCATAAATGAGACTTAATTAAAATATCAAGTCATTCATGTTTTACTGTTAATTGTTCTCACATATTATTCAATGAGTAATTATGTGTGAATTACTGTGTAAAGCACATATCAAATCAATCAAATCAAATTTCTTTATTTGTCATAAGAATTTTACAAATTATTGACAAAGTCACATTGCAGCTAAACAGCCAAGTCATTACTTAATTAATACACAATAGCATAATAAATACATATGTCTTATATATAGCATTAGAGTATAATCATGTTTAGTCTTAAAACTTTATGTCACGCATATTAAAAAATTCATCTATATGATAAAAAGGATGGTTGAGCAGCCAGTCATAGTACTTATTTTTAAAGATTTTTACACTATACTTTTTAATCATTGGCACAAGGACATTGTAAACCTTCAGTGATATAACAACATGACTACTTAAAGTTTTACTTAGACGATAAAATGGTATAGTTGTACCATTTTTACCTCTAGTATTGCAGTGATGGATGTTATGATTTAGCTTGAGTAAATGTGGATTGTTTAAAACGTACATGAGAACATCAAAAAGATATAGGTTTGTAGTCCAAGTTCTTTAAAATAAGGTTTACAATGCTCAGTAGGATGTAATCCCTTTAATACTCTAATAGCTTTTTTTTGCAAAATAAGTATACCTTGTATGTTTGAACTATTTCCCCAGAGTACCAAACCATATCTAATTATCGACTGAAAATAACCAAAATAGGCAGTTCTCAAATAGTTCCCAGGAACAACAGTTTTTAGTCGTAACAATAGGTAAATCACCCTAGATAGTCTTTTACTAATAAAATTTATATGTACATTCCAATTTAAAGACTTGTCAAAATAAACTCCTAAAAATTTTACAGTATCAACAAAGCTGTTATCACAAACATCAGAAAATTTATTTTTTTTAAGAATGAAATTTATAGATTTGGTTTTGTCACTGTTTAATAAAAATCCATTTAATTTAAACTAAGTATTAGCAGATTGAAGGGAGTCAGATGCTAAATTATTTAGCTCACTTAGGTCATCACTAAGACTAAAAAAAAGTTGTGTCGTCCGCATAAAGTATGGTTTGAGCATTCACATAATAAGGCAAATCATTAATACTTATAAGAAACAACAGTGGGCCCAAAACTGAGCCCTGTGGTACACCCCATTCAAGTTGCAGTTCCTGTGAAGTTCTATGACCAATTTGTACCACTTGCCGTCTATTTTCAAAATATGATTTAAAAAACTCAAGAGAATTTCCTGAAAGGCCATAATAGTTTAATTTATTTATGATATTAGTGTGATCCACACAATCAAAGGCCCTGCTCAGGTCACAAAAAGTGGCCCGAGCATATGTTTCATATGTATCATACATATTTCATATGTACGTGTTGTTGCAGCTATATATGTTATATCTTTAATTCTTCAAGACTGTTTAAATATCCAGAGTATCGACTTTCGGGTGGTAGGTGCCAAGGATTTACTGTCACCCATCATGGTAACTTTTTAGTACAAATAATAAATGAGAAAATAATTTAATTTAATTTTTTGAATATTTTTTTTATATAAAAAATTAACAGCCAGGGAAGTTAATTGTTAACATTAGACAATAAATGTTTTAAAAAATGTAAATGATTGTCACAGTATACATAAGTTTACGTGCCTGGCAAAGAGTACCTTGAGAACCCACGGTTCACTTTGAATTTGCCTATCTTATAAATAATACTTTTTTACAGTCACAGAACCATTTTTAAACATATATTTCATGTATGTACACTTCCGTTAAGTACATAAATAAATCTAGTACTTGTATTTCTTTAATCATTATATAAACTTCATAGTCATTTTTATTTAGTAATAGATAGTTTTGAAAATTGACAGATTTAAATTCCAAGCTTAAATGATGTTTCAAATCAAAGCAAAAATCTAATGGTGGTTAAAGTAAATATTGAGTAGTGGACTAGAAAAATATAGTTGTTAAAAGAATCTTGTTCTAGCTTTGGGGACAAAGGTCGTTTGCATTCAGGTACCTTTAGACCACATCTGACCAATACCATATTAAAGGTGTTTACAAAATCAAAACAATTTTGAGCATGTCTTGGTCCACAAGTATTGCTGTGTATACAGTAATTAATATTTTGAAAATAACATTTTTTAATTGAGTAGATGATACATTTAATCAAGAAAATGCAAACATATTACACTTGGCAATGATGTACTTTTTTGGGTAATTTGCGACTGAATGCAGTTTGATGTATATTCTAAACTGAGCCAAGTGGTCAACAATGTAAATTTAGATTTAAAACCATAATAATTAATACGTAGACCACATCAACCCTCCCAATGTTAGTTGTCGGTTACTCAACATCATTACGCGTATTATGGATATTAGTTGTCGCAAAAACGACAACTACGCAACAGTTTGCTTAAACTACCGGAAAGACGTTACGAACAATAATTTTGTATACATATTTGATATCGTTCTAATCGTCATTTCTCTAAGCGTCTCCCAAAATCTGTGAGTAGACGGTTATTGTTTGTATGTGGAATACAGATTATCATATGATAATCATCAAAACTGGAACAGCTGGTGCTAGAACAGTTGTAAATGGTGTGTATATAGTTCGATTTTCTCATTGTAGTTTTTTGTTTACGTAAATATTGATTATATAAGTTATATTTTATAAATGTGAATAACTTTTAAAACAAATTGGTTATTATTTCAGAATGTTTAAATTGTAAATATAAACATTTCTCAAGGTAATTAATTTGAGATTTACTAAAAAAAGATTTGTTTACTTTCTCAATGGTTTATGAATTTTTTAATTTACCTTTACACAAGTAGAAAAAATTGGCTAACATTATAGAAACACATAGTGAATAGTGGGAGGGTTAAAGGTGTTTACAAAATCAAAACAATTTTGAGGATGTCTTGGTCCACTAAGTATTGCTGTCTATAATTAAAATTGTAATTTTTTTAAAATAATATTTTTTAATTGAGTAGATATGATACCTGTAATCTAGAAAATGTAAATATATTATACTTGGTAATGATGTGCTTTTTTGGGTAATTTGCGACTGAATGCGTTTGATGTATATTCTAAACTGAGCCAAGTGACGAACAATATAAATTAAGAGTTAAAAATAAATAGAATGTTTATTTGTGATATGTCTTTTTACTTGTAAGAGCGGTATCTGTTTTGTAGCCTACTTATATTTTTATAAGTGTGTCTGTGGTCAAATATTAAAAATACTTTTAAGGACATTGCCTATATTGTAAAAATGTTCTTGAAAAAAAAGTTAAAAACAAACAAGGCATCTTAAAGTACATACAGCTAATTTGAAGTATAATGGCCTTTTTGTTTGTTGGATAATTTGATTATATTGTCATTTAATTTTTAGTTCAATTGTAGCTGTTAAAACCCTTGAATGGAGCTTATTCTCAAAATTGTTATTAGCCTTTATAACCTATTATATTATTAAATATTTCATCATGCTTTCTATAGAACAAATAATATCTCATATCTATTGCCCAGGAATAATATTATCACTGTCCACTACCCATTGATTTATTTTTAGTGCTAGTAATACTAAACATTTTTTGTAACAACAATATGTGCTTTATTTTCTTATTATTATTGCTACTGATTTAAAATTACACAAAATGATAGCTAAATACTGGAATTGTTTGTGTTGTATGTAGGCAGTACTCGGACCTAAAACAACTGACGGAGAAGTGAATGTTGTGCAAGCTGAAGCCATGGGCTACAAGTCAGACATCAAGTTCCCCATCGCAGTTTTGAAGGCAGGCGAGCAATCACAAGTGGTCTTAGACCTCCTGTTTCCCGACCCTCCCGTCACGTTCAAACTGATACAAGGCAACGGGCCCATCCACCTCCTCGGCAACCACTCAGTTGGATGTTAGTATATGAGCCTAACTAACTCATACGCCTCATTATAATTTAGATTTTATTTAATATTTTTTTTCAATTTAGTTAGGTATATACAATTAATTAAGAATTGGCAAAACAGTAACAATTTTGCCGATGTCTATGTTGAAAATGTCTTTAAAATCTTCACCAAACACTCTGTTACATACTGGAAACGTTAATTTCACTTCGTGGTTAGTTGCCTTAACATCAACAAATTTATGGAACTTCTGTTTCTTGATGTTTATGTTGTCAGGTCCCAACAAACCAAAATATAACTTCTCATGATGTTTCCAAACGATTTGGAAAATTTGACAGTAGGCGTTCAGGTAGTCAGCTGCTCATGAGTGCAATCGTGAGAGTTGCCCACACTACTATAGTATTAAATGTTAAAAATATTATTAAATCTTTAATAATGAAGTAGTAAAAATTGAGATTGATTTGGACTACTGTTAAGGCACTGACATTGTCTTGCCTTAAAAAGTGTTTTGACGACTCTTCTGCTAAGTAAAACGATTTTCCTCTAAACATTGCTCAACCAATCCTCTTGTTGAATGTGAATGGTTTTCACGATTTTCGTCATAGAAGTTGCACAAAGGGGTCAAAGGCAGAGTATCTATCCCAGGCGAGGCCGCATACTTAACGTTACAAAATTATGACATTCATATACAGATAAATGTGAGATTTAAATAGATAATAATTGAATATTTTAGGTAAACAATTGATTAAAAAAAATTATATATTTATATCAGGGATTAATTGTTGAATTTATTTTTTTATTTTTGATTTATATATTTATCTTGAGACAAATTCTCGTTTTTTGTGAGGGTGACCCTTTTAGGGAAAGTCGTCTAGATGTGAATTAAATGATTGACTAGTTAGTCAATCATAATAACAAGAAGGGAAATCTCTGAATTGATAAAATTTGATAACCTTAAATGGATAAGTAATCAGGCTGATTAGATACCACTGTCATCAGAAGTCTAGCCTGTAAGGAGGCAGTATGACTTTGTTAATTCTCTACTTAGTCAACCTCAAATCTTTTCATACTTTGCTAAGACATTTTTGGGATGTTATTATTTTGTTATAATTAAGTGTCATAATCCATTTTTTTAGTGAAGAAATAGCGATTTAGTATTAAAACGGAGGCTATCTATTTACATTACACTGCAGCTGTTATGGTTCGGTTATTATATTGTAACATTAACTCGCAGTGATATGTTTTTATTGTCGCAAGCTGCTCATTTGTCAGGAAACAGGAATCGTAAGGTCAGAGTTTCTAACTGGTGTACGCTGATAACCTAATCATAACTGCTGCGGCGCGATGTGAATGGCGGCCTCGGTGAATACTTAAATACCACTTATAGTAATCTCAGTTTTCAACTCCTGATTTTTACTAAATATTATTTAACGTCCCAAACATGTAGGCTATTGAGTATGAAAAGATTTTAGGTTGACAAATTAATAATATAGAATTACTTTGTTTTGTGGTCTGACATTCTAAATTCCTTATCACTCATATTATTTACCAATTTAAGAGTAATAAATAAATAAATAACAGTTATGTCTTTAAACAACTACAAATATTTACTGAATTTGATCAGCAATTTAAGTTAAATTTACTGAGGATTACCTTATGGGGATTTAACAAAAGCATGTATTATGCAGCTGGAGAAATGGTTGGTGAAGATGATGAAGACGATGAACTAGAAGATGAACTGGATGAAGAGGACATGGATGACTTGGATGACATTCCAGATAGAAACAGTGTAAGTTGACTTATCCAACTTAAAAGAACTACTGTGAAAATTACTAAATCAACTTGTTCCTAGTTTCAAGACAAAGTTCCTGTTTTCACCTTTAAACATGAATTAATCTAAAGGTTTATTATATCAATTCAAATTAGTTAAACATTGCTTTGAAACATATATCTATTTTTCTATTATAAATCATTCATCTTGATGCCAATTGTTTAGAAACAAATTCTATTTCTGAATTTTAAATATTTAGGAGTGTTAAATTAAGGGGTAAAACTGTTTTGCCTATAACAAAATAAAAGATAACATACATGACTAGGCCTATAATGAACACGTGTTGTTAATCTCTGTGTTGTTATAATTTCTCTGCCATTCATCCTGTGCGTCACGTGATCTTAGGGTCTTGTTGCATACCATCAAATTCAGTGTGGGATGAGATTCTGAGATCTTGTTGCACAACAGAAGTTCTGCACACAATATCACGTTATTAATTGAAGATAGAGCACTCTAGATTATTGTTTTAGAACTGTCACGTTTCTGACATCATAAGTGCTATTCCGGGTGTGGATATAGCGTATAAGCACAATGCCTCAGGGTCTCGTGTCGTATATAAGGAAGTACTATAATAAATTATACTCTAGCTGAGAAATTGAGGTTATGTTGTAAATAAACAGTCGACTCAGCAACCACGTGGAACAACTCTCCCACCTTTTCAAACAACAGCTTTTTGAAGATATTCTATTTGAATATAATAAATAATATAATAAATATTATTGAATTAGATACAACCTTCCGAACCCCCTTCACGCATTGTTGCAGGAATTGAACTCTATGAATGCATTTTTCTTTGTGAATTTAATAATAATCTAAATCTTACATAGATCTAGCTTATATTGACCATGCTGTCTATAGGTCTCGTACCGCATATAACTAATACGTCAATATTCTGGTTCAGCACGTAAGCTAGATCTATGTAAGATTTAGATTATTATTAAATTCACAAAGAAAAATGCATTCATAGAGTTCAATTCCTGCAACAATGCGTGAAGGGGGTTCGGAAGGTTGTATCTAACGCATGTTAATTTAGCCTACTTTATGTACCTTTTTCTCAAGAACTATTAATTGTATTGACCTGATTTTTTTACCTCGTTTTTATGACACATATTTATAGAAATTTATAACTTATGAAAGCAAAATAATAATAACTTTAGCCAAAATAATTTTTTGAAAATTATGTAATTCTTTCTTTGAAAATTTTAGAATAACATTTTTTTTCTCAGTTATAATTTATCCAATTTTGATTAAATGTTATAAACTTGTATATCTATACAAGTATAACATGTGGTAAAAATTTCAGCCTTCTAGCACTTTTAGTTCCTGAGAAAAAGGTACATAAGCATAAAAAAATCCAACTTTCGGGGAATCGCAATGAAACTAGGCAGTTACTGAATCAGGCTATGTAATCAGGTTTACTTTTTGTCTTAGTAATGACCAGGGGCATAAGATAGATTATTTGGGTCTTCCTCTTCTCCGTAAAGTTCCTCCAGCTTCCTCTTGGCGGCATTTATTGATTCTCTGGCCTATTTGTATATCTCCGCATTGTATATATATCCTTTTTGTATATCTCTTTTTGCATATAACGCAGCACTGAAATCTCGCGTCTGAGCGCATGACATGTACTAACAAAATAATTAATAAAACATGTTCTGTTCGTCCGATTTATTTCAAACTTTCGACAAAACGTTCAGGACAGTATGTACTATAATAAAACAAAAAAAAATGGAAAATCCATATTTTGACCATTTTCAACCTTCCGAACCCCCTTAATTACAACAAAAAATATCACAAACACAAAAAAGGAATTAAATGCGAATTTCATCACCGTGTGAATGTTAGTCTACGATACGAGACCCCGGGGTCTTGTGACTCAGTGAACATGTTAAAGGTGACAAATGTCATTTGGAGCATTTACATAGTTTCAAGAAGCTAGGAAATCTTCATTAAGAAATTCCTCATTGTATTACCTAAGATGCTTTTTAATTTTTAGCTAATTACATTTATATGTATTAAGTATAAAGTGTTACTTTCAGTTTACTCTAGATACCAGGAAAAAACAAACTACTTAATGTATCTTGTGGTTTAATTGTTAACCACTTTTATAGTTGGAAAGACTAGCAATACGTTTTGACTCTTCTAAATCTTAATTAGTTTTTT
Source organism: Stictocephala bisonia (assembly GCA_035578905.1). NCBI lineage: Eukaryota > Metazoa > Arthropoda > Insecta > Hemiptera > Membracidae > Stictocephala > Stictocephala bisonia. Next base: position 1,867,229 of record JAQJVL010000002.1, on the reverse strand, counting down.
CTGCAGACCGTCTGGACTGAAAAAAATTGTATTTGTTGATGCTGGTTGCAGACGTGAATTTCACAGAACATATTGGATGCTGTCTTATGAAATTAATTTTAAATAGTATTTTCTCTTGTGTAGTTTCCACAAACAACTCGCTCTTCAACCATTCTTAGTTGTTATCAATCAATGATAACGTAATTGAAGTTATCATACTCGAGTATGATATACTACTAATCATTACTTAAGTTCCTAGTGGTGTACCGATCAGATCGTAATTGGAAAGGAGGAGTGGCAAGTGCAGTAGTGTTGTTAGCTTTGATGCGCTCTTGTGTATAATACGTTGAAAATGACCGGCGCCAGACTTTTGTCTAACTCAGTCTGCTGCTAGTCAGCTGTTGTTAATTTCAAACAACAATGTGTCATTCTGAATAATCAGTTCATAGTTTGTTATTAAGTTCCACCACAAATATGGATTTAATTAATTGTTTATAACACAATATCCTTCTGCAGAAAATAATAATTAATTGAAGGCTACGAAAAAAATTGTTTCTAAATAATTAGACTATTTCTTTCTTCAGTCATCTCTTTAGTTCTGGGACAACATACTGTGGATTCTGCCTTTGGGGTTACAAAATATACCTTTGAAGAAATAGGACATCAGCAAACTTACCTTAGAAGACAAGGTCACTAACACCAGAATAGTAGTAACATCACAAAATAAACACAATCACACAAATATTCAATACCATTGGCACTTTCTTCCGGTGAGGGGAGGGAGGGGGAGGAATGCCTTCCACTATTGCTGGGTAGGTGGCTGTGGTGGGGCTTGTACATCCATAGAACACTTTAGTGGTGTAATACTGATCAAAATTTTGATTATGGAGAAGAAAATGGGCAGAGACAGGTTTTTCAGGATTTTGGACTTCGCAATCATGTCTATGGCTATTCATGCGTTTTCGAAGGGTTTCACTGGTAAGTCCGATACTGGTTTCCAGGTATCTTGTAGGTTAAGGAGGTAGTGAAGCTGGTAAAAGATGTGGCTGGGAGATGAATAGGTCAGGTTTTGCAAGATTTCTTGTTACTAGGATTAGAACCGGGTAGTAGTTGGCCTTTAGGACTGGTCAGGATGTTGGTTTGAAGGACACATCCAATTTCAACATCAAGGAAGACTATGCGTTCAGAAGAGGATTGCCAGGTGAAATTCAGGGATGACAAATTTTGTAGGTTTTGAAGGAAGTAAGGTTTTGAAGGCTTTCTTCAATGCCTACAACATTTTTCATCCCTGAATTTCACCTGGCAATCCTCTTCTGAACTCATAGTCTTCCTTAATGTTGAAATTGGATTGGAGGACGATGTCCTTCAAACTGATATTCACATCAAACCTACCAATAAACAACAATATCTTCACTATACCAGCTGTCACCCCAACAACACTAAACGCTCCCTACTCTAGCCTAGCCACCCGTGCCATTTCCTCTCCCAGAAACCTAAATAAATACAATAACCAAACTTGTCAGTGCATTCCAAAAGAGAGGTTACCCTACCAACCTTACTAAAACCCAAATCCATTTAGCCCAATCCCAAACCAGAAGTAGTTCCCAATGCTTATCCCTTGTCACTAATTACCACCATGGCTTATAGAAACTCAACCAAATCTTGAAAGAAGGCTTCAACATCTTAAAAGCTTCCCCCCACACCAAAGATCTCCTTGAAAACCCCTCTACTGTGACGTTCAGACAAAACAAAAACCTCAGCCAAATCCTGGTCCATCCTAAGTTACCTGATCCCAACATCCTGACCTGTCCTAAAGACCAGCAACCACCCGGTTCTAATCCTTGTAACAAGAAATCTTGCAAAACCTGTCCTATTCATTTCCCTGTCACATCTTTTACCAGCTCCACTACCTCCTTAACTTAGAAGATACCTGGAAACCACTCCTGTGATTCCACCAATCTAATTTATCAACTCCAGTGTAGCACTGTCCTGCCCAATATATTGGCCTTACCAGTGAAACCCTTCGAAAACGCATGAATGGCAATAGGCATGATTGCAAAGTCCAAAATCCTGAAAACCTGTCTCTGCCCATACTCTTGTCCATAACCAAAATTTTGATCAGTCAAACCACTAAAGTAATCAGATCTCTTCCTTCCCATGCCAACAGTTCCCAAATCTGAAGGTTGGAATTAGCACACCAATGGATAACAAAATCCCGTGTCCCACCTAATCTGATCATAAGATAGACCACTTCTCCTCAACCCCTTCCCCATCAGCAAACTTCAAATATACTAACTGAAAAAACTGCATCAATACATAAGTGTTGCTCTATGGATGTACAACCCCCACCACAGACACCTACCCAGCAATAGTGGAAGCCATGTTAGTCTCTCTCTCTACCCTCTCCCTCTCCCCTTGAAGAGAGGCATTGAAAATTTGTATGATTATGTGTTTATTTTGTGTATATTACTACTAATCTGGTGTTAGTGAACTTGTCTTCTAAGGTAAGTTTGCTGATGTCCTATCTCTCCAATATACTAATTCCTGGCCTAGTGCCCTTTAACCTAACCTAAAATACACCTTTGTTGAATGGTGTGCTTATCTGTAAACTCAATTCCAAGCAGTAGCACTCTACCCATATTTATAATAGCACCTATAAAACCTGCACTTTTAAGTTTGGTAGAGCATATATAATCATTACAGTCTTGAATATGGTGAAAGAACTTGTTATATCATTTCACCATGTGCTTGTGAAATGATTTTTGTTTTCATACAAATTAGTTTTATCACTTTTCGCTGAACATTAATTAAAATAACTTATTTGATTCTGCATCAAAACCTAGTTGTAAATTAAGCACACTATTATTTACTTTATAAATTAGTATGAGTGTGGACGACTTGGGATCGAAGTTTCAAAAACCATTTCAATGGTCAGATCTTTGATTGTGTATGTCCACTATCTTCAAAATAAAATGTGTGTGAATACTTTGCCAATCTTACCTTAACTTGAGAGAACAATGGAAACTGTTATATATAGGCAAATTCAATTCTGAACTCTTCAGTGACATAAAATTTAATTAATCAGAAAACCTCGAATCAAAATTTTAAATAGTCATTTGGATAGAAAGTCATATCTGAAATCACTCAGTGATGTTATTTAATTGTTTCTATATCAGAAAACCTTAAATCAAAATTTCAAAGTAATGATTGTAAGCCAGTAAGTCATAAATTTTATCGATCAACACAATCAAAGTTGTATTTTTGAACAGTGTCAGTTATAAACTTGTTCATATTCTAAAATGTATGTATGGTACAAATTTTAGTTAAACATATTTGTTTTTCAGATTGAAGATAAGAAGAGAAAGTTACAACAGCAGGCTTCAAATTCAAAACCAAAGGCCAAAAAATCCAAAACTGAAGATGAGGTACGTTATCTAATTAAATTTCTAATTATATTAGAAGTTTATATTACCTTAAATTCCGCCAAGTGGTCCAAGACGTCAGATGGCGACCAGTTTCGACTACTTCATGTAATCATTTTCAAGCCAAAATACATAAAATATTCACTTTTGTGAGGCAACCTTATTAAAACTAATAACTGTTGCCAGGTTATATTTTTATGCAGATTGATTAAAGAAAATTTATTTTTCAAGACTTATGAAGACATCACAAAAGTGAATATTTTATGTATTTTGGCTTGAAAATGATTACATGAAGTAGTCGAAACTGGTCGCCATCTGACGTCTTGGACCACTTGACGGAATTTAAGGTAATATAAACCTATAATACTGTATAATTAGACAGTGGTCCGGAGGCAATACATTCTAAATTTCTAATTAGAATTTAAGAACTTTACATTTTCCCGTTTAGGCCTAACTAGTTAAATAAAATTATATCCTGGGAAAAAAGGTTTTTACACACAATCACTGGGAAGTATAATAAAACAACTTGTTTAAATTAAATGTGGTTTAAGTGTCAAAATATTAATACTTTGGATTTTAATAATAAAGGAGAAGAGCAGCATACCTGTAAAATCATAAATTGGAGACACACAATCATAACAAAAAGAAACAGAAAGTTAGTTAAATACTTCCACTGGCTCCTTTTTCAGTTACAAGGGACCTTCCTAGGCCCTAAAAATAACTTTTTTTTTTTTAGAATCGTGTTTAGAATCTGGAAATGCATAGCCAACCCAAACGTTTTATTGTTATACCCTATATAAAAACTTAATTTTCTGTATAGCAATAAGTAACTTTTTTATTCAGATTAAATTTATGTTAAACATAGTAGTAATACATTTTGAGCTAGAATGTTATTAATCCTTTTTTTCTGTTTCAGAAATAGTTGATTTTTAACTTTTGGTATACAAAACTGCAACATCGCAAAAGACTGCATCAACTCGTCATCAACAGTTTTTCTTTATTTAAGAAGTGTTGTGAGTTCATGTGGACTAAGGACATCTTTGCCGTGTTGTGTTGAATTTTACATCTTATTAAGAACCAGTACCTTAATCAATTATGTTAAGTTTTAACAATATGATAAAAAGGCCAGCTGACGACACTTTTTTAGTCAAATGTAACACTTAATTAGTTTAATTTAAAATGTGCATTCCCCTAATAACTTGTATAGAACAACATGTAATATAGTCACTTATTGTTCTAAAGAAAATTGTTATTTACTTTAAATAAAAATCCTCTGGGGGTTTCTCAATCCAATACTGTTAACAGTCTGTACTTTCATGTTCCTTTAGTTTAATTTTCCTACTATGTCAGATTAGCTTGCGCCTCACGTAAATTATTGAGGCTGTGAACTGTATTTTCATATTATTCATTCATTTTAAAACAATACAAAATATTTGTAGTTAACGAGTTCTACTTTCTTTTACCTCTTCCAATAAAAGAATAACTTTTTGTACTGTACATTTAACACTGTTAACCCTTTTAACGCCAGCCTAATTTTGCATGGTGTTGCTAAAAACGCCAAGCCAATATTCAGTAGATATGCAAAAAACGCCAAGCCAATTTTGACTAAAATGCAGAGTCTTGCTTAAAAATTCATAGTAAATTTATTAATTGTCATAAATTAATGAAATTAGTCTTGTTTTGTTGGTATTGAGTTGCACTATAGCATAAAAATAAAAGTTTTCACTGTTGGCCATTTTTTTGTTTTGTTAACAAACAAAATATAAATTTATTTTTTTTATTTTTATAAATTTTTGTAGTTTGTAGTATCATAACATACCATAAATATCAAACCACCACATATGTTAGTATTTTATCATATAAAACATTTAATTGTTAGCACATACACAAAATTTTGAAGAATTTACCTTGATGTATACAGATGTTATGTTGCATTTTCCAGATATTTACATTTTGAGAAAAATCACATGTTACCATGGTAACACAATTTTTCATTTGAAGTTCATAAAAAGTATTAAATTGCACTAAAAACTTATACAACAGTCTAATATTACTAAACTAATAAAAATTTGAAGAATTTACCTTGATATATACAGATGTTATGTTGCATTTTCCAGATATTTACATTTTGAGAAAAATCACATGTTACCATGGTAACACAATTTTTCATTTGAAGTTCATAAAAAGTATTAAATTGCACTAAAAATTTATACAACAGTCTAATATTACTAAACTAATAAAATAAGCCCACTTTTTTATATTTACAGGGTCTACATACAATTTGTAAACAAACCACAAACACACTGAATGGATGAACTGAGTCAACTAACAAAAGTAAACAAAAACAACTTTGGTTCCATAGAGTATAATGCATAGAAAACAATCCAAAGAGGTTAAAACATATTTCTTTATGTTCCTTATATACTATAGAGAGTGTGCCAAATTTCATTGACTTTGATTAATATTAAAGACATGGAAAAAAAACTTAACGCCAACGATCGATATAGCGATCGTCGGCGGTTTTAGCGCGTCTACGAACGATCGATCGTTGGCGATCTTCGCACAAATGCCGACGATCGATATAGCGATCGTTGGCGTTAAAAGGGTTAAGAAAAACCACTGTTAACAAAATACAATAAATGCATAGTCTTCACTCACCTGAAGAAAGTACCAATGGCACTGATAATTTGTGTCAGGTGGAGTTTTCTAGTGGACTTTTCTCTCAGTTAAGTTTTCTTGTGCCTATCTATTTTATTATAATACTAATTCCTGGCCCTTAAAACAAATCTTGTACACTTGAGAACTACTCTTGTTGTGTATTGCATTGTTGCTCTATCCTAGTCAAGTAGACTTTAAGCTGACTGTCATGGTCAGACAATTACGTATTCCAAGCAGTAACTATTATTAGATTTTCATAACAATTTCTTAAGTCCAATAATTGTTTGTTCTAAAGACTGGTTAAATTTTCACTCTAAAATATGATTAGTCAAATACAGAAAATAAAGTATTGTGGTGAAAAAAACGGTGTTAGGTGAAAAAATATTAAGAAAACTGATATTTTCAGCATACATGTAACAATTTTTTTTTTTTATTTTGACGTTCCTACAAGAACCTGCTTTTTTGTTTTGTTGCTTAATGTCTTTGTAAATCTTGTGGAGTGTTTTAATTTTTTGCATCTTGGCCACTAAAAGTTGATAAACAAAAAGAGTCTTGGTGCCAGAACTGTCAACTTGGACACAGAATGAAACAACCAATTTTCTTCCTTAATTTATCCATTGCTTAAAAATGTTTGTCCTAATGATAAATGAGTAAATATGCTTTTGAAAATAATTTTCAAGAAAATAATTCTTCCTGAGTAAGAAAATTTCTAATATATAAGGAGAAGGAAATGTGAGGAGTTAATTATCTCAAAAGTTTTTTTGTATGTGATTAATCAAGGGACTTGCCAAAAATAGTTCAATCAGCCTGTTTTTGTAATCGGAAAATACAATTCACCCGAGAATATTCAGCACCCCAAATGGGGAGTCTATAATCAATATGAGGATAAAAACGGCCATAAAATGCTGATGATATATAAAATTTCTCTACTTGAATATTGTGACAATCTACATAAAATGAAGATTTGCTGTTAATTTTAGAGCAAATCTTGTCGATATGGTTTTGAAAAGTCAAATTAGGTTAGGTTAAAGAGCACTAGGCCAGGAATTAGTATATTGGAGAGATAGGACAACAGCAAACTTACCTTAGAAAACAACTACCACCCATAGACATGCAGTGGTAGGATGTACCAGAGTAGTAGTAACATACACAAAAGGATCATGAATTTTCAGTACCTCTCTCTCTACTCACCTGAAGAAAGTGCCAGTAGTACTGGAAATTCATGTGATTCTTTTGTGTATGTTACTACTACTCTGGTGTTAGTGAACTTGTCTGCTATGGTAAGTTTGGAAATGTCAAATTAGAATCAATAACTAACCCCAAGAAATTAGTAGCTTCAACAGAACAGGCCCCTTAAATATGCTTCAAAACTGAACTAGCCTTTTAGTAGATGTGACCTCGTATCATAATTGCTTCTTATTAGGAATATATTGCCTTCGTAAGGAGTTTTATTTATTGTGTCATAGATACATAATTGTACATAAACACTTGTCAATACATAATTACAATGAGGTAATTCTAATTTGTAATAAACTAAAATATTTGCAGCTCTATCAGATAAAATTTAAGAAATCATTAACACTATAAGGAACTAAATCTACTAGCTTATCTTTCAATATTCTTTTGAATGTAGTTAGCTTTTGTTCAAGTTTGAGGTTGTTTGGGAGGTGATTATACAGTTTAATTACACTGTGTGAAAGGTGTCTTTCCGATAAGGACGTTCTATGATTTGGGATGACCAGATTCAGTTAGTTATGAAGATTGTATGTATGCGGAAGTTGGTTGGAACACTAGTGAAATTAATATTGAAATCGCTTAAATAGTAATTATCCTTTGAATTTAGAGTATCTTCCAGACAGTTATTTATATATTTAAAACATTTCAGATATAATAGTGTATGATGGCCTATAGACAGTCAATATAAAACATTTTTCAGTGTTGATATTGGCATTGATTTTACTATTTAAAGAGATACTCCATCCGTATGGGAGAGTTCTGGTGAGGCCCCACGCTGCACTGCGCATAGCCCTATTTCCTCTCACACGCTCTTCTGTCTCTCACTTCCCTCCTCTCAACCCATTCTCCAGTCAGACCGTTGTTCCCCTCTACAGGTTTCACAAGCAACCGCTCCACCACGATAATTGTTTGTTTCCTTTACTTCATTCTGATAACTTTTATCTGGTTCTTGTTTTATGTTTGTAAGCATCTCTTTAGAATAATAATACTGAGTTGATACTATCTTAATAAAAATCTGTGACTAATACTGAATTAAGTAATATTTATAATTAAACAAATTAAAACGTCGTGTTTATTTGTAAATTAAATAGGCACACATGAATAAGGCAGTCATCTTATCGGCAATGCTGATAATTTCTGCTAATACATTTTTAAGTTCTGTGGCCTATCTGGAACAATGTTTATTTAATGCATTTTAATTATTCATTAAGTGATTAAATCAACTGTTGTACATCAATTTCGTATTCGGTAAGCCTAGTTGATGTTGTACTTTCAACATAATTTACTGTTTGTTACTCTACCTATGAGGCTGAAGATAGATTGTTAGTGGTTTCTTTGTTTTATTTTGTATGGTCAAATTAAGAAAATTATGTATGTATGTATACAACAAAATCATGTATACAAAATTATGTAAACCTTTTTCAATAAATAAAGATTTTTGAATTTGAATTTTTTCAAAAAATTGTTTTCATTTGTAATGACTCAGTTTATATTACAAATGTAATCTGCAAATATTCTATCAATATTTTTATGGAATGATAAAATAACTTAAAATTTTAAATTATTTATTTATTTGGCAACGTAAATATTGAAATAAGCCTAACATAATGCTGTATTTATAAAGAAAAAAGACTGGACAAAACATAAAACTGTACATTTTATGATAAGGTTATATAACATTTATTTAAAAAATCATTAATCTATGTATATATAATATTTTATAAAATAAAAATAGCGTTTACATTAAGGTCTAATTGAGACAGTTTGTGTACAGAATTGTTTTTCATTTTATTAAAAAGTACTGTTATATTATTACTTTCTCTGGCATAGAATTAAAATTTGTTAAAATGTAATTTGGTTCCAAGTAATTGTTTTTTAAATATTTCATTAACTCTATGTTTGTTAAATATATCTGGCCAAACATATATAATCAAAATATAAAAAATGCTCATCTGTCCGTATTTTGTACGGACAGTTTGTATTTTACATTCAATGTTCGTGTCCACACCGTACAAAGAAAAAAACCCGGCAAATGTCTGTGTTTTTCATTATGTTAATAGTAAAAGTATATATTTTAAATATTTAATATTGTAAAAATTACAAACATGTTTTACTTCAGGCAATCAACACTCGTGAGAGGTTGTGTAATATCTCACATACTATGCTCTATTATTATAATACCATACACCTCCCTCCCCTTAAAAAGTTTTTCAACTCTTGAAATTGGCCAAAAATTACTGTGACAAAAGAGTGTTGGAGTTTGATCTTTCTCTACTCAGTCTCTTGGCACCAGTTAAACGAGTTTTATTCTAATGGAAAATGTCTGGACACCCAATCGAATTAGACTGACAGTGGAGAATGACAAAGCTGTTCTGCCGAGTTAACTTAAACGTAATGAATGACTTTTTAAAAGAAAAAATTAACTGTAATAATATTGTATTATTCTGTGATCTTAAATTAAAATATAATTGAAATATTGTGAGCACATATAACTAAGTCGTTAATAATTTTCCTCAATTGACAACCTGAATCGCATATAATAAAATTTATAAAAGACACTTAACAAATAACCCCCTCCTACCAGACCCCCAAGTATATCCGCAACCTTAGAAAATTTATGGCAACCTGAAAAAGTATTTTACTGTGAAAATGTATGGCAATCCTAGCTTGTATTGTCTGTCAACGTGAACGGTGACCGACACTGTGGCTATTTAGTCACGATGATGATTTATTATTTTATTTACTTTCTTTTTTGTATCTTACTAACCAACAGCCCTTGCTCCACTACAGGGTGGTTCTCTATGCTTGCTTACCTTCCTCTGCGGTTCTCTCTAAACCATAACATCAATATTAAACCTCAGCTTGCTGCCGTTCTCTTAGATGACAAAGTTTAATAGTTTAAAACCCTATAAGTCTACGTTAGGGTTTGGGAGATGAAAAGTTGTGCAATCATGCCACCAGAGTTAATATAATTGACCTTAAACATTTCTTATTGAAAACCAAACTAGCCAAGCTTTTGTGTCATGTTTATATTTTTTGTATTAGTTTGGCTACTCATATTGTTCATTGGTGGCTACTCAGATTGATTACGATTGCTGATCATGGTTCCTAACCAATTTGATCATGGGTGTCTACCATTGTGGACTGTAGGCGTAGTTTACTGCGGACAGTCTGTCTTATTTACCTATGTCTGCGAAGTTGTTTCAGCTACAAAATGTCCGCGCTTTTTTAAACTAAATTGTTCGCTATTTTCATATATTTAGTAAAAAATATGCATTTCAGCACATCATTTAAGCTGATAGTTGAAGAAAAAAAATACCGTAGCTTTCTTAAGTCATTGGCACTCGTTCACTCTCATTATCATCATTCATTTAGCATTGTCGTGCCTATGCACATTAGACAGCATCAAGTAGTTTTGGGAAAACAGTTGATTTTATTATAACGATTCTGCCCATTCTGTGTTTAAATTCAGTATGTAGTTCTCGTAAACGATGTAAATCATATGGATCAACTGCTAACCATGTATTATTTTTCTATCAGAATATAAAATACGTTTTTTTTCAATTTTACAGAGTGATTTATAATCATAAATGATTTGTAAATAATTATGCATTATATCTGGCCTAGTTTCACATTTTATTAGTGGCCTACGATATCACATAAAACGTTAAATACTCTTGCTATAGTTGGATAGTTGCAAGATTTAATACCGTATAACTTTAATTCTATACTATACTTATAACTTTGTATACTATTCGCATTTTGTATATATTTAACTAAACATGGTGTGAGCATTAATCATTAAGTATAAAAAATAGTGTTAAAGGGGCGCTAGCAGCCCAAGGGCTACGTAGTGAGTATCCCTGCCCTCGCAACTAAAAGTTTGCGAATTGCAATACCTTTGCACGCAAACAAATCACAAGGACAATGAATATCGGTGTGGCCACAGTAGACAATTTGGACAGCCAGGGTGGAGAACAGGAAATACTTCCGGACGAGCTACTCAAGAGAAAGAAATGAGAGTGGTAATTAGTTTCCTTTACTGCTCACAGGTTGCGCCCTGAACAGCCAAAACTTGAGGCGATTTCGCCTTCTTTAACTCTATTGACAACAGATAGCAAGCAGCACTGTCGCTCCCATATTCCATGTCTCAAAATTTAGCATTGGATAGAACCATCTACTATGTATAGTAAAATCAATGGTAAAGCTCATACATAATTGATTTATTTTTCATTGTATTAATCTTCTATGTACTTACTAGATACGAGTTCTTACAACACACTTATGTTCCCTCCCACCCAACTGTTAACACCACACTTGGTGGTGGTCCAACCCACCCACAACATGTTTATATATTCGTTGATTTAATTTTCATACAACTTATTAATCTTCTGTGTTCTTACTAGATAGGAGTTCTTATAACACACTTATGCAGTTACCGCCCATTCCACTGTTAACACCACACTTGGTAGTGGTCCCACACACCCACATCATGTTTATATATTTGTTATACAACTTATTTATCTATGATATATTTACTAGATATGAGTTCTGACACCACTGTTGTGGAGTTTTATCACACCCCACTTTTAACAACACACTTGGTGGTGGTACCACCCACCCAAAATATGTAAAAATATTTGTTGATTTATTTTTCATACAACTTATTAATCTTCTATGTACTTACTAGATTACTATATTAATACTAGTTCTTACAACACACTTATGTTCCCTCCCACCCCACTGTTAACACCACACTTGGTGGTGGTCTCACATGTGCGTTGGCATAGAGAAAGTGTTGTGATCATCCAAAAAACATTTTTTACACGTTAGTCTAAAAATCCATTTTAGGGTCCCTTGAACCCAAAAAGTTTTTTTTTAAAAATGTTGGTGTCCGTATGTATGTGCAGTTCACTGGAGACCAAACGGATGGATAAAATTTTGTATGTAAGTGTATTTAGCCAATATATCCAGACCATTTTTTAACTTTTATGAAATATTAGTTTTTCTTTATTTTTATGGGCAAAAAAACATACAAAAATAGAATTTTCTCAAAAACGGATCAAACGATTTTAAAATTTCAGGAAAGATGTAAATTGCAATTTAAAATATTTTAGTAAAAACCGCATTTCTCTAACTTGACTAGTTTTTGAGTTATGGAAAAAAAAAACATTTGGGAATCAAACTGGTAATTTTCAACGTTTTGATTTTGTTTAATATGGGGGAAAGTGAGTGCCAATCCTTTGGAACCATTTATTTCAGATGGCAGTTGGAACACTTGCGAGACTTGAGCAGGGGCGGCAGCAAGGCCAGCTCTTCATCCCCCCCCCCCCCCCGATGTCGACTTGTCCTTTGCTACCTGTGTGGCAGACAGTTCGGCACAGTGTCCATCACCATCCACGAGCCCCAGTGCCTGTGGAAGTGGCGGCAGGAGAACGAGAGCCTGCCTCCGGGCCAGCTGCGACCCGAACCACCTCGGCCTGAACTCGTGTATGATTCCAGTAGTCTGAAGTTGTGATTTTGTTAATATTTTATAAGATAGCTCTTGTCACAACGTCCAAATTTATAAATCTGAACTTCAATACTCTATTTGCATGGTTTAATAAGAATTGAGTTTCAATTTACATTCAATTCATGTTAAAACATCCAAATCAAGTATGTGTTGAAATTGCAAAACTAGGTAAGCTATTGAGGAGATTGCTAAATCAATAAATAAACCTGGAAAGTTGACCTTGATTAGTAATATTGATTTTACTATATAAAGTAGTATAGTATTGTATTGATCTATGTATGTACTCTGTCCGGCGGAGTGAACTTGCTTCACCCAAAAAAACTGGACGTAGTTCCAACTTCTCTCGCCATGACTTCTATATTTTCTTTCCCTTTAGAGCCCTCTTAAGGTCTAGGATAAGATTATTGACTGCTCTGAGACACTTCAAATAATTTAATTCCACGTTCCTCGGTTAGTGAGACATTTCCAGCTGTTAGTCATCGACCATCACTCGACAAACTACCACTATCACAGCACGATACCAAGATTGATGAGGATTGGAAATGCTGTCTATGCTGATCTGGATTTTTTTGGGATGCCCTTGTCAGTATTTAAGAGAAAGGCAGCTACTGTACTGTATGAGCTTGATTAACTCATTGTTACATTAGACTGTTGCCATTGTTATTTTAGAATTAATTTTGTTACTTTTGTTGTTATTTTTTACTGACTTACATAGTCTAGCTTCATTTAATTTAAAAATATTATATATAGTGTACTCCTGTTATTTTTGTTGTGTTATTGTTCATTTGTGGTTGTTTATAGCTGTTATTGTGACCCACTTAATGTATAAGGCAACTAGATCATTTTCTACTGTTACATTTAGGGTACAAGTTCATATTTCTATTTTATATCTTTATAGTTGTATGAGTTATATATTGTTATTGAAATATTACCCTATTCAAGTTCTTGCGATATCGTTGTGGATACATGTTATATTATTATAAATAATTTATTTGTTTGTCTTGTTAATATACATTGGGGTTCTACAAGAATTGTTTCAGTCTTCAAGAAATCAAATATTGTAGAAACTAAAAAGCTGTATTTCCATTTGCTGAAATAAATAAATTATAGAGCTATCTTTCAGAATATGGTTGAATTTATATAGCAAATTAAATTGAGACTAGTGTTAGTCTCAAGGGAAAGACCCTGGAAAATACATTTGGTTTGATTTAGTTGAATAGGTTGATAGAGTAATATCACAGATAACTGACTCTACCAGATAGCACATCCCTATGCTAAAGAGTGTTAAAAAACTTTTCATAGTGTGTGAATTGTCAGCTTTAAACCACATCGGGTAGCGGTGAACTAAGTAGTGTTGCCAGATTGCTCAGTCACGTGTCTCATCCAGTTCACCTAGTTAGAAAAGAGGAAGGCAACATCACATTCTAAAATCACGGTCGTGTAATGTTACCTACAAACTCCTTAAACAGTGTGTACGCTTTTCCCGTATACTGTGATCTACCTGGGTAGAATCAGTGGTAGAGGTACAAAGTAAGTTATTTTCCTAGATTTCCAGGAAGTAAAATCTTCAATTAATAATTTTTACCAGCTACTGTTTTTAATTCAATGTGAAACCAAATCAGTGCTTACCCTTAAGATTTACTACTGGCTCCTGCAGGAGGCTGTTCCTCTAGTTTTGTTTCCTTTGTTCTTTAATATTAAAAGAATACTAAGGTGCCTAGAAACTTTGTTCAACACAGTGACATGACATAACTTATTGATACCCCTAACCATTTTAAATAGGGGTATATATATATATATATATATATATATATATATATATATATATATATATAATATATATAAAACAACACTTAGCAATCTTTTGTGGTGTTTTTAATATTCAAAATCGATTTCTGTCTCGAAAGACCATCTTCAGTTTAACAGAATGAAATAAGATTATAAAAATATACAACTTTAGAATAATTAATTCAACAGCAGACACTATAAAAATTTAAATAAAATGTAGATGGATAAGTTGTAGATCTTGTTAAATTTTATAATTTTCCATCTTCATGATAGAATCAAACATAATATTTGAGTGAAATTTTATTTGATCGTTGAGTAGGCCTAATAATGATGGGTTTTCTTTTGTGTCTTTGTATACAATATGTAACATTTTTCAATAGCATCTAGTTTTTTTACTTTTAGGTGCAAAATGGATAATGTCTAAATTTTCTTCAATTGATGAAATATTATGGTTTTCTTGAATTAAATGTTCAGCAAATGTTGATAAATTTTGATGTTTGTTTTTGGTATATGTTCCTTGAATCTTTTACTAAAACTTCTTCCTGTTTGGCCAATTTAATATTTAGGACAAGTTGAACATTTAATTTTATAAATTCCAGAATTATTGTATTTGTTTTTATTATTTTTAGTAGAGTAGTTATGTTGTAGTATATTTTTGATGCTGTTCTTTGTTATATATATAATTTTATATCCTTGTTTGGAGAATATGTTGTGTAAAGATTTGTTAATAGCTCCATGATAGGTCATTTGAATGTAGTTATTTTTTTTAGTTTTAGAATTAAGTTTTTTTTTGTGTTTATTAATTCATTTTCTTATTAAATTTGGCTGATATCCACTATCCACAACAATTTGTTTGATAATGTTGATTTCTTCTTGGTAATCTTCTTCTGTAAGAGGTGTATTCAGTAGTCTATGAGTCATACTGTTTAAGGCTGCTAATTTGTGTGAAGTTGGATGATTGGTTGTATTGTGAATTATTTTTGTTGTTGAATTATTTTAAATAGGGGTTTTAAAAATAATTTGATGGTTTCTGAAGACTGTTTATCTATCATTTATAAAAAATATGATTTTAATCTGTATATTGTCATAGTACATCATTGTCTATTTCATGATATACAATGAGATCAATAACGCATTGTCTAATCCAAAGCAGCACACCCGGGAGACTGGAGCTGCTAAACCGATGATGATGATGTCTATCTAATGGGAGAGTCAAGGTTATAGAGTTGATAACCTAAAACATCCTAGTAACAATCTTCATTTAGAGCTATGAAAATTTATATAATTACATTAGTTTATTTAAAATAAAAGTTATAAAATTACTTTTATAATGAATGGTAGTAATCTTTTTGTTGTGTAAATATTTCTAACAGCTGACAATGTTTGCTTTTTAGATTTGTTTGACAACTAACCTCAATAATTGTTATTATTCTAGAGGTTTATGCGTTTTCTAATATTTTATCTGATTATGCATATTTTTTATCTGACTATGCATATTTTTTAAATATAATACTTGTTATTGCATTTAAAAAGTGTCGAAATAATTAAATTTATGGTTATATTTTTGGTTCATTAATATGTACAAGTGGATGAACTCTATTTGAGAGGCAATATTTAGTGTTACATTTAAGACAAATTCAATAATATAAAGATTCTGAGTGGTTTTAGTAATTTGTTAGGTTAAATAAGATTTTCAATGACTAATACTTATGACTCAGTGAAAACACAATGTAGGATTTCTGAAATTGGAAAACAGCCATTCTTTCACATGGAAAATAGTGAAATGCTCTTTAAAACAAATGAAGATCATTCAGTTAAATCAAAACTAAGAGAAATGGATTCATCCAGACCAATTTCAAAGTACAGTTTGCTATTTACATCAGAAGGTAAATATGACCCTGCATTGGCTAATTGGAATAAGTGGTTAATAATGCATAAAAAACAACAGAACAAGCTAAGTATGCAGGTAAAAAGAGCACCACAATGCTTGGCTATGAACTCAAATTTAAATAATTTATATGTAAATCAAGAAAAGAAAAATATTACAGATGCTAACAACTATACATTTTCCGATAAATACAGAGGGCATCCTAATTTTTGGATAACTGATAACAGTTTAAAAGACAATGGTAAGTCTTTTGGTATTTATCAGACCATTCAGAAAAAATATGACAGATCTTGTGAAGGACAGCAACAAAACCACTGCCCTAGGCCTGAACAAAGAGAATACGTTGGTGTTCCCAAAGCAATACTAATAGAAAAGGGTATCTCTGAGAAGCCCTGCCTGCCAACTCCGCAAGAAAAATGGGACAAATCAGAATATGTTTTGGAGAAAAGAGAATTCTTAAAAGAGAAACTCAGATTTATTCAACAGCATAAACCAAATATTTCTAATTTAGCTGTTGTTGGGGTATCCCCAAAGCAGTCAAATGAAGAACAGTCCCCATCTGATGAAAACAAAACATTCATAGACTTTTCTGAAATTGATTTCTGTACATGCTCCACACATACTAGTTTTTCAGAAGAAACTCAACAACCCTTTTCAGTTATGATTGGAGAACAAGCAATACAAGAAAATAGTGAACCATGGACAGCGTGTTTTGAAGACTATACAACATTCAGTGGACAGTGTGTTGTAAATAAACTGTACAATACTAATGTTAACATTAAAAATTTAAAAGACTCAAGTTTGAGGTATACATGGACATTGAAATTGCCTCATTGGGTTAATAGTAACCTACCCATTAAATACTTGAAAAATGTAGGAAAATGTTTTTATTTTGACAAAAATAACGGTGTTATCCTCCCCGGCTGTGAAGGCAAGATTAAGTTATATTTTCAGTCAACAAAAGCTGGTGTTTTCTGTGAATCCTGGAGTTTAAGTTTAAGTCATGAACCAGACCAGTGGAATGTTAAGACAATTCAACTTCTTGCAGTAGCTGTGGAAGCACCCGATTGGACAAACAATACTGAAGCAATAGATTCTTACATAGATTCATGCACCAGATATACAATAGCAAGAAAAGTAGTTAAAGAAATTCTGCACAAGAATAGATCACTAAAGCAAGAACTGCCATACAATTTGAAATTTTTTGAAGAGCAAATATTTATACACAACAACCCTGACCTATTTTATGACAATAAATGTGTTCTTAAGCTGAAAAAACTACATGCGAAAATAAGTGAGGGACCATGGGATTATTCAGTAAGCAATTTAAGGAGGGAATTTTTTAAACAATCACTAAACAAAGATTTGTCTAAAGAACTTGAGGTATATTCATCTACTATTTATAAGCTCTTAAAGCCAAGTTTATCCATCAGTTTATTAAATGAAAAACATAAATCTGTATATGAACTTTTGAGGTGTTTTGTGAATAAAATTGATCTTGAGAGTGCTAATCTTATGTTTATTAACCAGGACTACTCTACAGGATCCTTCCACACACAAGCAACACCTTCACAAGGATCAAGACTAAGTGCAAAGTCTAGTGGGTTAAGTAAAACCTTAGTTAAAGTTTCAAGTAAAAATATTTCATCTCAAAGTAAATCAATTTCTAAGAAAATTTCTAATAATTCGAATAATATGGACTATATAACCAAAACACAAAGTAGTGATTCTACTTTTTACTTAAAAACGAGCAAGAGGAAACAAGAATATTTAGAGGCCTTATATGTAAAGACTTATCATCATTTGGGCCAAACAATTGATCAAATATCAGCAATAATTGATTCATTTGAAGCCCAAAGTAAAAAACATATTTTAAGTGCTTTTAAAGATTACAATAAATAACTTTATTTTCAGTTTTATTTCAAAATAATAAATACCTAGTTAAATTGTATTCTCTTTCTCTTAAAACAGTATTCTTAGTCTTCAGAATTTGAAGAACATATGACGATAAAATGTGAACATTTAAACATAACACGAAATTAATAGATTTGTTACTTTCTACTATATGCTTTAGCATAGAGAAAGTATTGTGACTGTCCACAGTTGCGACAAATGGAAGATACATTTCCTGTCTAGATAAGAATTAATTGGAAATATAAATTTGTCTTACTGAGACTTTGACTGTAGGGATTCGTCCTGTAAAGGTTGAATTTGAGGTTTAGAGCTGTTTAGCTCTTGATATTTACGCTTTAATAGTTTCTCGTTGTCTTTAAAATTAAACAAAATTTGTGATATTGAGGTAGTTGGTCCTTTATATCCATGTTGTAAAGATACTTTCAACATTGAGTGTTATGAGAGGTTAAAGTGGGTTTGAAAAAATTCGATCTAACAAGGTACCACTGTACTCGGGAAGATAGAGCATCATAAACTCACTTTAGAAGATAAGTCAAGTTACATAGGCAAAAGGAAATGGCACAAACTTTCCCACATATTAAACACTAAAAAATAGAAAATTTGAAAATTACAAATTTGATTCCCAAATTTGTTTTTTTTTTTTTTGCCACAACTAAATAACTATTCAAGTTAGAGACATGCGGTTTTTACTAAAATATTTTAAATTGTAATTCACACTTTTCCTGAAAATTTAACCAAAATCGTTAGAGCTGTTTTTGTGAAAATTCTATATTTGTATGTTTTTTACTCGTACAAATAAAAAACTAATATTTAAAAAAAGTGATAAAGTATTCTGGAGATATTGGCTAAATACACCTACATACCAAATTTCATAAAAATTAATCCATCCATACAGTTTCCAGCTAACTGCACATACACACAGACAGACACACATATGGACAGACACCAACACTTTGTTTCGAGAAACCCACTTTTCAGGGGACCCTAAAATGGAATTTTAAACAAACTTGTAAAAAAATGGTTTTTAGACGATCACAGTAATTTCTCTATGCTAACTAACTATGCTCTATGCTAAGTAAATAGTCTATAGGAATGAGATAAAGAAGGCTAAACTTAATTTTAATAATGGCCTAATTGACAAAGCAAAAAATAAAAGCAAAGCTGCTTGGAAGATAATAAATCAATCAGCTAGGGTAAATAGCCAGTCTAGGCCTATTAGTTCATCTATTAAAATAAATCCAAATAGCTTTAATGAATATTTTGTAAACTCAGTTTCCGAGACTTGTGACAGTATACCACCTAGCAATAATGACCACTCCTTTTATTTAAATAATTACTCTGTTTCATGGCTCCCAGCTGAAAATTTTAGTTTTAAGGTTTTTAAAGTAGAAGAAGTTTATGCTGCTATCATTAGTTTAAGTAATAGTTCTTGTCTAGATTGTTTTGGTGTCAATGCCCCCATTTTAAAATTAGCTGCTAGTTTTGTTTGTGAACCTTTAACTTTTTTGTTTAATGAATGTATTAGGTTAGGTATTTTCCCTGATGTTTTAAAAACTAACAAAGTAATTCCTGTGCATAAGAAGGGTCCCAAGGATCAAGTTTGTAATTATAGACCCCCCATTGTAACTTTTAACAACTCTCAAACAATTTTTACTTCCCCTTAACACTACTTATTGTAATATATACTTTTTTAAGATTGACACATTTGCTGTACTTAATGTTTATGCAAATAAAGAGATTTGATTGATTGATTGATTGATTGTGATTTAACATTGATAACAAATTTGGTTATGGAGAGGAGTACGGGTGAGATAGGGATTTTCAAGATTTTGAACTTAACAATCATGTTTAAGGCTGTTCATGCATTTTATGACGATTTCAATGGTAAGACCAATACATCATAAATTGATAAATTAGATTGGTCTCAAGGTGGAGTCACAAGTATGGTTTCAGGTGTCTTGTAGATCAATGAAGAAGAGTAGCTGATAAATGGATTGCTGGGCGATGAAAAGGACAGGTTTTACATGATTTGTTGTTGCAAGGATAAGAATACGGTAATTTCTTGTCTTTCGAGCACAGTGGATTGTTAGGATCAGGTAACCATTACTCTGCAAAACTGTTCCATTATCTACCAACCATTCTTTGTATAATATCTCAAACTTAACTGGATTTGTTCCAAAAACCTAATCTCTGCAACTACCTCTTACATTTTCCAGAGTATTTTAGTCAAGTTACTGTGTTTTACCCCTAGAAGAGAGCAATGCTTTTATTCCCAATTTTACCAAACTCTTATCATTACCTCCTGATTATCTAATGAACTAGAATCTCACACTCCAAAAAGTGTCATGCCCTAACTTCTCCCAATTCCTACGGAAGAATATAACTGTCACTGAACTGGAGCCATTATCTCCTTAAATTCCAGTTACCATATTATGATCCTTCCTTCTGATAAAAGTTCTATCACTATCATATTGAAATCTGAGTGTGGACTAGGATGCTCATTGATTGCATGATTTGAATGACAGTAGTGATTTTTTGGTGACTTGGATGATGACGGAGTTTTTTTAAGATTTTGACTGTTTTGGTGCGGTTTATCATTTTTTGTAAGTGGAAGAATTGGGCGTCTAGAGCTTAATTTCAGCAACATAATAACATACATGTACAATGGTATTGATCTACCTACCTATTCCGCACCTCCCCCATCTATATAGTCAACTCAAATCACTTGACCAATCTACTTTTCTGCACCTCCCTCATCTATAAAGTCAACACAAATCACCTGACCAATCTACTATTCTACATCTCCCCCATCTATAAAATCAACTATCTACTTTTCTGCACCTCCCCCATCTATAAAGTCAACTCAAAACACCTGACCAATCTACATTTCTGTACCTCCCTCATCTATAAAGTCAACACAAATCACCTGACCAATCTACTTTTCTACATCTCCCCCATCTATAAAATCAACTATCTACTTTCCTGCACCTTCCCCATCTATAAAGTCAACACAAATCACCTGACCAATCTACTTTTCTACATCTCCCCCATCTATAAAATCAACTATCTACTTTTCTGCACCTTCCCCATCTATAAAGTCAACTCCCCATCTATATTGTCAACTCAAATCACTTGACCTACCTACTTTTCTGCACCTCCCCCATCTATAAAGTCAACTCAAATCACCTGACCAATCTACTTTTCTGCACCTCCCCATCTATATAGTCAACTCAAATCACTTGACCTATCTACTTTTCTGCACCTCCCCCATCTATAAAGTCAACTCAAATCACATGACCTATCTATTTTTCTGCACCTCTCCTATCTATAAAGCCAATTCCAATCACATGACCTATCTACTTTTCTATACTTTCCCCATCAATAAAGACAACTCAAATTCACGTAATGAACCAAAATGTCCAGCTTCAAAGTTAAATATAGAAATCTTCAAATCCAAAACCATCTAGGCATCATCACAGACATCCCAAATCTAACTGGCACTATTCTCGAATAGATTCAACTGACGGACGCTTGTGTTCAATTTTCAATTCCTACAAAATCATGTAACCAATTCGGTAAATTGATTCACATTTACCTAATTATTTACCAAGACATCACACCTTCTAGGTGTATACTTCCTTTTTTTACTGAAATTTCTTACATAGACTGGATATAGATTTCCGTTAATTTTTAAATAAACAAACAGTTTTTTATAAATTTCAGACTTTAATTTTACTTTCTACTTTCTATTATAATTTTCTTTCTTTATATTTATTTAAGGACCATTTACAAGTATTATTCTTAAATTAAATTTATTTTTAAACAAAACTCCTTTGATTCTTTAAGATTAAAAAAAGGGCTGATCTAAATAGGTATCCTGATCTTGTCACTCTCAATCTTTTGCCCTTATGCCAGATGTTAGCCTTTTACGGGTGACCCTTCTCCTGGAGACGTGGTCGCTAGAACTCTGTTGTCAACTGACCATCCTGAAACGAAAAGCTTACGCAATCAATTTGGTTCCAACAAGTTGAAACACTCCCTCTCTCATGTGCCTACAGCAAAATCAATATGAGAGATTTCCCCCAATTAAATCATTACCTTCACTACTTTACTCAGGGTAATATAATAAAAATTCCCTTTTTATATTAATCCTTATTCTTTAATTAATAGTTTTGTTTTATTCATCTTCTCTAACAGTTAATAATTAATATTTTATCTTGTACACGGTGCAACATATTAACCATTTATTTTCTGTTTGAGTGGAATTTAGTACTGACATTTATAACTCATTTTACTATAAATTTATCACCTAATTATTTTATGTCTGCATTATAATGTGTAATGCCTGAGCTGGGTTTATTTCTTTATCTAATGATACTTTTGGTGATGAAGATTGTGTTGTGAAGACATCTATATCTGTGTCCATAGTTGCCAGTACAATTTTCATTATTGAATATAAATTGTCAAGTTTAAATGAACTATTCATAAAATTAGAATATTATCTAAAACCAACTCACAAACTATTCTTAGGTACTCTTTATGAGATGTGTTAGGTAGCAGCGAATAGAGTAAGGAAACTCTCTAAGCCCATGAATTAATAGATAATAGGGCACAAGAAATACTCGGTCTGCCTCATGTTGAATCTATTGTGAATCAAGACTCTCCATCTTTAATCAACATTTCATTGCTACTAGTTTGAGACCCTGGATATACAGGGTGTTTTAAAAGTGTGGGGCAAAACTTCAGGAAATTATTAAATAGGTAAAAATAAACAAAAAAGTTCCTTATGTGTCTTATCTTGCTTGGTTTGGCGTCTGTCTGTCTGTATGTGTATTTAAAAAAAAAAAATACCTTCTCTCCTAAATGGTATTAGCTATAGTTTTGAAACTTGATATGAATATTGAACTTTACACCACCTAATATACTCTAAAATATCAAATAATATTTTCACCCTTTTCAAAATGGCGGGCGTTTAAAAAATGTTAATGCTAAATTTCATGAAAACCAAAGCAAAAACAAAAATTGTCATGATACATAATATTTAGCTTAAAAAGAGGCAAATCTTTTGGTATCTCATTTGTTTCAATACAACAGTAAATAACTGAGAAAATGTTATTTAACTGATTGTGTGACTAGGTTTTTGCAACTTTTGTATACTTGTGTCTTTTGACTTGAACAAAATCACCAGTCAAAATTTGCACACAATCAGAAAAATTACATTTTCTCAGTTATTTACTGTCTGATTGTAACAAATGAAGTACGAACATATTTTCCTCTTTGTAAGCTAAATATTAGTTCTCGTAACAATAGTTTGTTTTTTCTTTGATTTTCATGAAATTTAGCATTACAATTTTTAAACGACCACCATTTTGAAACGGATAAAAATATTATTTTACATTTTAAAAGTATATTAGGTGGTGTGAAGTTAAATAGTTGTGTCAAGTTTCAAAACTATAGCTAATACTGTTTAAGAGATATGATATTTTTAAAAGAAAACACATACAGATAGACAGACGCCAAACTAAGCAAGATAAGACACATATTCGTAAGAACTTTTTTATTTATTTTTATCTATTTAATAATTTCCTGAAGGTCTGCACTGACTTTTCAAACACCCTGTATATTCGAACATCCATAAAGTAACCGCAGTGAATGAATATTTCCTTAAAACATAGTTGCCACAACTGGTTGTGTACTATTACAGACCAAACATAATACTTACTTACAACCAGATCTCTGCTGCTACTTTTGAGATATTCTGAGTGAATAAATAATGTCAACTTAATTATAATTTTATTAAATATTAGGAGTTTTAGATAAATTGGTGTTAATAATTTCACAATAAATTTTTTCAATATTATTTTTAATTTCCAATAGATTTTATGTGTTCTTCTATTTTGTGGTGAAGTAATTGTGAGGAAAGTAAAGATATTGATTATGTGTATAATAAATGGTAAAAATTTGAGGTATATAAACAGGGTAGAAGCTTGAAACAATTTGTGCGCTGTATAGCTAACTATCAGTACTTAGTGATACCGGTTCTGTTTATAGCACATAGATGGCAGGACCATCCATTTCTTATAAGCTACAATTGATTTATGTGACATTATTACTCCATGTTTATTTACATATATACATTAAGCTGATTTTAATTATACAGTAGATATATATAATATTGTTATGTAATACCGTTATTTCTTGTTAACATGGAGAGATTTTCTTTGATGACAGGAGGGATTCTCGCGTTTCACGAGAAACCCCGGGAGAGAACGCCTCAGTCACGGCGCAAGCCAAGCACAAAGCCTCAGTTCAGCCGGCTTCAGTTCAGTTGTTCACTAGTCCAGTTTGTCATTTGACTCGACAGTTTCGTGTTGGACGCGGTAGGCGTTGTTTTCGCTCTGTTCTTGAGACTATAGTGTTTGTGTGAATACTTTTGTTTGTGTGGAAATTATCACTGAACATTGGTGTTTTTAACTGTGTATAGTGTACTAATTTGATTTATTGATTTTACACCGTTAATTTGTAATGTAATCCATTGGAAATTGTTATGGTAATTTACCTGAAATATTATCGTTTTTCGATCAAATTGGACTAAAATTAGTGTTTGTTTTACAAGAAGGGCTGTTTGCATAGTATGCCTATAGCTGAAATGACAATGACTACAGAAGAGAAGGACCCTGACAAAGCTCCTGTGGTGAATGGCACAGAAACTTTGCCTCGACCGACCGGGAAACAGGTAAACAGAAATACCACCCCCTTACTCCCTTAAGGCCAGTGACCTTCAAAGATGGTATCGACTTATGGCTTCTGCTCATCCTCGTGACCTATTTCCAATTTATAATCTTTTTATCGGGATTTTATTGAAGTCTTTACAAGTTTTCTCGCCTTACGGCACAATATCATTGTAAAAATCTTTGGAAAAATACTATAGGCTAATTCAATATAGAGGATGCCTATATGCATGCAATGATTGTTGACTAATTGTGTAAAACAACCCCCTGAGCATTATTTGAAACTAAAAATTATTTGATAATTAATTGATTTTTTTAAAAGTTCTAACTTAATACTTTTGTTTGCCAAAGTGACTATCGAAATTAATGCATTGTGACTACTTTTGGATTGTTTCTTTACGGCGTTTAAGTTATCTTTAAACTTTGAAAAATCATATCCTGAACCCAAAAAAGTTTTTTATTTATATTGGTGTCTGTCCGTATGTTTGTGTGTCTGTGCACGTCGCTGGAGACGAAAGGGATGGATAAATTTTATGAAATTTGGCATGTAGGTGTATTTAGCTAATATCTCCAGACCATCTTGTCACTTTTTTGAAACTTTAATTTTTTATGGTCAAAAAACATACTGTACAAAAATGGAATTTTCTCAAAAAAATGGTTTTAACGATTTTGAATAAATTTTCAGGAAAAATGTAAATTACAGTTTTAAATAATTTAGTAAAAACCGTATGTCCGTAATTTTTAATAGTTTATGAGGTATAAAATTTTTTTGCTATTTGCAAAAAAATAAAAATATAATTTTAAGCTTTATTCTAATGATTTAGATTACATTTTCAGTAAAGATGCAAATTACAATTAAAACTATTTTAGTTACCACCCTTCTAAGTTAGGGCTGGAGGCTGGAAGCCACAACTCAAGTTGTTGAATGTAATGTGATTAATTAATTGAACAGCTGTTTTTGAAGATTATTTTTTCCATACTTTTATTGAAATAAAATAAGTGTTTCTGACATAACAAAGAGAAAGGGAGAAAGTTTGTGCCAGTTACCTGGTACCATTTTAGTAATTGAGGGCGATATGATTGTGTTTAAGTGGTTTAATGTTTTGGCAGCTGGCATAGCTAGGAGGTGACACAAGTGACAGTTCAGATATCAAAATCGTCGTTAGATTATTTCCATCCTGGGTGACACATTCAGCAGGTTCCAACAACATAAATCCCCAATTAGCTGGTCTTCATTCAATCGGAGAGGATGGATGTGGTCATTCCTCCTCCTTTTGTTTTGTAGCTGGCTTTAAAAGCCATAATACAGTATATTATAATTCAACCAGAAAATGGTGTGTGGTCTGAAATTTACTATTGAAAGGCCACTACATACAAGCACTTTAATGAACCTTAACTTACCATTACACTTAGCATATTCTACAACAATTATAGATTCGCGTTAAATTCGGGCGTTAGACTATCGGGACGGCCTTCTCACGAAAATATGTTTGAATTCGTATTCGATGTTCATACGTTGCTGGGTGTAAACATCCCGCTTATCAGTATGGCAGTGATAAGTGATTTGGCGCTAAGGTAGTTTTTGCATGTTTTGAATCTTGAGTCCTGTTATAATGCCAAAATACACATGCCTAGTTATTTTAAAGTTCCTTCTATAATTGTACAGATAATCTTCTCCTGTAGGTTGAGAACATGGTGTAAGAAATGTTAGAATAGCACCCGTCATTAGACAAACAACAAAGGGCATGGCTAATGTAAACTCGAGTAGGAGAAACAGATTACTGTGGAAGTAGGAGAAATGAAAGCCAGGCTGTATGGAGGTCTTTTCCTAGGTCATTACGTTGCCGGGCCCAGCGGAGCGAATGGAAGGTGAGGATAAAATGATTACCTGCGTCTTCTCGACACATAGAAGCCGTTCCCAGGCTCAGGTCGTCGACCACAACTGTACAAACCGTCGTCACTTGCGTCTTCTCGACGCATAGTGGCCTTTCTCAGACTCAGGTCGTCGATCACATGTACAACACGTCGTTACCTGCGTCTTCTTGACGCTTAGTGGTCGTTCCCAGGCTCAGGTCGTCGATCACATGTACAACACGTCCTTACCTGCATCTTCTTGACGCTTTGTGGGCGTTCCCAGACTCAGGTCGTCAATCACATGAACAACACGTCGTTACCTGCGTCTTCTCGACGTTTAGTGGTCGTTCCCAGACTCAGGTCGTCGATCACATGTACAACACGTCGTTACCTGCGTTTTCTTGACACATAGAAGCCCGTTCCCAGGTTGAGTTTGTTGACCAAAACTGTACAACACGTCGTTACCTGCGTTTTATTGACACATAGAAGCCCGTTCCCAGGCTGAGTTTGTTGACCAAAACTGTACAACACGTCGTTACCTGCGTTTTCTTGACACATAGAAGCCCGTTCCCAGGTTGAGTTTGTTGACCAAAACTGTACAACACGTCGTTACCTGCGTTTTCTTGACACATAGAAGCCCGTTCCCAGGCTGAGTTTGTTGACCAAAACTGTACAACACGTCGTTACCTGCGTTTTCTTGACACATAGAAGCCCGTTCCCAGGTTGAGTTTGTTGACCAAAACTGTACAACACGTCGTTACCTGCGTCTTCTTGACACATAGAAGCCCGTTCCTGTAATGATCAGCGCCTCATAGATTTTAAAAATTTGTAAGATTTCAGATCTGTATCAAATTTTTCACTGAATGTTTATTTGATTCTGAGAAGCGTGTTTCTGGCAGACTTTTTTACAAAACTGTTCCAAATTAATTGTAACATCTGCCAGAGGGTAAGGCGTGTGATAACCGCGGCCAGGTGTTAGGTTAGGGCAAACAGCTGCTTATTCGCAGGATAAAGCGATCTGCCCCGGAATCAACAATCAACTGACCGGATATTATACTTTATCTATCAGCTGACTTCACAATTTTTTCTGGAGCTCGAGGATTCTTCAGCGCAATATTTTCAAGACTGGCTTCAGTGGTTTACTTAATCTAACGGTTCTTTAATCCTTACACATTTAAAGCAGTTTTTTGTCAACACAACCCCTTCCTTATTTCATTATAAACGTTAACGATTAAGGTGTAAAAAGATTTGCCCCTATTCGTAGTTGTGCAGTAAGGTTTAAGGTCCATTTTTGTAATTTTATTCCTGAAGAACACATGAAGCCCTCAAAGTAGGTTTTTTAGGCCATAAGGATAACATCGAGAGAGATTTAAATTAGTAAAAAGAAACAGCTGTTAGAATGTAAAAAAGATTTTATAATATTGAGAGGGTTACAAACCATTCATAACCTTTATTTAAACTGTAAATAGGTTGGAACTTACGTGCAATAAGTGAGCTAGTAGAGATAAATTTACATAGCATATTATGATTGTACTTGTTGCAATTTAACCTCTATTTGCTATCAAAAGTTACATGCCGAGCGAGGCCATAGGCCGAGGTTCACAAGCGCAGCGAGTGACAGAGTTAGCACGCGAAGCGTGCAAGGGCGCCCCCTAGTAATAGTTTTGGAGGACTAGTTAACACCTGAATATGGAGGACTAAACTATATGGTAGTCTAGGAAATTTTAGATTTTTTTGGTGCAATTTATCGATTATTAACACAGCTTTATTTAGCTTTTATGTGTATGGTGTAGAATTTTATGCATGTATTAATTTAGTTATATACTATACTTCTTTATTGGCTTTAAAAACGTTTGAAGGATAGAATGTTGTGCTTAATTTATTATACTTACAGAAAACTAACTAAATAAATGATAATGTCATGATATAAAACTGTAACTAGACAATATGTGATGTTTGATGAAGTCTTTTGCAATGTGATTATTTTTCGTCGTTGACTGCTATCGTAAATTATTTTTAGCAGAGAGGGAGCGAAGGGCTAAAGAAAAGAATGGCAAATGAAAAAAACCCTTCCCTTGAGATGGTCAATAAAAAGTACGTAGGGAAGAGGGCTGTTACAAGGGTCCTCTCCCGGAGTTGACTGATGCATAATACAACCCCTAACCACGAGGGTCATTTCCGCCCTGTAGTTTTTGATACTTGTTTTACTCTCGATAAGCACACTTAAATTAAAAAGTACAAGAGTTTTTGCTTTTTATAAATCAAACAAACCTTTAAAGTATGTAGATTGAAGTAGTTATTCCAATTGTTGCATCTTTTGTATTTTTGCATTTTTTAAATCTATAAATATAAAATGACAGCCATCGTGCAGTAATTTTGTCATTGGAAAATTACTATAAGGTTCATTTGTCATTAGGGCTATCAATTAATGACCAGTATCTAAGGTATAATCGGACTAATGTAACAATGTTACTATATTCGCTCATATACTACACTCTTCGAACTTATCACATTTCTTCATTCGCACTTATTACACTCATTCGAAACCCATATTCACCATATTTTAGTTTTATTTCATGCAACAATACAGGCATAGACCCAATTACATTGAAGCAAAACATTTTAACATTTTGAACCCAATAAATATTTCATTGAACCAGCCAGTCTACACACTATTAGACAAATTAATAAACAAGCACTACATAT
Organism: Stictocephala bisonia; assembly: GCA_035578905.1. Classification (NCBI taxonomy): domain Eukaryota; kingdom Metazoa; phylum Arthropoda; class Insecta; order Hemiptera; family Membracidae; genus Stictocephala; species Stictocephala bisonia. Next base: position 1,837,541 of record JAQJVL010000002.1, on the reverse strand, counting down.
TTACAAGTTATAAGGCCCAAGAACTTGATACATAGTTTATAAGTATACAATAAATAGTTAATAAATAAATATACAACAAATAGGTAACAAATAATAATCAATATGAACTAAATAGTTAACAAATATACGATAAATAAATAAATATGCAACAAATAGATAACAAATATGTAACAGATAATAATCAATATGAACTAAATAGTTAACAAATATACAATAAATAGTTTTAAAATATGCAATAAATAGGTAACAAATATGCAACAGATAATAATCAATATGAACTAAATAGTTAACAAATATACAATAAATAGTTAAAAAATATGCAATAAATAGGTAACAAATATGCAACAGATAATAATCAATATGAACTAAATAGTTAACAAATATACAATAAATAGTTAATAAATAGGTAACAAATATGTAACAGATAATAATCAATATGAACTAAATAGTTAACAAATATACAATAAATAGTTAAAAAATATGCAATAAATAGGTAACAAATATATCGATGATCAGCGTCTTAAGAAAATAAAAAAAAAAATACTCAGCAAACATTTATTTACAATTTATACGTACATTAAAATATTTCCTGAAATCACGCCGTCATTATAATTAGGTCATATTTTTATAAAATGATGGTTAACCCTTAACTGATTTGCTTATTTTTACTAACGTAAGTACTATCGTGGGGTCAAAACAAACCTCAATAGAAAAAAATAAAAAAACATTAAAAAGCTCAAAAATATTATTTTAATAACTTAAATGATAGTAACCTTTTCTATTTCTTGTCCTCTTGTAAATAGAACCTCTTTTGGCCATTATTTTTTAGAAATAAACGTGTTTTAATTTTAAAGTTTCTTAAATGTTACAAATTTATTTTCTTGAAAAACACATTTAACAATAAAAGAATAATTTGTTACCCTTAGTAAAGTTATAAAAATCAAAACTATATAATTTCTTTTATAACTAGACCTATATTATAAGAAATTATAGTATTTGTCCACATAACTGCTAAGAAAAAAAATGACCTCTTCAAAAGCTGGCGAATTCTTCTCGACTAATTTCCCTTATTCAGACGTAATACCATTGATTTTACTACACTATATTTATATAGTAAAATCAATGGTAATATTCACTTTGCTATAGGTTTTGTGCACAATATTTTTGCAAATAACTCACACAGTTGAATATTTTCTGTCATTTCCTCTAGGATATTATTTGCATCTTCTTCTTTATGGTGGATTATCTTCACAAGATCGAATTTAAAAAAAAAAGAGAAAAGTCTAACGTAACTACTATCGTGGGGTCACTACTGACCCCAGAAGTCTCCCAGCCAGATATGGAGTGACTGAACAAGAAACCACCACATGAACCGTATGTCTCATTAGCTCAAAAGAGATTATTAGATAAAGAGAGAGCACAATCCTGAAAGTGCAAACTATTTAAAATAAAAATAATTACACTCTGGGTTTCAAAAATGACCCCAGGATAGTACTATAGTTAGGGTTAATACGTATTTACGTATCAGTTACCTTTATAAATATTTTCATGTAGTATTCATGTTTAGTTTGACAAGTATTATAATAGGGTTAATTAGCATATTACATAATGATAGATATACAATGTACAAGTGAATGTGACAACACTCCACACATTAATAACGATGTATTGTAAGTAATTAGTGTACAAGAAATACGAGTATTATTGTGGACAAACCACGTTTACTCTCCTCAGACCAGAGGGATGCACAAAGGAAGTCGTAATTGCAAACATTGTTAGAGTAAGATACGATAAATGATTTAAACGGTTCCAAAGAATAGGCACAAACTTTCCCCCATATTAAACATTAAAAAATCAAAACTTTGAAAATTACCAGTTTGATTCCCAAATACGTTTTGTTGCCATAACTAAAAAACTAGTCAAGTTAAGTTAGAGACATGCGGTTTTTACTAAAACGTTTAAAATTATAATTCACATCTTCCCTGAAAATCGTTTGAGCCGTTTTTGAGAAAATTACATTTTTGTATGTTTTTTGCCCATAAAAATAAAATAAATAAAATTTCAAATAGTGAAAAATAGTCTAGAGATATTGGCTAAATATAGAATTTAATAAAAATTGATCCATCCGTTTGGTCTCCAGCGAACTGCACATACACACAGAGAGAGACACACACGGACAGACACCAACATTTCTTTTCGAAAAAAAACACTTTTTTGGGTTCAGTGGACCCTAAAATGGATTTTTAGACCAACTTGTAAAAATATTTTTTTTAGGATCACAATACTTACTTTATGCTAACGCTTATGGGAGAAAGTAAAAATGAGTAAAAAAAAAAAGAAAAATCGAATTTTCAAGTTTGCTGCCGAACTATACTGGAAAATAATGAAATAGAAAACGAAAATTGTACGACTAAAACCTTTTTTCACCATAAACAATATTAAAGGTTATTTTTTAATCTTTTTAGCTAATAACTAAATAAACTTACCTCCATTACAATAAAACTTTGCTTTGCGAACTATTTCTTACAAACGATACAGAAATAGTTATAGTTTTGGTTGAAAAAGACTGTAATTGACCTCTTGTTAACTGTTCAATATGTAAATTTTGTTTACGTACGCAAACCAGTGGTGGATCAGGACAGTAAATCCCCGACCACTGTTCAAAACTTTTCTTCTATTTGTGTTGTTATGTTTAAATTATGTATGCGAAACATGAGAAATAATTTGGAATTTTTTCAATCCATACGTTTAAAATATCTTATTTTTTTAAAATGATAGATAAAAATGAAGCCAAGGTGAACACGGGTAGTAAACCCAATTTTACAACCGATCCGTTCATGGTTGCGCAGTACGCATGCGTATAGCACCTAGTTAACGTCTCCCCCACCCCTTTCTTGATCACGATTGGAAGAGAGAAAGGAATGAGATGAGATCATCAACAGGTTCTCGCCAGACCGGTTCGTTACTGGCGACGAGCTTGCACTCCTTGGAGTGTATCTGGAACCAAACGCTAATCACCAAACCGGTGCTCATAAGGCGCGAACAGTCTAAACTTGACACCGGCTTGTTATTATGCCCTTAAAGTGTGCAATAAAGGCAGGCTAGACGTGGGGTAAGTTCTCTGGACCATCGGGACGTTTCAAAGAGAAGTCTGATGCCACCACACGCTTGTGAAGTAAATTGGGGTTCCGCCAAATCCTTTTGGACCTCTAACCCATGTAACAAATAAATTCCAATCCATTTTTTAATTTCAGTATTAAAACCAAATTTTATTACCATCGTACCATCACATGTTGTCATTATACAGTACTTTAAGTTGTGATAATGTGTCAATTATATTTGTGGGCTTGGAAACTGACTCCATAGGTTGTTAAATCTCCATAGGAGGTCAATTTAAATCTTAATTTGTGACATCCAAAGTGCTACCATTTGGTACACGGCTGATGTTAATTAAAACTTTGTGCAAAATGTAATCTTCGCTTTGTAGAACAGATTTATAGGCCTATACTGGAAATAAAAGGTTACTAGTATAACCCCAGAATAGATAAGAAAATGTTTAGCTAAGAGAATCCATCTCAAGAGGGTATAAACTGAGCTAACTTTCCTTTCATTCACATCTGTTTAGCAAGATGGGAGGTGTATCTATAAATAACGACACATTGGTTTTTATCTCCCAGTTTTTCAGGCGTGACATTGAGTCAAGTGCACTGAACAGAAAAACAGCAGGTGTCTGTCTTGCACTTGTCTAGGTATTTCTGTCTAGACTGTGGCCCAGAGATAGCTGCAAGCAAGAGAGAGTGAGCGGTCTTTGTCCGATATTCACAATGATAGCTCGCTGGAGGTACATTGCCTGCCACTGTCTAGACTGTGGCCCAGAGACAAGAAGGAGTGAGGGGTCTTTGTCTGATATTCACAATGATAGATAGCTTGCTGGAGGTACATGGCCTCTTATTTCTGTTTTGGACCTCTTTAAAAAGATATTGATTACGTCTGCACTCTTGGCCATTGAAGTCTTGTATCTTTTCAACAAGAACACCCTGCTATATTTAGTAGAATAAACAATGAACTGTCACGTTAATTTTAATCTCTTCGCTCTAGCCAGAGTATTGTCTGCAAGATTATGAGACTATTTCCAAATAGTTTGTCAACGGTGTGGCAATGGATTTGAAGAATATTCAATTAAAACAGTTGGTTCTGTTTTTTATCTGTAGTGACACTCGTTGGGACTAATTGGAGGGAATCAGAGGAATTGTTACTTTTTAAAGTGGATCTCAGAGTATGTGGGTTGGTGTGTCTTTCTTAGTCATACTGTGTTTAAGATAGGAGCGTGTCCTTTTCGTTCAATTGTCATTTTAGAATATCATTTTAAAAGTTGTTTGTTTTGTAAACTGAGGTTAATGGGGTACTGTACTAATTAACGTACGTACGGCAAACTTGTACAGTATGCTGATGACAAAACGCTTTGTTTCAACAACAAATCGAGAGTAAACCTGGAACATGAAATGTTTGTTGACACCAACTATTGTGTCCAGCATTTCAACAGCCTCAATCTGAAAACAAACTCTTCAAAATCAAATGTCCTGACTTTCGCGCTGCGATCAGGAAATCCCAATGACGGGCCAACCGTCATATTGAATGATAGATACCCTGCTGGATGTCGTCAACTGTTCCAAATTCTTAGGTATTCCTGGATAAGGGGATTAACTTGGAATGTTCACATAGACCATGTCTGCTCAAAACTTTCCACAGGAATATATGTTTTGAGGTCCTTAGCCAAATACTGCCCAACTCAGGTGCTGATGACGGCGTATTACGGCTTAATTTACCCCCACCTTACCTACGGTTTGGTATTGTGGGGAGCCAGCTCAAACGGCCAGTTTCTCAGAGCGTTCAAATTGCAAAAGTAAGTGATTCGCATAATCGCTCTGTTGAAGTTCAGAGAATCTTGCAAGGAAGCATTCAAGGAGTTGCAACTGTTGACCCTGCCATTTCTCTACATTTTAGAGACAACCTTATTCTGTATGTCTAAATGTACTATGACCAGCGGTCGAGACATTCACACATATGATACACGTGGCAGGAATACCTACCGAACTGGGAGTCACAGGATGGGGGTTTATGAGCACCTGCCCTCACAAGCAGGGGTTCGTTTCATCAACAAGTTGCCCAATTCAATAGATCTAATCTGACGATTGCTTTACATTGTTATGTTCTGGCAATAAAAGATTTGATTGATTTACTAATTATCATAACTATTTTCAAGATCCTTGTTTCGTCTTGTCGGATCCACTATGAGAGATGCTTCAATATATAGCTTTTATGAGAAGTGTAAATCGGGCCCGATTTTACGTATACATTTAGGCTATTTGGCTCTGTTGACATTTTTGTTTAGTTCTGGTACTGTTATTTCATAAGAAGGAACAAAGTTAAATTTTTCAAATGTAACGTCCTAGTGAAATACTGTCTCCAACCCAAAACCTCCTGATTGTTTTAGAGCCTACTCTCGCATGGATCAACTGGGCCGAGTTGGCCAGTCCACTACCTTATAAGGCAGTCGTTTGCTGATCCCCCTCCTCCCCATGCCAGGCATAATGCTGTGCGCATACCTGAATGTGCACATTCGCGTTGGCCTTCAAGTGCTTGGGTCAGTTCAAGGTCAAATTTGCAACTATGGCATTCTTGTGACTTGAGAGATTTTATCACTTTCTGTCTCTCATTCATTTTGTAGCAGCGTGCTCGTAAGTAATTTCCTACAATAAAAATTGAATTGTAGTTTTTTAATGAAAATGAACCGTTCAATCACTTTTCCTTCTAAGCAGGGAGAAACCTCTAGAAGTTCTCAGTTCCATCTGGTAGCGTGATGTGGCGGAACAACTTCGTGGCAAAAACAACTTTGCCTTATAACGTAAAATGAAGAATTTAGATACAGTTTATAAATTGGATGCTGTCAGTCACTTCTGATTCATCCGGAAATGATGAAATAATTGAGTGTTAAATTTATTGAGCTGTCTTGTTAACAATTGAACCAATTAAGCTATTAAAGAAGGTCGACTAACAAATTTGACCCAGCTTCCTTAAAAATTATGTCTGTTCCCTCTTTTTTTGTTACTATTCATTCAGTGTTAATCGATGTGTTAATCTATCTCCAGAGTGCTTCATTGCCACGCCGGTTCAGTTGAGATTATTGGTCTAAGAGTTCCAGAATATACTTATCACTCAAGAGATCTATTTGCTCATACTTTGGAGTGTGTGATCCATTGGTCAGATGTGCTGGCGTTGCAAACAGATTCACAACTTAGATTTTTTGACAACCGTAATGGCCGGTTTCTAAGGAAGCCGAAAGCAGCATATGATCATTGGCTGTGTGACTAAACTCACACTAAACCAGTTAAACCTCATTTTCTCAAGTGATCCATATTTGGACCTCAATGCTTTTTTGGACCCTTTGGAATTCAACTGGCTGGTGTCATGCCCAGTGGGTGAATAAAATAAAAAAAGTTATACGCTCTTATTTTATAATTGTAAATGTACCAATATAGGTAATAAACAATCTACATTGGAGTGGTAGTATTAAATTAAATAATATTAAAAATTGTTCAATATTGGATCAATTCGTGTTTGCTCTTAAAAATATATAGATTTATATAAATAAACATACATGTAGTATAATTAATAACATTGAAACTGGACTGAATATAAATTAAAAACATATATATATATATATATAATACTTTATATATATACTTTATTTATATACTTTATAAATATCGTAGGCTAATAGAATTAACAAGTAAATAATTTTAATATTAATAAATAAGGTAAATGCTTTTTGAGGTGTAGTAAGCTGATAAATATATACATACGTTTTATTGGACTGCAAGTCGAAGGTTTGATTTCACTTCAAGTGTGTAAATTATCGTACAGTATAATAGTCATTTGTTATATTCTGGTATTTATATATATGGAAACGCTTTTACAATTGTTATATGACTTCACTTGTAAAAATGAAATCTTTTACATCATTATGGCTATAAATAACACACTTTCAGATGCTATTAGCGACATTTCGTCTTTTCAGGGGGACGGCCCACGAGAAGTTGAACGAAAATCTTCAACGTACGCCTAGGTCGAGTTTAGTATCAAATGAAAGGTCTATTCAAGAGAAATTAATTGCCGCAAACCGGATTTCGAAAGGATTATCTTTCCCAGAGTAGGGGTCATTTGAATTTCAAAGTACAGTAACTAATTTTAACAATATTATTTCTCCGCCATTTAACGTGTTTAAGTAAATTATTCTGATAAAAAATTAAACTTTATGGGTCACTTCTATTAAAAAAAAAATAAATTATAAAATTATCTCTGGAATAATTAACGTTGTTGTGAAAGCATTTCCATATTTTTTTCCGCCCTGTATTTGGATTCGCTATTGTAAATTATGTGGTTTGATTTATTAACGTTTGTCATTTAGATTTTTCTAGCGTTTCCGACTCTTCTTGTATTTTATTGCATACTGTTGTTTTTTATACTCAATAAAACTTCCTTTAAGAGAAAAGAAATGGTATTTAATTGTAATTTTACCACGCGCAGGGAAATAAATTTGGTTTTAGCGTTTACGTATGTTAGCGTAGTCATTAAAAATAAATTTATTTGCATTACAGTCAAGTAACTGCAAATTAAAACTGATTTTTATGACGTAAAAAAATGGCCTGTTGAGCACAGAGGTCAGTGTTATATGACCCTCAGGCCATCGCACACATTGATACGGTAGAAAGTTCACCGCGGGCCGCGGGCCCTGACCCACTCGTTAAATGTCACCCGTCGGCCGCCGCCATCACTCCGTCATAACATAGGTAGGGATGGCAAATGTTTTCAACATATCGATATTACGAATTATCTATATATCGCAAACCAAATATCGATCTAACGATAATAATCGAAAGAAAATATCGATACATCGGGTAACCGATATCTCGAATTGTAAATGATTTCTGTTTAACATTATGCAATAATTCTTGTGTCATGACCAACAATTTATCTACACGAAACAAGTTGTGGTCTGTGGGGTTGAATAAAAAATAAAATTATGATATCTAATTATTATGTTAAATAAATAATAGAATAATATAAAAGTTCTGAAATCAATTTTCCACTTAACCTACGTAAAAACCTAAATAAAGTCACTTTACTATTTCAGTTCATGTTTTGTAGTCATTAAGAGGCAATTTAAATGCCTTTTTTTTAGAATCGTGATGATTTTGAAGAGAGAGAATAACGTCAATATTATTGAAATGATATATCGGAACAAAATATCGATATGGCCGATATTATCAAAAGAAAATATCGATATTAATACATCGATATATCGAAAAATATTATTGTTATTTCCGATATATAGTTGCCATCCCTAAACAGAGGCCGGCTCGCCGATTAGAAGTTTAAACTTAAAAATATAAATAATAGTTTAATGATATGTTATTAAACTGATCGAACAAATTATATTTCACTATTTGAATCGTGAATAGTTTTATTAAAATCGGGCGAATGTGTTTTCGCTCAGAAACAAAGCTGGGGAGCGATTTTCAGCCCAGACAGCAAATCTGGAAAGTGGTTGAGCACTCAGAAGCGAAGCCACGATGTGGTTCTCTGCCAAGCTAGTGAACAGGGATAACGGATCAGCTAATGAGCGAAGTCAGGGAGTGGTTCTCTGCCAAGCTAGTAAATCGGGAAAGCAGTTAGCTCAGATGCGATGTCGGGGAGTGGTTCTTTGTCAAGCTAGTAAATCGGGACATAGGTTATCAGCTCAGATGCGATGTCGGGGAGTGGTTCTCTGTCAAGCTAGTAAATTGGGAAAGCATCAGCTCAGATGCGAAGTCGGGGAGTGGTTCTCTGTCAAGCTAGTAAATCGGGACAGCGGTTATCAGCTCAGATGCGATGTCGGGGAGTGGTTCTCTGTCAAGCTAGTAAATTGGGAAAGCATCAGCTCAGATGTGATGTCGGGGAGTGGTTCTCTGTCAAGCTATTAAATCGGGACAGCGGTTATCAACTCAGATGCGATGTCGGGGAGTGGTTATTTATCAGCTAGTCAATCGGGAAAGCAGTTATCAGCTAATGAGCGAAGTCGGGGAGTGGTTCTCTGTCAAGCTAGTAAATCGGGAAAGCAGTCATCTGCTCAGAAGCGAAATCAGGGAGCGGTTCTCTACCCAGTAAGCGAATCAGGACAGTGGATATCCACTCAGAAGTGAAGGCTGTTATCTGCCTAATTGATCAATCTGGAAATTTAACATTACCATCCAATATTCCCTACACAAAAACTTATCTTGTTCCATATTCCGAGAGAGCAGCTGTCTATCCTGATGGTTGTGAAAATTGACTATAGTTTGAACAATAAAAATACTTCATGTATTGTAGAACTTTTGTTTTTTCAATTTTTTTTGTTCTCGATCCCACTTAAATGTTATAGCCAACTCAAACCATGACACTCACTGTCTTTCATAACTATTTCTAATAACTTTGTCACCACTGAAATAACCTTATTTTATCCACGCATCGTATGTTGGTATAATCCGAAAGTTTAGCAGCAATTCAAACTTATAGATTGGTATGGACGCGCAAACATCTGTATTGATTGATTGATTCGGGTATGATAGGGGAGGGTTCCAGATTGTATTAGCATGCAACAAGTTACAACTTTTAATGGAATATCATTAAATATCGATATTATTAAAACCCATTAAAAATAAAGCTTTTGAAACATATCCGATCAACAATTTATTATTTATCAACACTAGATCTGAGGTTTCTATGTTTTTTTTTTTCTATTTGCACATTTCAAATAAAAAATATAATACTGTCTAGAATTGCTGTCGCGTATTTCAAGTAAAAATATAAAGATCACATTCTATAATTTCAAAGAGAATATTTACTAATTATTCATTCAAATAATTACTAAATGAAGGTTACTAAATGTTTTGCAGCTAGATATTTTTGATTAATCTGCTATGAGGATCGAACTATTTTTAATCTCTCCGGTGTTATATAAAGTATCGCTTTCGTAAAGTAAACCGCCTGTATCTGCTGCTCATTGTTGGGCAATTTTCAAGGACCATGTGGTTGGATCACATTCTTTCCGGTCAGTAAATATACTACCGAACCCATATGGACTGTGATACTTGCATCAAACACCGTGACACAGAGAGAAAGCCAACACCACGAAGGCCACACTCCAGCCAGGCCTTGTACCACAGTCATTTACTGTGTTGTTACTGTATGGCCGTGTGTGATACCGAACCCATATGGACTGTGATACTTGCATCAAACACCGTGACACAGAGAGAAAGCCAACACCACGAAGGCCACACTCCAGCCAGGCCTTGTGCCACAGTCATTTACTGTGTTGTTACTGTATGGCGATGTGTGATACCGAACCCATATGGACTGTGATACTTGCATCAAACACCGTGACACAGAGAGAAAGCCAACACCACGAAGGCCACACTCCAGCCAGGCCTTGTGCCATAGTCATTTACTGTGTTGTTATTGTATGGCCATGTGTGATACCGAACCCATATAGACTGCGATACTTGCATCAAACACCATGACAGAGAGAGACTACACCACGAAGGCCACACACCAGCCAGGCCTTGTGCCACAGTCATTTACTGTGTTGTTACTGTATGGGCATGTGTGACACCGAACCCATATATGGCCTGTGATACTTGCATCAAACACCGTGACACAGAGAGCCTACACCACGAAGGCCACACACCAGCCAGGCCTTGTGCCACAGTCATTTACTGTGTTGTTACTGTATGGCCATGTGTGATGCCGAGCCCATATAGGCTGTGATACTTGCATCAAACACCGTGACACAGAGAGCCTACACCACGAAGGCCACACACCAGCCAGGCCTTGTGCCACAGTCATTTACTGTGTTGTTACTGTATGGCCGTGTGTGATACCGAACCCATATAGACTGCGATACTTGCATCAAACACCATGACAGAGAGAGAGACTACACCACGAAGGCCACACTCCAGCCAGGCCTTGTGCCACAGTCATTTACTGTGTTGTTACTGTATGGCCATGTGTGATGCCGAGCCCATATAGACTGTGATACTTGCATCAAACACCGTGACACAGAGAGCCTACACCACGAAGGCCACACACCAGCCAGGTCTTGTGCCACAGTCATTTACTGTGTTGTTACTGTATGGCGATGTGTGATACCGAACCCATATAGACTGCGATACTTGCATCAAACACCATGACAGAGAGAGACTACACCACGAAGGCCACACACCAGCCAGGCCTTGTGCCACAGTCATTTACTGTGTTGTTACTGTATGGCGATGTGTGATGCCGAGCCCATATGGACTGTGATACTTGCATCAAACACCGTGACACAGAGAGAGAGAGCCTGCACCACGAAGGCCACACACCGGCCAGACCTTGTGCCACCGCCATTTACTGTTTTGTTATTGCGTGGCCGAATGTCATACAGAATCCATATAAACTGATAATACATAGACTGATCAAACACTGTGCCTCAGAGAGAGTCTACACTACAAAGCATTCTATATTAGCATTATTTTGCCTTTTTGTTCACATTTGATAGTTGACATTAGTTGCAACAAAGACTTCCAAAGAATTTTGTTTTTCCTTGATTTATGATAAATTAACAAATTGTCTGTTATATAGAGAATATTTTCGCGTTGATTTAAATCAATTTGTGCTCAAACCACTCTCCAAGTGATAAGATTTTCGGATCACTCCAGCTTCTTTCCAAATGTATTTGTGTTAAAAGTTCAAAGCTCTAATTGTATGTAAACGTAGCAATAGAAGCATTACACTTTAAATACAGGGTGTTCAACAAGTCGGAGGACGGTTGAATATTGTTTAGACCGTCACAGATAAAGGTACAGATAAGATCAGCATTGAAACTTTCGAGCGCCGTCATTTTGTTCAGGATTAACCTTTTGAGGTCTAATTTGCGGTATGATGTTCTACTAGATAAGACCTTTCAAATGGTATGTATATCGACCTATGCTTACATTTTTCTTCCGACTCCTCGTGGGCCGTCCCCCTGCGAATGTAGTGGATCACTGAATACATGGTAAAATAGCTTTTTATGTGCAGCAGCAATGTGCAAAGTGTTGTACCTTTATCTGTAACGGTCTAAACAATATTCAACTGTCCTCGGACTTTTTGAACACCCTTTAAAATAGGGTGATTTAAATTAAAAGTATCCGCTAATGTAAGCCAAATGTGATACCTTACAATTATACAATCTTAAGTTGTTTGTAGACTGTATATTGGTGGCTATATATGTAACATAACACAGGTCGTTGACTCCGTCTGGCTTACGTCATACTATACATGGGTGAAAGTCCTGAAGTGGAAGTGTGCTGGCAGGCTGGATTGTCTGTCACATGTAGGCTACCAGCGATACCTTATCGCGTCGTGTCCCCCGTATTCATGGGTTGTCAGGTAGTATAATGGACGTGAACACTACTAGAGTAGTCTGGGGTGTCCATGTTGAATGGTAGTCAAGGTTCAGATGTTGTCTAGGGAAGAGAACTGTCAGACTTGTCAGTTAGCTGAAAATCAGACCAACACTACGTGCTTCGGATTCCACGTAAAGCAGCAGGTCCCATAGTTTCCCTGGCTATTGGGTTGTTAATAAATAGTCTTTTCCGTCTAATTTGAACTCAGATAGTAACAATGACTACACTCGTTCATCTACACTCATCACACTCGTATTCGCCCAAATCTCTATGATCGGCTTCTTAGTGATGAACAATGGACGTTTTCAATCGGATAGAAATACGTTGCATTTGTATCAAACTTGATTGCGTAATTTGTAGATATCGTTATTGGGCGTGAAAATTACAACAATTGTTGTTACAAAGCTACACAGGAGGTCATTATCAGCTTATCAGTGAGACAACAAGAATTAAGCTATTGACAAAACCACCATCGCCATTCACATTCTTGCAGCTCACAGTAGCACGCTTTGTCATCTCGTCTTATCTAAGCGTTAAGAAATTACTGATATAATATCAGTGATGTTACAACATTTGTGTTGAATATAAAAATTTGTGTGGTCAGTAGAACACTTAACTAGCATGTATTTTAACCCTCAGACATGCTATGGAAATGTTATGGAAACCCTCAGATATAACACTGGGGTCCGTTGGACCCCACTCAGTTTTTAATGCATATATTTTGGATTAACAATTGTTGTATTCATAGTTCTTGGAACTAATTTAAATTTAGTTTCATTTTTTATTAAACTTTTACAATGGTTCAGTGATTTTTAAACAAACTGGCTTTTTAATGAAACATATAACAAGTTATAGTGGAGTCCTGTGGACCCTAGTGTTATACTTACGCGTGAAATTTTTCTTACTATTTCAATGGTAATCCATAGATAAATTGCTGTGAAGAAAAGCTTTATTGTATCTTTATTTATTATTGTATCATGTTGTAACTTGTGAAAACGGCCTTTTGGGACTATGCAAGCAAGACCATAAAGGAAAATTATTTTGTTGTTAACTTTTCCTTCAAGTTTTATAGCATATTATTTCCAATTTTTGTTAGGTACAGTAAGAAGGTATGTGTATATTTACAATTTTTCACCATAATTATATTATAATACATTTATTCATTGATTTCAAATATATAATTTTTGTTATTTATTAAAATGTTTATTAGATCACATATTTTGATAAATGTTTGGAAACATACTTTTATTGTTTAAAAAACTGTATGTTTTTTCAGTCATAGACCGAGCTTTCCGCCGTATTAAAGATTATGCATATACCGACACTTCAGCTATAAAATTTGATACCAAAAGAGTTCCTACTAGATCTTAAAGTTATACTTGTAATTATCTTAAAATAACGCAACGTTTTACTGAGTTAACCTTTTGAAATGTACGTGGGGCGACAAGTTCTGTTAGCCCATTTAAAGTAGTATGCGACTCGCCAAAGATTTTCTGTGTAGGCCTACTCTCTAAGTTCGTTTCCCGGCTCACAAAAAGTTCGTATTCGAATAGTGTTTAGATCATAGTTGTTCATTATAATTCATTTTTAAGACGCCGATCGTAGAGATATGGGCGAATATGAGGGGCGAATAAGTGTAGATGAACGAGTGTAGTCATAGTTACTATATGAGTTCGAATTAGCTCAGAAAGGACTATTTATTGATTGCCCAATAGCCAGGACAACTATGGAACCTACAGCTTTACGCGGAATACGAATAGTGATGATCTGATTAGTTTTGTTTCATATGTACATAAAAAATAATATACGTATCAGTATGGACTTTCATATATCAGTTTATATTTTGCTTTAACTTGATTGAAATTTAATTGTCAAATAAGAGGGGGATATTGAACATCACGTGTTAATTATCCCCAACAAACGAGGACGAAATAAATCTTTTTAATTGGCGGAAGATAAGCGCGTGACAAAAACACTTCCACGAGAATGGCACTTTAGATGTAGACAAATATATTTTGATTGATAATAAAGTTTTATATAGATTTAATTATATATTAATAATACATTTGAATGTAGTAATGCTTTTAATTTAATTAGTTTACAAAATTTGGGCTAGAGTTCTGTTCTAGTAATCAATTAATTTTCAGAATTATAGTTCCCTAACTGTATTACTCAATACCATTGTATGTGTATGAGTGGGCGGGTGAGGGGTTAGGTTAGGTTATCGGACCCCAAAACAACTGGTGTCCGGACAATTCGTCCCACGGACATTTCGTCCCCCAAGAAAAATGCGGACATTTCGTCCCACTTTGTGGAACGGCTACCTGGGTAGGGTTTGATAAATAGTCTCCAAATATTTCTAAACGGACACTTCGTCCCACCTGAGAGAAGGGTTGTAAAAGGTTAGGTTGGGTTAGGTTAGGTTAGGTTAGGTTCTCTCAGGGTGGGACGAAGTGTCCGTTTAGAAATATTTGGAGACTAATTATCAAACCCGACCCAGGTAGACACTCCACAGAGTGGGACGGAATGTCCGCATTTTTCTTTGGGGACGAAATGTCCGTGGGACGAATTGTCCTGTAATCAAACAACTTTGTGCACATTTCAAGGCGAATTTGAATGATTAAATGAGTGTAGGATGAATGAATATGGATGCCCTGAGTAGATAGAGTTCGACTGTTCCTCAGAAAGTGTCATTCAATAATAACCCAATAGCCATTGTAATTTAGGGACCTACGGATTTACGTGAAATCCGAACCACGTAGTGTTGATCTATTTTCAGCTACTTGACAATCCTAATGGGATTTTATGGATTTGCTTAATCCCTCTTAAAGCTTATCTCTCTTAAGGAGTTACGATCATCGAGTGCTTCTAGGAAAGAAAGTTTTGTTGTTCTAATTTTACTGTTTGGCGCCTCTTTGCATTGACAGTTTACAAACATTGAAACACAGAAACATAAGTTCACAACCCAATCGTCGGGCTCGCCAAGGGTGTTAAATCCATATGTGGGGAGTAACCAGTTTGTTTCCCTGGAGGTGTTGACTGGTCAACTGAACCGGAAAAGTGGTTCATGTCAGTGAGACTCGTGTCAGAGGAATCATCACCTTAAAAGGGGAGGTAGGCACGCCCCTTCCTGGAGAAACCTAGGATATTACAACTTCATGGCATGGAGGATATGGCAATTTCATTCTTCCTTAGATTTGTAAAACGACCAAATATTTAACAGTCAAACGTGCGTTGGTCGAAAATTATCGAGACAGATCAAATGTATTTGATCTCATCTAAGGAATACACGATAGTTAATGTATTGTACATTAATTGTGGGAGTAATAGTGAATGTATTCGCATTAACTACGTTACTATGCTGCAGCTAATTGTTTATTGAATTAGCAATTTACTTTCTCCCATATGCGTTAGCATAGAGAAAGTATTGTGATCGTAAAAAAAAACTTACAAGCTGGTCTCAAAATCTATTTTAGGGTCCCCTGAATCCAAAAAAGTGTGTGTGTTTTTTAAGTTATGGTGTTTGTCCATATGTGTATCTGTCTGTGTGTATGTGCAGTTCGCTGGAGACCCAATGGAAGGATAACATTTAATGGTATGGTAGACCATTTTTTCACTTTTTCGAAACTTTAGATTTTTTATATTTGTATAAGCAAGAAACATTCAAAAATAGAATTTCTCAAAAACGGCTCTAACAATTTTGATTAAATTTTCAGGAAATATTTGAATTGCAATTTAAAATCCTCATGTCTGTAACTTGACTAGTTTTTAAGTTAGGCAAAAAACACATTTGGGAATCAAACTGGTAATTTTCAAAGTTTAGATTTTTTAGTGTTTAATAGGGGGGAGGGAGTTTGTGCCAATTCTTTGGAACCATTTATTTTATCTTCCGTGATTACGGAAAGATGAAAAAATATCTAATGAATCAGAAATTGTTTATTATATGTAAAACATGTCGGGAATATAACAAAATATAACATATAAACAAACGCAAATAGATATACAAGCAAAAATCAGTTCTCAATCTTTTGTTATCAAAATTATGCTATTAAAAACCGAATAAAGTTAAATTTGGTTTTGTTTGTGTTTTCGAAATTATAACAGTTACACCCGATGTATATCTTATACAAGATTGACTTCCCTAAAAAAATTGTTGTTTTAATTAATTATTCAGTAATTTGAGGTTGTGATTCATTTATTATATATATCATATTTCAGAATTTTACGTCAAATGCGACGTCGCTATCTGTGAACATTCATAAATATGAGATGTCAATTAAAGGTGGACCCGGTGTCGATTGACAGTCAATTGGGACATCAGTGTCACATTCCCAGTTGACTTACTGACCTTTCACCCGCCACAGTGGGAAACTGAGCCCTTTGATGGTTTCCGGTATTATGGTGAACAACGGTGTGTAAGAAAATGCGGACTGTTGTTTTTATTAGCATATAATTTACTTAATGGTCTGCAGAGGTTTAATTCCATATTGCAGACAATATAAGAACAATGTTACTTTCGAATCCATATTTATTCGTTTTTTATTGACCAAAAGTTGTGTATGAGGTGTCATTTTGAACGTTATCATATTGCGCGTTGGGTTTGCTTTTCATATTTCGAAAGCATACTCCTAGTTTTGAAAAATAGGTGAAAATAAAAGCTTAAGACTAAATATTTTTTTATAAACCTTATTAGAAAGTCGCAAAGCAATTCCAACGCGCAATTTCATTCTTGATCAAATGTAATTTGCTTGGAAAAAATCCGTTTAAAAATAACTGTGTAGTTTCGATACGTGTGATCGTATGTCCGGCTCGAAAATAACATTGTTCTTATGGGATTAAAACCAACATGGCCGCCAAATTCTGACAGACTCTTAATTGCAAATATACGTTTTTAAATGCTGTATTATGTAAGAATAATACGTATAAACATAGTTTCCGTATTATATTGACAGTCAACATTTCAACAAAAATTACATTTTGGATGAAGAATGTTTAGGTAACTAGCCACCTCAACAGTTTTATTTACGTAGGAACCTTTTCATGTACCCGCGTTTATTAATTTTTTTTCAACGTAAGACATCGATCGTAGAGCTATGGGTGAATATGAAGGGCGAATGAGTATGATTAGTGTAGATGAACGAGTGTAGTCATTGATTGCTCAATAGCCAAGGCAACAAGGGACCTACAGCCTTACGTGAATCCGAACCACGTAGTATTGGTTTGATTTTTCAGCTATATGACAAGCCTTGTACTCACTACTCTTCCCTACCCAATATCGGGACCCTGACTACCTCCCAAAACGGACTCTACAGACTTCTCTGTTAGTGCCCACGTTGATGGCAACCATTGAGCGGACGCCATGTCGGTATTAAGAGGACCGAGCATAGAACCTATCACCTACAATTTCCACAACACTTTATCATCCATGTAGCTAGGTTACAGCACTGCGTCACTAGTGTCGACTTTTATTGTAGACTTTTACTGTGGCACTTAATTGTAAACTGTTAAAAACATGTTGATCTATCGCCAAAAAAATTACAGGGTACATCATACAGGGTGAGTCTTAAGCCAGCTACCCCTAAACTTGTTCCCACAGTTTTTAAACTATCCGCTTTTTGGATATTTCGTTAAATGAATATGAACCCACTCTACATTTAGAGTGTTTCATTGTTAATAGGGATCACTTGGGGTCAAAGATCTAGGAGTCAACTTAAACATTTCAAATAGGAACGTGGTCATGTGATGTCATTTATCATCGCCATTTCAAGCTTAAAACGATAGTGCAATCAGATTTCAAAAGGGGCGTGTCATTCGTTAGTTATTAGTTATTTTGTTATTGTATTTAATTGGTCATCGCCTATGTATTTTCCTGATTGAAACTGATTTTTCACAGTTAAAAAACATGTTTTACCCATGGCAAATCAGTTTTAATTAGGAAAATAACTAAGCGATGTCCAAATAAATAAATTCTAAATATTTAAAAACGAAATAAACGGCACATTCTTTTTAAATTCTGATTTCACTATCGTTTTCAGTTCGAAATAACAGTAAATTAAAATACATATCACATGACCACATTCCTATTTAAAATGCTGAAGTTTACTCATAGATCTTGGACCTCCAAGTGATCCCTAATAGCGTTGAAACATTCTAAATGTAGCGTAGGTTAGAATAATTAAATGGCATTTTCGATAAACAAATTTTTTATAAACTGTGGAAACAAGCTAGAGGGTAACTGACCAAGATCACCCAGTATATTATATTACATTACAGTGATATTTGCACATATCGAGCTAACAAAGTAAAACTTTAGTCTGTGTTTAGTCTGCGGTGACGTCTGCAAGATACACAAGAACAAACATTTGGCGCACATCTGGCTTCACACGCCGCCGCTCGTCATGAGAACGCCGGCGTAAATTAACAGCGTTAACGGCTTGGGAGAAAACACAACAATATTAAAGCTTCAAGTAACATATCTTCAGTGGTGCAGCCAAGGTGCCGTGTATACTAACAAGATAACCAGAAGGTTCGTCCATGCTGTGGTGAGACATCCTCAGTGGTATCGAGAGAGGATATGTTCGAGCAGATAGCATCATCAGGTTGTTGAATCCGAGGCACTTTTCGGGATAGTTGTCACTTTGGGTCATTTGCATGAAGGATTTTGTATATGAGAACAAATAAGTATGAGTTAACCAGAGACCCTAAGAATGTCCATGCAACATTTCAGACGAATGGGTTCAGTAGTTTCTGCGTGATTGAGTAACACACATAGAGACACCATTATAGTTATATAATAGTAAGATTTTAACTGTAGTGCCTATCAGTTGTCTGAGAATTTTAGTAGTCCTACATTTTAATTAACAATTAGCTGTATTTCTCAAACGAACTGTCCTAAATTTTAGTTAGGACCAAAATTTATGACCAATTTGACTCTAAGGATCATTTAGGATTATTTGGGAATTTAGGAGTGTAGTTTCATCTGCATATAAAACACTTAAACAACTAGGTATATTACAATAAAAATAATTAACAAATACAAGGAAAAGGAAAGAGACCAAAACTGAACCTTGGGGAACTCCAGCTATAACTTTTTTAAAGTCTAATTTAATACTATTAACTTCAACCATCTGGGATATATCCTGCAAATACGATTCAACTAAACCTAGCTCATTACCTTTAACACCATAAAAACTTAATTTGTTACTTAAAATGCTATGGCAAATACAATCAAAGGCTCTCCTTAAGTCAATTAGACATGAACCTACAACTAACTTACTTTCAAAATGTTCTAAGATATGATTTACAATAGTTTCAATTGCCACGTTTGTGCTATGATTGAGTCTAAACTCATATTGATGGGAGTAAATCAAGTTATTTTCACAAAGTAGCTGTAAAGTTGTTCCAGCATGCATGATTCAATGATTTTACTCACAATGGATAAAATGGTAATCGGGCGGTAACACTCATGAGAGCTCCTATCACCTTTCTTAAATACAGGTGTAACAATTTTATGTCGCCTGGAGATAAATATAAATACCGTAGTATTGTTAGAGATCTTTACTTAAAACAGAATTTCAGATAAAACGGAAGCATTTAATTGACACCGTAGTTAATTATCAGATAAAAATCGACCTTAGCTGTAGAACGGCTTCCGTTTCCTGCCGTTATTCAACCTGGTTTATCTGTCAAGGCAACTTGAACCGTATTGCCGCTGTCATACAGTCCATTCTTGCTCACAATTGACGGTGCTTTAATAGAGGAAATTACCGCTCAGAGACATTGCAATGGTGATGTCGTCATTCGACCTCGTTCCTACATTAAACGATAGATGACGCTCCTAGCTGGTTCATACGCCCACAAAACAATTTCCCCCCAAGTGAAACCATCCTTTCATCACGATTTCTCTGAGGACGATTAAGATTTTTGCTTCATCACTTATCAACGGCTTCTGTAAGACCCACAATTAAAAATTTAGTGCTACTAAAAATTACTTTGGGCGTTTTCTATCTACCTGACGGACTAGTGGCCGTACAACACCCCCTTCCCTCCGCCTAGGTATGGCAAATATTTTCAACATATCTATACATTGAAAATGAAATATCGATCTAACGATAATATCGATAGAAAAATATCGACATATGGGGTAATGCATTAAAAATTAAATACATTTATCTACACGAAACAGGTTGTGGTCTGTAACATTTAATTTAAAAAATTCAAAACAAGAATAGTAAACCAGTACCTGTAATTATTATTTTAATTATAAAATAATAATAATATAATAACATCGTTATTTTTATTTTTAACATTTAAAAACGTCTTTAGGCTTCTTATACACACTAAAATTAAATTAATCAGTTCACTAAGGTATTCAAATTAGGCATCTTAGAGTAAGCTTTTTCAGCTCACAAAGAAACCCATTTACCTGTTCCACCCACTGGTTTACAATAAACTACATTTTAGTGCGTTAACATAACATAAACAAACTAAATAAAGTTACTGTATAACTTAAATACATGTTTAGAACGTCTAAGAGGCCTTTTAATGTGTTTTTTCGAATGGATGATTTTGGGGTGTGAGAATAACGTCATTATATAGTGATATGATATATCGAACCAAAATATCGATATGTCCGATATTAACGGAAGATAACATCAATACTAATATATCGATATATCTAAACATATTTATCGATATTTCCGATATATTGTTGCCATCCCTACCCCCGCCCCCTTTCATTTCTCCTAAGCGTTATAAGCAAGTGCTAATAGGATTAACATTTATTTTTAAAAGGATAAGCAAATTTATATTCATAATCTTAAATGTTATCGAAATTTAGTGTCGAAGAGGCCTAACATTATTTTAAGTGTTTTGTAGATGGTTTTTGATACTTTTTAATTTTTTTAGATTTTGAAATGAGATAGTCTTAAGTTTTTGCTCATTCGATGTTAATTTGGGACATGTTGTATTAAATCTAAATTTGCACTTCTAGGCTCGTGCATTTTTTTCGTGTTTGAATGTGCTTTAATCACAGAGAAAGTAAAAACTGTTCGGCCTTTTTTTGTCTGTGAAGAAGAAGAAGTAGTAAGATTTGTTTTCTTATTTTAGTGTGGGTGAGTGAATTAATTAAAAAGGAAAAATCACAAACAGCAAATTCTTGACTCCTGCATCTATTTTGTCCAGTGCCTTATTTTTCATTACAGAATGTGATTCCTACAAATTCAAATCATGACACAAAAGCTACTTAAAAATTAACTAAGACCTCTTGAAATCATTTTAGAAATATTACACTATGTTTTTATGAGAGGAGCTATCAGTCAGCATACGAACTAAAAATTAACAAAGCAAAAACCAAAGTACAACTAAATAGTTTTTTATTAACATTTTTCTACTTACGTATTCATAATGCTCACCAAATTGTAGAGTTGGTAAATAACTTAGCGCGGTTTTAAAGTATTCGAAAATCATTTAATTTAACATCTTGTTACTGCAATTTTGTAGTAAAAAAGACGGAAATATATAAAACAGGGGCTTTGTAAATTTTTTCAGAAATTTTTTCATAGTAGATACATAGCTAAGAAACAAGAATATGGTAGTTTTTTCAGCGGAAATTACGAAAATGAGGATAAATAGAAAAAATACTAGGTTAAGTTAGGTTTGGGGTTGTAAGGTTAAGTAGATTAACTTAGGTTAAAACATAACATAACCAAACTCAGCATAACCTAACCTATCAATATCCAACTTACAATATAAGCCTATCCTAACAGAACTTAACTTTACGGAAATCGGAATTTTTCCGGCGCTAACGTGTTTAATAATAGTTCGATTGTAAAAACCTTGCCATATTCGTGATTAGTGCAAAATTACTCAATTTGAGTACCCACCTCGCTATAATGTATATACAAAGAAAATATTTTTCTGGTTTTCCTCATTTTAGTAATTTAAAAATGATCATTTTTGATCATTTTTTTCTAAAAATCATTTTTTAGAAAAAAAAATGATCATATAGACTACACTTGTTTCTTTGTTATGTATCTACTATGAAAAAAATGTTGGCCAAAAAATCGACAAAGCCCCTTTTCCATATAATTACAAAAAAAAAATAAATAAATAAATAAAAAAATAAACGCGCAAATTAAAGACAGAATTTTTTCTATCCTCGTGAAAAAAAAAATAATTAATTTTAAGACAAGGAAAGAACAAATATCATCAACCAATGCTAATAACAATGACTACGTTCGCTCACCTACACTCATTCGAAATCCATATTCGCCCATATCTTGACGATCGGCGTCTTATGAATAAATAAATAAAGAAATAATCTCATAAACTTTATGTATCAAAACGTTATATATTAAAAAAGGTCACTTTTTTACATTTTTCTACATTTCTGTTACACTTTCACAACCTTTGTAGACCTAATATCAAGATTGTTATAACTATACATGATACCTGTACAAAAAAGTGCGTACGATTGATTGGGAATACAACACATTCTATGAAGACATAAATGTGTTTTTGAGGATATGAACAGCTGTTTATTCTAGTGAGAATGGTGAGTTGTCAGTTGACCTTGAATAAAAGTAGGTACACAGACTGCATGCAGATGTTTCCCATTCATCGTCTGAATAGTAACTTGGTTACCAAGCGACGACGTCGTGTTCAACTTTACCTACAACAGTTTCCTTCAACTTAGATTACCTCTGATCGTCGTTCTGCAACTTGAGGTTAAATTTATCTTAACTTTAATTTTATTACTACCTTGTTTTGTTTGAGTGAGAGCTAATTCTCTTGTTAGGGATTGTTTTTAAACAAATCTTTTGTCCATATTTAGGAAAACTGTTATCTCCTTTATTAAGCAAAGAAATAATAATATACATCTGATTTACTGTATTCTTTTAGGTTTGTAACTAGAACTATATACAAACCCTGTTTCTGTGTTTGTACAACGTTATAAATTAATATGCATAATTTTAATAATACACGTACTCACTTGCATAGTTTATGTTACACATTATCAATTTTTACACATTTTTTAAATGGGAAAAGTCTCTTTAACCTGTATTAAGGGCTACTATTGTGCCAATTTCATACAGTTTTTTACTTAGCATTCATTATAAGTGTTGGCAGAAATACCGTAAAAACGAACGTCAAACAGCACAAATATATTACAATATAAGCACAACATGCGCATATATATTACAATATAAGCACAACATGCGCAAATATATTATAATATAAGCACACCATGTGCTAATATTATACAATATAAGCACAAAAATGCATAAATATATTACAATATAAGCACATAATGCACAATATACAATACAATCACAAAATGCACAATATGGTAGCCTACAATACAAGTACTAGGCCTAAATGGACAAATATATTACAATATAAGTACAGAATGCTCAAATACTACAGTGATCGATTTCGTTGAACCACGTTTATCTTCCTCAGACCACAGAGACTCACAAAAGGTATCCTGTTGAACTGTATGGTTCGCGTTTATTATTATGATGAGTTATAGTGAACATTGTATTATTGTTAAAAGTTCATTCTAGTGGACAATAAGTTGATATTATGAGTTTGTTAGTTATCGTCAAAAATGACTTGCACATTTCACATATTTATTAAAAAAGTAATAATAATGAAAATACTCAATATTTACGAAAACTAACGTATGTTCCACTAGAACAGTTCTTCACCTATCAAATGGCATTTCAATTGTTACGATACGATCATTATTACGGACCGAATTATTGAAATAGAAATCCATGTTTTTGCGTGGAGAGAACGGTCCCCAGTGTTCTCAACAACAGCATTGCAGTTGTTACATAGAGATCTACGATGTAGGTAGATCCTACATATAGGGATGGCAATGATACGTCGATATATCGAAAACATGTTTCGTTATATCGATATATTAGTATCGATAATATCGCCATATCGATATTTTGGTCCGATATATTATATCACTAAATATTGACATTATTCTCTCTACTCAAAATCGCGACTTTAAAACACACATTTAGATCGCCTCCTATGCGTACAAATCGTGCATTGAAACAATACAGTAACTTTAATTAGGTTTTCTACGTGAGGTTAAGTGGAAAATTGATTTCCTAACTTTTATTTTCAAATAGTTTACCTGACAAGTATTGGAAGTAGGTTGAGTGAATTAATTTGTTTGTGTTTTAGTGTTTATCAGAAGCCTAATCACATTTTTAAATGTGTAAAATAAAAATAAAAATATGTTAATTATAATTAACATAGTAATTAAAGTTATGATTATTGTTATTTTGAACATTTTTCATTCAACCTCATAGACCACATCTTGTTTCATGTAGATAAATGTACAGTATTAATTTTTACGTTCAGTAGGCTATTCTAAATAGTGACATAAAAATAGAGTGATTTTTAGTCATGACATAAAAGTTATTGCATAATTGTAAACAGATAAATCATTTAAAAATCGACCTATCGATTACTCGATTTATCGAACATTTTCTTTCGATATTATCGTTAGATCATCGATATTTGGTTTGCGATATATCTATGTCGAAATTATTTGCCATTCCTACCTACATACGCCATCAGTTGCTACAAACAAATTAGGATGTGGTAATTTGAGTCATTGTTTACTGTGTGAGAATCTTTCCTGTAACCCTGCAACCACACCACAACTCACTGTCAGAGATCCTCTCTTATCTGTGCTCACTGCAACATCGCCGTCGACCTTCATGGTTCAGTGCTTGTTTATTTCTGACACATCCTGTAGCACTGCTGATAAAAATGACAAAACACTGTGTCCACGTTATGCTCTGTTTATTTGGTTTAAAGTACGCGTGTTCAGGGACGTACGGAGGTCTCAATTTCGGGGGTGTCCAACCAATCGTGGGGATCTTAGCAGGGTTAGCAAGCGGGGGAGGGGATCGGAGTCGGTTTTTAATTTGGTGCTGTGCTTTCTGTCTGCAGACAAATTTGAGGGACGTAGACAAAGTGTCTCAACGACAAACTGGGCCATATTCTAAAATCCAGCGAGGACAAAGTTAGCCAAAGACAAAGTGACCCAAAGACAAGTTGAACCAATCAGGAATGTGGTCCAGTTTGTCCGTTCGCTGAAGGACAGCCTGGGTCACCTTGGAATTTTGCACGTTGCGGACAAAGTGTTCCAACGATAAACTGAACCACTCCGGTATTGTGGTCCAGGTTGAAGACAAAATGAACGAGTTTAGGTTTTGAATGAGACTGTAAAAACAACATAATATATAAGGTATTTAAATAATCTTGACATTATACAATTATTTTTGGACGCTGTATAGATTAATATTTTCGTTGTAGGCCTATGTGATATGCTATATAGGCAAGCTTATTATTAAATCGTGCGTTGACTTCCATCTAACTCCAAATGTAATGGTTAAAGATAGTAAACAGAAATAAAATCTCTTAAAGTACGTGTTCATCGTTTTCTAGAAATATTTCATCCAGCATTATGCTGCAGGAGAATTTTTATTTATACCGATTGTCATGTTCTCTACTGTTTTGATATTCTTCAAAGCTCTTAAGAAGTTATCGAGTGAGTCATGATTGAAGTAGTTTACCGAAATACAGAGGTTTCTTATAATAATTTAAAATATAAGGATGGAAAGTTAAAACAGGCATAAAATCCCTTTTCCCTTGTTGCTGTATATCAGATTGCTTAAAAAACGAAAATTAAAGGATTTAAAAACACCTAAATAAAAACATATGTTCAATTAATTACTTTTCTAAGGAATGTATGTACGAAAAAATGATTTTATTTAAATAAAAGTGTGAACAAACATTCTCATATTTCCTGAAAATTTAATCAAAATCGTTTGAGCGGTTTTTGAAAAAATCCTATTTTTGTATTTTTTAGCCCATGAAAATGAAAAAAACTAAAATTTCAAAAAAGTGAAAAAATTGGGTTGAGATATCTATAAGATTCTTGGCTAAATACGCCTATATACCAAATTTCATGAAAATTGAGCTATCCGTTTTGTCTCCAGCGAACTGCACATACAGACAGCAGACACACATACGGACGGACACCAACATTTTGTTTAGAAAAAACCTTTTTTTTTTTTTGCTTAAGGGGACCATAAAATGGATTTTTGGTCCAACTTTTAAACAATTTTTATTGGACTATTAAATACTTTCTCTATATTAATGCATATGAGAGAAAGTAAAATTCAACTCGTTATTAATTAATTAAGGCGATCGATGAGTTTGTCTCCTTTCAAATTATACGTTTTTTAACAATAACAAATCAAGTCACTTAGTACTGATCGCTCAGCCAGTACCCTAAACTGACGGTGAGTGATCGCCTTCAGCCAGTCAGCTGATTGTATCCGTTTGGAAGATCGCTGACAGCGCGATCTCGGTGCTTCAGCAACAAAGGTCACATTCATCTGCTGACTCATTTTTCTTCATTGCTCTTCTTTATCTGATGAAAGCCCCCCATCAACCTGTCATGGACCTGAAAGAGAGAGAGAGCACGTGGCCCGGCTACGTTGACAGTACTGGTTTCGAATGTACTTCGCGATTTATTTGTAAGATTTCACAAAAAATCAGTAAAGGAAATTTGTTGTATTCACAAACGGTTAATGTCAAGTAGTTTAAATTTAATTAAGTAACCTAAATTGTACTGAACTTCCCTAAATATTTGTCTTTAAAAAGGTTTAGTGCATTATTTCGTAAAATAAATACAACTTATTCGTTAATTTTTTTGTCAGATAGTCCCGTTTTTACGCCTAAATCTATAGCCATTGTAGCATTTAACATGACATTAATAGAAAATCAACAACTTTTTCTAGCAGACAATTCGGATTTAGAAAAGATCATTCTAAAGTTCAAGTTCGTCTTTTACTAGTTTCTGCTCTAATAAAAGAAACAATTCATAAAATTGAAAATGGTAAATTAATTTGCTTCGGGTCTTGTGATATGACTGAGGCTTTTGACACTATTTAAATTAAGTTATTATGGATTTGAAAAATCATAGTCTTTTTTAACAAATAGAACACAAGAACTGGAACTAAATAATATGTACTCTCTTCCCAAAGAAGTTAGATTTGGAATTCCACAAGGCTCTTCTTTAGGTCCTTTACATTTTAATATATATAAATGATATCGTTGAACATTTGATATCTGAAAATATTGAATGGTTTTTGTATGCTGATAATTGGGATTGAATACCAGTGGAAACAATTGTGAAGATGTAATAGAAACACTTTTTTCGATAACAAATAAAGTAAAACAGTAGTGCATAGCTAACAAACCTTATGAACTTCATCTACAGAAATATAAAATTATACAACTCTTTGCCAGGCTCTACACATTTATATTATAACAATTTTAAATCAAGGTTAAGAAACATTTTAAAAGAACATTTTTTATATAAAATTGATGAATTCTTTGAACTATTGAAGAAATATCCTGCAGTACTATAATTTGTTATAAACTAATATATTTTATATTGTTATATTTTTGTATATTCTATACAATTTTTAACTTCAAATGATGTCAATAAAGTATTATTATTGAATTAAATAATGAGTGATTTATTATGTTTATTGATCAGCTCAACGCGTAGATAATTGCGAGTAAAATGTAAGTTTCAATTTCTTGGATGATTTTTAAAATTTTACACGTAACCCTCCAAATAGTGTGCGATCTATATTTCTATTTTTGTACGCGTCACAAGCTTAACTAAAACAAGCTTATAGAAAAAGATATAATAAGCATACTTAAAAAGATGGCGTGAAACCCGAAGGTCTGTGATATTCTTGTTGACACTCTGACATCAATGACGTTATTGATTGACGTCCAGATCGTACACTCAGCCTAAGTCAAGATCAGCGTACTCACTCATTATGCAGCAGTGAAGTGTAACACAGAGATCTGGGGTGAAGTAGGGACGGGTAATTGAAAAGGGATAATCAACACATGCACGTACCCGCCTCGCTCGCACGCTCACACACTCGTGTCCGTCACTTCCGGCGGAAGTAACTAGGGCATTCCGCCCCACACCGCTAGTCCACCTAGTTAACTAACTAGCCTTTTAATCCAATCTAGTTTTTATCAAACAATCTTGACAAAAATCTCCTTTGGATTTGGTGATAACATTTGAGTGTTCAAATCTCTAGGTAAATCTAGCAAGAAAAGGTAAATATTTATCCCTTTTAAGGTAATTCTTACTGAAGTTGAAAATATGTTATCTCTCTATATACATAAGAGAAAGCCTTAACTCACTCATCATTAATTTTCCCACTTTCCGTCATCCCACAGAGCTGAAATTTGGTACAAATGTTTGTTGTGGCCTAAATAGGAAAACTAAAGTATTTTCTTCTTGATAAAATACTCCTAAGGGGTAGAAATCGCCCCTAAAAATTTGTTCCACAAGGATAACATTTGGTTGATTTTAGCAGATTAGTAACAGCTGTTTTGTAAATAAATAAACATGTTTATTTTGTATGTTTGACTTTTTTTATTCTATTGATGCATTAACAGCTACAATTAATTGATCACATTTTAAAAATATATTTTCTCCGTACAATTACATGTAAAATCTATTTGGGATTTTACAATATTGAGATAACCTTGTTGAAATTCCCCTAAAGCAGACTTATGCGATTTTTTAAACCATACAGCTTTGTTGTCTAGGAGAACGGCAGTAGGTTGAGCTTTTATATTGACTTTATGGTTTGGAGGAAACCACATAGGAAGGGTAAGAAGCGCAGAGAATAACCCCGTGGTGAAGCAAGGGCTGTCGGCTAATTTATCAATATAGGCCTACAGGGTGTCCATAAAGTTTGGGTACAACTTAATATTTCACAAATCATAGCAGATAACATCTATAAACTTTGCAAAGTGTTATATGGCTATGCAATTATTTTTCCTCGATATTACCATGACATGCCTACCACTGAGAGACGGCCTACAGAAGAACTCATACAAATTGGTCGGTAGCGTAGTTGGTTCAATCCCAGCTTCATGTGCTAAATGTTCTCAGTTCGATCCCAATCAGAGTCAATACATTTTGAGAAGGATCACCGACTGTTCATTTGTCATTGGGCTATTAGTTAATGACACTTTCTAAGGAATAGTTGGCCATAGTTTGTAACAATGACCACATTCGCTCATATATACTCATTCGAAATCCATATTCGCCCATATCTTGACGATCGGCGTCTTATGGCGGGGTGTATTGTGTACTCACTGTGAAGTACATTATGCGCCGCAATTTCTGACAGGATCGTCGTAAATGTTATCCGCTATGGTTCGTTAAATATAAAGCCGTACCCAGACTTTATAGCATAAATAAACTAGGGGACACCCCTGCACGCTTCGCGTGCCAACCCCGTCGCTCGCTGCGCTCTATACACCTCGGTCTTGAGCCTCGGCGCGTGACTTTTGACTAAAAATAATAATAGATTAAATGTATAACGTAAAATCACAATACAACATTTATTTACAGTATCTAACTCACACTACTTACGTTGCTACCTATTTATTAGTATAAATACCCAATCGTATTTATTACTTAGCCTATTCCAAACGCGTTAATTACATTTATTAACGCGTTTTACCCCCGAGGTTGATGGCAAATCGTAATAAAGAAAGTTGCTAGAAGTTTGTAAGGTATTTCCAGAATTATTTGTAGAAGTTGTTTGCAAAGTATTATTATTACAAGTCATAAGATTTGTTTCATTGTTTGAATCAAGATCTGTATTTTCAATTTCAGCTTCATAGCATGTTTCAGTATCTTGGGATTCATTAAAATTCGGTATTGGTGGTTCATTTTTATTAAAATTAAACTTGCGTCGTTTTGGAGGACGTCCGCCTAGCATCTAAGAAAAAGTTAAAATACACTGAACTGAAGTTATCAATGAACTGTAAATTTATCTTGCTTGCTGTAATCCGGCTCGAAGAAATTATAATAAAAATGAAAAAAGTTCGAGAATAACTGAATTGTGTATATTAGACATAGGTAAGAAAAATACAATAATATTTGGTTTGTTTACATTTTAACAGATTCAGAAAAACATGTGTTATTTAAAAAAATAAATTGAAATCATAACTCACATGTTGAAATAGTAAATAGTAAACATTAAACAGTGGTATTGACCCACCCGCCCACCCAATACTTGGAATCGTGAAAACTCATAGAAAATGAGTTTTCTCAAAATTGTCACCAAATCCATTGGATTCCTGAGGTAGAAAACCATATATAGACAAAGTACGAAGAAAATCGGTAGAGCCGTTTTTGAAATAAAATGACTGGAAATAGGTACATACATACAATTCCTTGCTCGTTTTATAGTATAAGATTATACAAAATTTCAGCTCTCTGCCTAAATGGGAATTTGGAGTGAGAGCTGCGTATTTTATGTATAGAGATTAAATACTAATAAAAAACACGCTTTGTATTCTCTTTACCAAATATTTCGTAGACTAGATTAATCACTACAACGTGTATATGGTTTTACGATATACTACTAGTCTTTCCAAGGCCCCTAATTCATGGACTATACGACTCTATCTAGGGACGTAATAATAACCAGACTACATAATGGATAGTAATCCTAAATTTACATAATTGAATATATTTATTGAAAACTATGCTGTTTTCGCATCTAATATAATGTATCATAAAATGATACAGAAGATCTATTACGAAGCTGTACTATTCTCAGTAGGTTGGCTGCAGTGGTTTTCGTCAACGTTCATCTTCATTAGGCTAAGATAATGACTTTTAAAGGGATCAGTTGATAGTCTGGCTATTAATGTAATTTAGTATTAATTAAGTGGGCTTAGTTTGTAACAAAGACTATCACTCGTTCGCGATAGTAAACACTTAAATTTACCAATTATTAAGATTGGCTTTCTAAGTTAGATACTGTGCAGCATAACCAATAAATATATTTTTTTTGTATTTATTCTTAAAACTTCAATCGTCAAGACATCGGCGAATATGGATTTCGAATGAGTGTAGATG
>JAQJVL010000002.1:1691343-1805917 GCA_035578905.1 Stictocephala bisonia | reverse complement strand
TACGTATTATTAATACGGCCGGAAACTAAATTATGTGTTTATTTATTAAAATCTTGTGGTTTACACATATAATGCAGTTTTTTGTATTAACATTGACGTCAGCGGAGATAGGTCGTAACAGTCTGTATACAGTCGCAGCGCTCCTGCATTGCGCTACGGCAGTCGTAAGTTTTATCCTCTCACTCATTCACCAAGTCACGTCCTTGTCTCTCGCCGCAATCCTCCCCTTACCTGTTATATCGATACCTTGTATATTCAGGTATAAGTAAATTTATAGTAAGTACTTAAAATTACTTTGGTGATATTTGATTGTTTATATACATTTTCTTTTGTTTAATTTTCTTTAATTTAATTTTTCCATGGGATTGAGGATCACCCTTTACGACAATAATTGGTAAAACGATGTATTCATCCCTGTATCTGTGACCGACAGTTGAATAAATGCCGTCATGTTCATACGACTTTGATATGAATTGCAACGGAAATTACGCTTGTTAGACATAATTCTGTTGTTAAACATAATGAATTGTGTCCCAAAAATCAGATCTGCATAAAATAATATCCAGCTATCGAATTATCTCTTTTAAAAATAAATACCATTCCTACACAAGTTTGTGAAAATATAAAAATCCTCTTCATACAGTACTCCGCGTAGAGTAGTTTTATAACCCGTCCTGAAGTAGTCAGCGTGATGTGGCAGTAAAGTGGAAATGGACATTACCCTAGTCATTTGGTGTTATTGCTCGTTTATTCGTGCATCAAAAGGAAGGTACAATTAAATGAACTGGAGTCCCATACAACAAAGTGGCGTTAACGGGGCCTGATTGCGCCGCTAGACCCTAGACCGCTCTAGTCGCCTTCCGGCAGGGGCTTCCTGTTCCGCTGGATTTGATTCAATCATGAGATCAGACGCATTCCCATGTGGTCGATAATACCCCTGGGAAGTTGGTCACTCCGGAACCCACCAATTATTAGAAGTAAAATATGTAGTAATGAAGTGAGGACCGCCTCTTGGAATAGAGTTTACCGGTTTACTAATAAATGTTGTCCTTTTTTTAAATGAAAGGAGGGTGCTTTATAAAAGTAAAGAAACTTTTGTTTGAAAAATGACAGCCACTTACTTCAATAGAATGCCTGTGAAAGTAAATGTATTTCATGGTCATGAGCACAGTTTATATAAATGTTGACAGATATATGCTGATAAACATTTTGGTGAAGAGTATATATGGAGAAAGGCGCCCTTGTCAGATAATACTATAGTTGGACTAAATAACTTAGAATCAGTTGAAAGAAGCTGTCATTATTCAGGTATTGTGAATGCAGCCGAATGGTGACGCAGTGCTGTAACCCAGCTACTTGGGGAAAAAGTGTTTAGGGTATTGTAGTCGATTGGTTCCATGCTCAGTTCCCTTTATACCAACACGGCGTCCGCTCAATGGTTGCCATCGACATGAACACTACTAGATAAGGCTGTGGTATCCATGTTGGATGGTAGACAAGGTTCAGATGTTGTTTAGGGGACAGAACTGAGTGTCAGAATTGTCAGCTGAAAATCAGACCAACACTACGTGGTTCGGATTCCACGTAAAGCTGTAGGTCCCATAATTGCTCTGCTTATTGGGCTATTAATAAATAGTACTTTCTGAGCTAATTCGAACTCAAATGGTAACAAGAACCACACTCGTTCATCGTCACTCATAACACTCATTCACCCCTCATATTCGCCCATATCTCTACGATCGGTGTCTTAGAAACGAAAAAATCCGTCTACAAGTGGACCGAACAGATTTTGACGCGTGGTTTTTTTTTAATTATAGGGGTTTCATCAGCGGAGGGAATGTTGCACCGCTTCACCGCCGTACAACACAGGCGTGACTAACTTTCACCTTCATGCTCCGATTTGTGTTCTACTTCCGCAACAGTGTTTAGATGTAAAACATAACTGTGACGAACTCTACAAGTTTGCTTTTTTGTTATTTATTGTTTACAATAATATCCATTGTGTTATTGTTATTATTAGTTGTTATTTGAATACTAAACAGATTTAATTTAGTCGTTCTAAGTTTTATTCGTTATTCTTGATCCAAAAAATCAATGGTCACCGCTGCTTGATTATCGGGTGATTTTTATAAATACTTTTTACCCATACACGTACAGTGGTATATTAAAACTGTACGCGAGCTTAAAAATATAAATGTCGAATAATTACATAATCGACCTTTTTTCTTTCTCCCATATGCGTAAGCATAAAGAAAGTATTGGGATCGTCCCAAAATAAATTTTTTACAAGTTGGTCTAAAAGTCCATTTTAAGGTCCCTTGAACCCAAAACAGTGTTTTTTTTTCGTTAAAAGTTGCTGTCTGTCTGTATGTGTGTCTGGCTGTGTGTATGTGCAGTTCGCTGGAGACCAAACGGATGGATACATTTTTATAAAATTTGGTATGTATGTGTAGCCAATTTCTCCATACCATTTTTTCACTTTTTTAAAATTATTTTTTTTTTTTATTTTTATGGGCAAAAAACATTCAAAAATGGACTTTTCTGAAAATCGGCTCTAATGATTTTGATTGTATTTTCAGGAAATATGTAAATTACAATGTAAAATATTTTAGTAAAACCGCATGTCTCTAACGTTTTTAGTTTTTAAGTTATGACAAAAAAACATATTTGGGAATCAAATAGGTAACTTACAAAGTTTTGATTTTTTAGTGTTCAACATACGGAAAGTTTGTGCCAATTCTTTGGAACCATTTTTTAACACATAAGCGGACCAGAGAACGATGTTCTTGTTTCTATTTGAATTGTTGTGGATACGATGACTCTGTAAGTGTTCGATATAATCCGGTTATGAAGCCACACCGACCTACCCTTGTAACCTTACCAGTTGTTTCGATCAACTATAAAAGGCGCTAATATAACTAATTTAATTCAAGTCAAACATATATTGACATAGACAGAAATTGAAGCAAGACGTATCGGATTATCTAGTGTACGAAATGCAAAATGCTATCTGAAGCATTATACAGAGCAATCTCTTGTTTTACTATATCAACACCAGCCAACACGTTAATACTATGAAAATTTACTAATTAATTTGTACTGATTGGCTAAATGTCATTAAATCGTGTAATATATATCTGGTGGGGAGTAGGGATGGCAACGATATATCGATATATAGGAAATAACGATAAATATGTTTCGATTTATCGATATTTCAGTATCGATATTTTCTTTCGATTATATCGGTCATATCGATATTTTGGTTCGATATATCATATAACTAAATATTGACGTTATTCTCTCTCCTCAAAATCATTACGATTAAAAAAACATATTTAAATTGCCTCTCATGCGTACAAAACGCTTTGATATAATAAAGTAACTTTATTTAGTTTTTTTACGTGAGGTTTTACGCAATAAAATGCAGTTTATTGTAGACCAGTGGGTGGAAGTTTAGTGCTAATAAGAAGCCTACAGGCATTTTTAAATGTGAAAAACAAAAATAACAATGTTATTACATTTTCCTTTTATAATTTACATAATAATTAAATATATAATTATTCCTATTTTTTTTATTCACCCACATAGACCACAACTTAGACCACAACTTATTTCGTGTATTCATTTTATATATTCCGCAGGCTATTCTTAACAGTGACAGCAAACATAAGTGTATTTTTGGTCATGACATAATAGTAAGGGCATAATTTAAACAGACAAATCATTTACAGTTCGACATATCGGTTACTCGATATATCGATATTTTTCATTCGATATTATTGTCATATCTATATTTGGGTTGCGATATATCGATAGTTCGATATATCGATTTGTTCAAAATATTTGTCATCACTTGATGGGGGAGTGACGTAAATAGGTTGGCCGGGAAAAGTATTGTGCCAGGGTCTGTGCGTGGGTTCAGCTGAGCGTAGTATACTGTATATCTGATAACCTCGCAACAAGCTACACACAATGTGCATCACAGCTGATTCCATTTATAGGCCAGGACCCCTATAGTGGTGGCCTAACGGCTTGCATCCTGCTGTCTTAATTGAAAACTGATTTCACCACACCTCATGAATTATATGTGTGTTTTTTTTTTAGCTAGGAACCTTTAACAGTCAACAAATAGTGTTACATTTAGCGCATGTAGGGTTCCAGCAGCAGAGGGAAATCTGTCCACTTTTTAGCTATCATTCATAGGTGTAACTAACCTGCTCCTTCAAGTTTTGAACTTCCACACCAGTGTTTTGTTGAAAAAAACTAGCGAAGTTTTTTTAGTTCATTGTTATTTATTTTTTACATTATTGTTCACTTGATTCGTTGGTGTTAATCAGACCAACCAATGGTCACTGCTGCTAATGATGTTATGGGTGGGGCTTGCTTTGGCCTCCGTCATAGTGGGTGCCATGACAATGTTTAAATAGCATAAAACAGTGGGTGAGAGTAATTCTCTGTCTCACTTCCACTACTCAGTGCATCTTTCTCGCACCAGTTCAGTAGATCGTTTTCACTGCGGCCTATCTGTGGCTGACGTTTTAGTTTTTCCGAATGGACGCAAACACTATTTAGTGTTGCTGTTGCTATGAAGTTTGGCTTCCAACTGAACTGTTAAATCTCTGAATGTCCATTAGTAATTACTGCTTTCATAATGCACCACGTGTCGCAGGGGGAGCGTTATCAGATGGGCTGTAGGGTGAAATGAGTCAGCTCTCAGGTATATTGATTAAACACTACCAAAACATAACACGCAACTAATAGTTGTTCTGTAGGCTTCGGGTAGTGGACACCACTCACTATGTGGCATTGGTGTTTCTTCAAGGTGTGTGAGTACCTGACTACATTCGTAAACTAAAATGGTTTCAGTAGAAAAGTAAAAATTCGTTTTATGTAACTTTAAGACTAACACTAGATACGTTAAACATGACAGAAACACAAAATGTATTAGAATTTCATGATGATTAATTGGCTTGTTTTTTTTTTTTTTTTAAGTAAGCGATTTAACGACAAGAAGTTATTCACTTAGTTAGGAAAACTAGGTCACAAAATATTTTTATCTTAAAATGTATATCCTTTTTGTTATTAGTGTTATTAATATGTTTATAAAGAAAATTTCATAGTCAAGAATGAAAGTTAGAAATTTATATGGGGATACACTAGATCAGTAATGAGATTGTGGGGAGTCTATCATAGCAATGGATAGCATAGTAACAGACTGCCCTCTGTGCTCTTTAATGGAATTATTGGTCAGCATAAACAGAATCAGGGAAGCAGTTCGGATGGTTTGATGGATTGGATTTAGCTTAGAGACATGAGATCAATTACAAATTACATTAAATTTATGTCCAGTCATGTAAATAGTGTTCATGCTTTTGGCCACAGGGTTCATATATCCTAACGGGTTTGTAAACACTACTGTCAGCACAGACCCGAGTTTGAAGGTTTTTTTTAAGGAACTAAGAAGCCTACGAACAATCTAATCACAACATTGTTTTTCCTCGTTTAATTGTACGCTGTAGCGTACAATTACTTGCTTAGTGTAGTTGTAACATTCATTTTAAATTTTGTTACATGTTTATTCATTTTTATCCTAGTTAGAACAAAAAAAGTAAATTTTATGATTCTAAGTAATCTATAAAAAAAGTTCTTATTGATTCACTGAAACATTGTGTTCTTGGCTTTTGGTGGTTGTAAAATTGATTACTTGGTCTTTAACATCCTTATGATATATATTGTTTTGATATATCAGTTTCATATGTGTATTTAAATATAGTGATTTTATATTGATTTAAATCAATTTAAGGTTATTTTTAATTGATTTAAATCGATTTAAATTCACTGCATTTACTTACACATTTGAAAATGATGTATCGTAACGATATATGTAATAAGAATTACAATAAGACCAAATAATTAATTTTACGGCCCTAGAAGCCAAGAAAACAATGTTTTATGTAATTGGTAAAAATTTCTTTTCTTAAAAACATAAAATTCTAAAATTTATAAAACTTATAGGAAACATTCCAATCAACCATTTATTAAAATATAAAACCGGTACATGAACTTGTTTTTGATTACTAACGGTGTACATTTGATGTACAGTGAACACTAGTTGAAATACTGGTACTATTTTTGTTCTAACTAAGATAAGAATTACTAGAACTTATAATACAATGTTGAATTTCATATATTATAACGCAAAATTAAAAATGATATGATTGGATTTTTCATAGGCCTCTTAGTTTCGTAAAAAACAACCTTCAAACTCGAGTGCACATAATTTCTGAGTCGACATTACATATAGTTATTTTATTATTACAATCATTGCGATAGATAAAAGAGTATTACCATGCCCTTAGTTTCCGCATGCCGCCTGTTTTTAGTCTAGCCACAGTCCGGAAGGTGGTTGAATCACATTCTCCACGGTCTGCAGGACGAGATGGAGCGAGCGGTTTCATACTCTATGGCAGGGATACTCACTACGCGGCCCTCGGGCCACATGCGGCCCTTAATACAATTTTTTGCGGCCCTTTCATTTTTTTAGAACTGCAATGATTTATTAAAGTAACAACCACTTTGGTATTTTTATAAGCCACAAAAACGCTCAGAATGGTTCGTCTTTGTTATAATGCACTAAATACTATATTAATAGCAGAGACAGACGAAATGCAAGATAGAAAACATACGAAAAAACTGTATGTATATGTTCTTGCGGCCCTTAAATTATTTTGAGAAAAGAAATAAGGCTCTTCATGAAATCCTAGAGAAAAACCCTGCTCTATGGGCTACTTCTTTTTCCTCTACCTACATTTCTATTTCTGTAACAGAGTTATTCATGTAGTTGTTTCATTCTGTTTATGTCTCGGACACGTAAGTGCTACACTTATATACAAGGTGTCTTTTTTTTTTTTAATGTATGTCTAGCTATTATTTTTTCACGATTTAACAGAATAGTGTATTAAATTATAATACACAGAAATTTAAACAAATTTGTTACTATTTTATCACGGATATGTTGATGTTGGCAGCACTGTTACCAATATCAGCTGTTTAAGTCAACTTCTAATACTGCTGTCGATATGTATGGGAAGATCACTTTAACAGCTGATAATGGTAAAAGTGCTGCCAACATCAACACATCCTTGTCAAAATAATAACACATTTGTTTCAATTTCTGTGTTTTATAACTTAATGCACTATTCTGTCAAATCGTTAGAAAAGAATAGTTAAGCGTACATTTTCCAAACGTTTGCTATAATCTTTGCAGATTAAATCATTTTTTCAATTTATATTGAAAAAATGTTATCTCAATGGTAAACCCCATTATTAAGCATGTCTACATTATCAAGCAAAATAACGAAAAACTGTCCTAACATTAGTATTTCTATCTAAAATCATAACAAAATATAGGGTGTTCTATAAGAAAAAACAAAGTTGGCCGCAATGTTGGAAAATGGTGGCCATTTTCCTAAATTTGAAATATACATTTTCAATTGTCTCCAAAAACAATCCTGGGTTCCCTATTTTTGTCAGTTTTTGTCAGACTTATGGTTTCAAAGATCACAATGGTAGCCCATTTAAAAAAGACATTCTGTAGGACATTTGTAACGTGGTAATGTCTTTCTTTTTATCACGACACATGACTGTCGTGTACAATACACTTGCAGGTATAAAATGTTGTTATCTAAAAATTGCCATTTAGTTGTTAATAATAGGACTATTTTAGTAAACTAAGTATTTTAACAATAATGTATGAATCTACACAGTCATTGGAATCAATCTATTGTCCTAGAACGTAATATTTATTTTATTTATTAGATTTAGTATTTGATTTTGCATTATCGATATTAGTTTACGCGGATTCTAGCGTAGTACATTGGAACGGTAACAAGAAATATTACTTCATTGATCGAAAACAATTACAGGAAGTTAACCAAATATAAAAAAATGTATTTGCTTCCTTATTCAATACCAGCTAGCAAAAAAACTGAGGTAAGTTACAAAAATTAATATTTTAACCTTCAAACTAGTACAGTACATGCAACATTTTTAAATATATATTTATTGAAGTCACTTTCAGATCGCAAACAATTATAGAAGGAAGATGTTATTTCATCAGAGATGCATGCTTCGGAGAGTTGAATTGATTTAAGTGGTTTACTCCACTTTCTTGGAAAACGGAATTATTAGGTCGACCGGAGGGGGTGAACGTTCGCGCTGCATCGTTGCACTTGTTGTGCATCGGTACCGTTGCTATGGCAACGTTCGGCACGCACAGACCAACTGGATCCAAGTGGTGAGATGGAGTGATTAGTTCTGAATCATAAACATGAGGTTGTCGTGGATAGGTGAATGTTCCATAGGTAAACACTTGCATAGGTTAACAAAAGGCGAATATAGGGCTAAAATAAATTCTTGGAAGTGATCTAATTCTACAAAAAATTTAAAAAATTCATCGCTTTTTCAAATACAGGTTTCCCATTGCAGATACTGCATATCTATTAAAACTTATGTTTATCTAAAACATTATTATTCTACATAATCTGTACTTGTGTACTTACAAACGTGTTTTTGTTTGTTTCAGGTGAGCTGTGTTTTGTTTGGGTAAATATTAATTTTATTAAAATAATTTATATTTTGTTAATTGAGTGTAAATACAGGTTAGATACTTATTTCATATTTGCCTATCAACGAAATGTACTCATACAAATAATATTTAAAGTACAATTATGTGAAAATATTAAGCAAGAGTTGGTTTAATTAGAGAGATGACGACCCTTTGACTTGGCAGTGTAACATTAATTAATGACATGTCTAAAGTGGCGGATGACCTGTTTCATAAGTATTACCGGTGTATAATCTGTGCATCGTATTCGATATATTCCCGTATTGAAGTTTTCCTAAGGACTCCTTAAATATTAATTAATGTTGTTATTTAAAGTAGTCGTTCCAGTCTGGCGGAATATTATGAAATTGAATATTATTTTGAACGTGGTGGGTTATCATTATATATAAAAGAGAAAGACCTTACTCGCTCAACATTAATCCCGTAATCCTACAGATCTGAAATTCGGTACAAATGTTTGTTGTAGGCTAAATAGGTAAAATAAAGTATTTTAATCTTGATAAAATACTCATAAGGGGTAGAAATCACCCCTAAAATATTGTTCCATAAAAATAACATTGGGTTGATTTTAGTAAATTAATAAGATCTGTTTTATAAATAAATAAACATGGTTAATTTGTATGTTTGGCATTTTTATCCTATTGATGCATTAAGAGTTACAATTATGTTTTTGAAATTTGTTAATGATGGAGTATCAGATGAGGGAGACAAAGGTAGTTGGACATTTGCCATCATTACGTGAAAATTACCAATCACGACGTTTCGATTTGGTAAAACCCAAACCTTTTTCAAGTGCTAAAAACTAAATTACATCTACACAAACATGTTATAAAACTACGTTCTTAAACTAATAACTTATCTACTTTAATAATTATCTACATTTTTACCTAGATCCTAGAATGGGGTACAACAAAATCAACTTATACTAAATATAAAATATTAACAGAGTTAAATTATTATAACCAATTAGGCGCTGTCAAGGTCACGATATCAACGAAAAAATGTTAAAACACAATTAAAATTAATATTCAAATCAGACTGAAATAAGATTACATTAACAAATCATAAATATATGGTACCTGAAAAACAATATTAATTTAAAATAACATTCAACATGCACAAAAATGATATATATGACTCGGAAGGACTGAGACTACTATTACAATTACATTTTACTATTAGGACAATTACACTTTAACCTGAAAAGACAACAATTATTAGGAATAAAACAATACAATAATCAAATATTAAAAAAATGATGAAGTCTTACGACCCGCAGTGACGATGGCGTCTAGACGTCCCAGGCACGAACATGCACATCATTTTTGTGCCTGACGTATCCGTGTGTTATCTGTAAGGAGCAAGTAGGCTGCTGTCGGCGCATAAATTATGTGCACCCGAGTTTGAAGGTTGTTTTCGTAGTAACTAAGAGGCCCATGTAAGCTCTTTGCTTTTCTTGTTTAATATTGCGTTATTTCAGATATATTTTTAAATTACATTACAAGTTTTAGTAATTTTTATCTTAGTATAAGCAAAAAAGAACCGGAATTTTAACTTGGTTTCACTGTGCATCAACTGTTGACCGTTATTACTAAAAAATCCATCTATGTATCGAATTTATATTTTAATAAGTGGTTGATAAGAATGTTTTCAATAAGTTTTATACATTTTAGAATTTTAACTTTTCGAGAAAAGAAGTTCTGGTCAATTCCCTGAAACATTGTTTTCTTTGCTTTTAGAAATCGTAAATAATTACTTGGTACTGCCATTTTTATGACATCTATAGTTACAATACGTTACTAACATATTTTTAAGTAAATACGGTTATTTTAAATTGATTTAAATCAATTTAAAATAAGATTAAATTGATAGATTTTAATTGAATTAAGTCAATATAAAATTACTGCATTTAGTTACGCTTGTGAATGTAATGTACCGTTACTATACATGTCATAAAGACTACAACAAGACCAAGTAATAAATTGTACGACCTCTAGAAGCCAAGAAAACATTGTGTCGGGGAATTGATTACACATTTTTTCTTGAAAAAAAATAAAATAAAATTCTACAATTAATTTACAAAACTTATAGAAAACCTTCCCATCAACCAGGTATTAAAATATAAATGCGATTCATTTACAGGTTTTTAGTAATAACGGCGTAAATTTGATGTACAGTGAAAACTAGTTAAAATTCCGGTGCTTTTTGTTTCATCTAAATAAATATTATCAACACCCATATTATAAATTAAAAAATGCATACGCCATAACGTAAAATTAAATGAGGAAAACATTGGTGTGATGACGTTTTTCGTAGGAATCTTAGTTCCTTAGAAAACAACCTCCAAACTAGGATGCACGTAATTTCTGCGTCGACAGTATACATGTTGGGCGCAGGGTGTAATAGAAGTTCTTTTCTCAACTGGACGACTATTCTTCAAAAGGCCAAAAGTAGTCCAGTTTAACCTCACTTTTTCTGATCAACTTTTTGAGATAACATTAAAATAAGAGATAATTCTAAATCAATTATTTATTCAAGTATACACTAATCAGTTTAAATTAAATGTCTAAATTATTTCATTATGTTTCAATTAATTTTACGATTTTCTACGTAATATTTACAGTTACACGAATTTGTATAGCACTTACAACGATGAGTTTTATATGTACAGTACTGTGTATGAAGACGTAATGAAACGTGAAAATAATGTCAATTTCAATTAAATTTGTGATTGTGTAATCTAAATTCTACACTTTTTATAGTCTCTATTCGTAACATAAAATATTTGTCAGTTTATGTTAAGATAGTGACTAGGCCTATCTCTTCATTCTGTCAATAATAGGGTTTCCCAAAAGTATAAAAGTTTCAAATTTTGGGAAAGGTTATATAGGTCAAAATAACGAGAAAATAACAAACAAAATTCCAAAAACGCTTTGTTTACCAGATATCAGCAATTTTTGTTTTTTCACAAAAGACTTTTAATATCCTATTTGGCTCAACGGAGCTTTATGAAACTCGCTATGCATGTTAAGATAATATAGGCCTATTCTAGAAAAAAATCAACTTGATTCAATGTTAAATTAAAAATAGCGGCCTTTTTACACTTTAAAACGGAAATTGTAGGAAAACGACAACAAATACTAAAAATTACTAAGAACATATTTTGAAGATAAATGTTTTACCAACCTGTTAGTATATATATATATTTATATATATATATATATATATATATATATATATATATATATATATATAAAAAATAGAATCGGACAAAAATTAACTGAGACACATTGACATGT
Source organism: Stictocephala bisonia (assembly GCA_035578905.1). Taxonomy (NCBI): domain Eukaryota; kingdom Metazoa; phylum Arthropoda; class Insecta; order Hemiptera; family Membracidae; genus Stictocephala; species Stictocephala bisonia. The sequence continues at coordinate 1,793,992 of JAQJVL010000002.1, read as the reverse complement.
TTTGAAAGGCAGCAAAAAAGCTAAAAACAAAATGACTTTTGCTGCCTCTCAACACAAATATCAATGTGTCACGGTTATTTTTGTCCGATTCGAACTATTTTAATACTGACATATTGGTAATAAAATTATCTTAAAGAAACGTGGTCTTAGTAATTTTTAAAAATATATTACTTTTTCCCGCAATTTTCGTTTAAAAAATGAAAATTACCACCATTTTAATTGTAAAGTGGATCAAGTTGACTTTTTTTTTCTTGAATAGGTCTCTTTTATCTTAAGATACATATCGAGTTTTATAAAGATCGGTTGAGCTAACTCGGATATAAACATTCTTTTGCGAAAAGACAAAACAAGGGATATCTGGCAAAAGAAGCGTTTTTGGAAAACATTTATTTTAGATTTTCCATTTATTTTCATCTATATAACCATTTCCCGAAGTTGGCACTCTACTTTTGGGACACCCTAAGTGCAAGCATAGTAAGGCCTACATAATGATGTAATGATAACAATCCAGCCGCAGAAAGAAAAAAACAGTTGTATCAAATAGCTTTAACCAAAACGTTGGGATTCAGCTCTGTTAATGGTTTTTATATAAATCACAGCGCCACTTTATTATATATATATTTTTTTTCTAATCTTCCTTAGATATCGGCAGCCAAACAAACAAGTGTACCCCTTATTACTCCATCTCTGTGTGACGTCCATCAGATCGGTCACACACGTCAGTAGTTCCAATCAAAGACCTATGAGTGCGGCTGTATTCTTAGCTCTTTCTATTGTAATGGAGTCAGTGGACTCGCCTCACCTCACCTGTAATCAGACACGGTTATCTGATCAGCTGTTTGTGGCCACCCGGCCGAGACTCGGCTTCCGTCAGCTGATTGTTTAACCTAACCTAGAAGTGTCACTCGTTCATGCATGATAAACATTGTTAACAGGAGTAAGTGTTTTGTTTTATATACATCATTTATTTCACGTTTTATGTTTTATAGATATATTATTTCGTTAGTTAAGAACTTTTTTGCCACCTCTGAAAATACGATTTAAAGTTGAAAAAGTGGTGAAATATGAGTTTATATCTCTTTAGGAGTATGATTGCATCCGCGGAAAACTCGTTTTTTACTGAAAAATAGAAAAAATCGTTTTTTATCTGATAGTAAAAAAACCAACTTTTTTAAAAATCGTTATTTTTCGAGTACTTTTTTTTCATTTCACGTGTTTTTTTATGCTGAACATAAATATATAACTGGTTTTGTAGTAAAATTATTTTTTCAGTTCGAAAAATGCATTTTTTAGTGACATAACCAAACATAACCTAACTTATCCTAATTGTCTATTTTCTCAACAAAAATTCGTAATTTGCGTTAAATTCAAGTGTTTGGCCTCCGTGACGGCCTACCGTCACTCCGACAGGAATATAGGTGAATTCGTTTTTTTGTGATTAATAGTTGTTGTATATATAATGATCGCGTAATGGCCGCTAATCGCGATTCGCCGTGATTAGTTTCTCCGTTATATCTTGAGAAATATTTGTAATAGACCAAACTAGTTTCAAATTTGTATTCAGCGCAAAAAACACATCAAAATAAAATAAAGATGATTAAAATACATTTAAATTAACGGAAATATGACAAAACTACTAAAAGTTGTGACATTGGTTTTTTCGAATTTTTTGGTAAAATACATTATTTCCGTGGAATAAAAAGCATATCTCGTGAAAATACAGCCATTTCTGGACACATTTCAAGCAAAATGTTCCAAATTTGTTTGGTGGCAAGAAAGTGCATAAATACCATTATTTCAATTGATGATACGACTAAACGATAATATTTTACTGTATAATACAATTACGGTTAGGTGTGAAAAATGTATATTATAATTAATTTAGCAAGTTAAAAATCTGAGTCGAGATATTTTATCACCTCCTACTATTTTAAAACGAATTAATTTGTAATAAATGACAGTGAAGGTTCTGCACCAAATACAATATGGACAAAGATTATTAGTTAATGCAACATTTATTGCCTATTATTAATAATATCCTGATCATATTAGAGTTTACTACCACCTTCATCGTTATTGATTATTGTAATAAATATTATACACACGTTATTATGACAATTATAATGATAATGCATATGCAAAAACGGCGCAAAGTTCTGTGTATTGCGAAGAAAACACTGTAATCCCTTAAATGTAGTTATTTTATTGTTGTGGGAAATAAATTAAATTATATTATAATGAAAGATAAACAATATGGGTTTAAAATCGGAGTTGGGACAACATTTTGATTACTATTAAGACACACTTAGACAACAAAAATCTCTATTTCTCATTGTATTGCGAGTAGACAGAGAATTCGACACAATGATAACGGTTGATATTTGTGTATTAAGATAATTGAGTAGATTAAAATGAGAGAAGATTGGTTATAAAGATGTATAATTTATTTTGTTTGTAAATAGGCTATAACAGTAAATTATAGGGGCATGTGTTGGTGGGAAGAGAGGCGCTAGTAACACATACAACAGAGATACATTTTCGTATTCTATTGCTTGTATTGTTAGACAAATAGATGGTTCCAAAAAAACTGGCACAAACATTTCTCCATATTAAACACTAATAAAATCAAAACTTTGAAAATTACCAGTTTGATTCCCAAACATAGTGTTTGTCATAACTCAAAAACTAGTCAAGTTAGAAACATGCGGATTTTACTAAAACATTTTAAATTGTATTTAGTCAAAATCGTTAGAGCAGTTTTTGAGCAAATTCCATTTTTGTATGTTTTTTCTTATAAAAATTTAAAAAAAATCAAAAAAATGAAAAAGTATCTGGAGATATTGGCTAAATACACCTACATACCAAATTTCATAAAAATCGATCCATCCGTTTGGTATCCAGGGAAGTGCACATACTCACAGACAGGCACACATACGCATAGACACCAACATTTTGTTTCGAAAAAACCACTTTTTTGGGTTCAGAGGACCCTAAATTGGATTTGTAGACTAACTTGTAAAAAATATTTTTGGACGATCACAATACTTTCTCTCTGCTAACGCTTGTGGGTGAAAGTGAAAAGGAATGCATAAAGATTAATGCATAACAGTAGTAATATCAAATGGAAAATTATAAACATGATATATTTGTAATAAACGGTATATTATAATAAATGGTATAGCTTGCGTAGGCGACGTGTGAGTTTGCTTGCTTTCTTGAAGAAATTGTTGATTGGGAAGGTGGACTGCAGTGGCCTGCTTGCCCGTTTGAACTTTAATGTCCCCCGCCCCTCGTCAAGAACTCGAGCGTTGTTCAGACCTCATTTTGCTCATTCAAATCTTGGTGCTCACTCCCCCATTAATACTATGATGCAGCTGTACAACGCTCTACCTGATAGTGTTGATGTGTTGTCATCGACCTTGACCTCTTTCACTACGAGTGTCAGACACTGCTTTGAATTCTAACATTGCTGTTTGTTACTTTCAAATTAAAGTTACTAAGATATTTAAATAATTATTTTTTAAGTGTATTTGTATTGTTAGTGTAGTTATTTTGTGTGTGCTGGGATGTATTTATTATAGATTTAAGCTTAATGGGTTTAAAATGTCTATTTATATTTGTTTATATTTATATATACATATATTTCTTAATACTATTGAAGATATGAGGAGCATGATGCATGGACTTTGATTGAAACAAAAATATTTTAATTTATTTCCACTTGTAAACTAGGATTAGTAGAAGCTTTTATTAATATGTTGCAATGTAATTGGATTTATATCTGTATTGTAACATGTAAAATTTCAATAAATAAATAAATATTTGTATTGCAATGTGAAGTCTAGAAAAATACGCTATTATATATCTCGGTTAGAGAGAGACCGAGTTATGTTGATTAGAGGACGTGGGTAATGGACAAGTGAATACAGTAAATGGAGTTGAGATAGGTAATGAAAGTATAGAGGCCTACATATAAGTAACGATAGTGTAAAAAACAGTGTTGTGTATTAAAACAGAGGCAAAAGTGTGAAATTTTGAACAGAAACTATCTACTGTACATAGGCAATTATTTCAAGAACTAAGAAAAGGTATGACATGTTCCATATGCGGAGCTTGAGAAGGGAGATGAAATAAGATTTGGTGCTTTCATTGTGGATTGAGAGGAAAAATGAAGAAACATTTTAAGCATATTGACGTTAAATGACAGATCCTTCATATAAGAATAAGAAAATAAAATTATTTTGATTGAGTGAATAGTAAAATGCAATGATTTCAATCTTAGTGAAGCAAAACTCACGCTGAAAAAATTAAATAAACGTAAAATAAAGTACCAGATCGAGAAGCTTTCAGAGAAATAACCAATAAAATGAACTAGCTCATCGTCAGCTTAATTCCTGCCGATTATGAAACTGCTGGTAAGTAAATAATCAAAATTACTGTTACTGACACATGCCAGCGACTATTCAGCGGACTCATCATTATGTAGAAGACAGAACGTTAACGTCCCACAACACGCCATGTGAGTCACCATGTGCACATGGATGTCATGTAGTGATTACTGAGAAAACGTTCAAAACCCCCTGAAGCAATATCTTATCAGTGATGACCACAAACATCCTGGAATTCTAAAAATAATAAACTTCGCCAATACGCAAAGAGAATTGAGCTGATGATGTGGAAGGGTGTTGGACGCGTGTGCGGAATATTTTCTTCATGGGGAAAAAACCAATTTCATTGCTGCAGACAATTTATCAGGTAATTAAGTTAGTTTACACATACATTCCACAGTTCCCCATTGTTTTTCATATTCTGGTGCCAAAATGTTTGTTGCTACTTAACACATTAAAATATTACTCATACCAATATTTAGCTTTAGGATAAACAGGGTGTCCAGCTTCGACTGTCGCACATTTAAGAATTGTCTGTCATATCAATACAGTACAAGCAAATAATGCTGCATAACATGTGTGTTATCTCTATTCATTTTCGGTCTGTGTGTCTGTATGTGTTTTTATTTTTTTTATTTTTATTTTTTTTACAAAAAATTGAATATCTCAAAAACTGTTTGACATATCATACTGAATTTTCGTTTGAAGGTCGATCATACAAAGATACATTTTGTGTAAAAAGGCTAAATGTCTCAACATTATCGGTTTAAAAATGGCGGCTGTTTAAGCCAACGTTTGACAGCTAAGCCAAATTCAACTATATTCCAGTTTGAAATATCGGCCGATAAAGAACAGAGAAAACGTATTTTTGTGACGTTTTCAGCCACAAAAAAATACTTTTTTTATGTTATTTATCAACCGATCTTTTAAACCGGCATATCATTGGCAACGTAGTCTATAAATCAAGTAACATTTTTGGATAAAAAGTTTAAGTTTTGATTTTTAACTTTGAAATTTTTAAACAGCCACCAATTTGAAACCGATAATGTTAGACATTTAGCCTTTTTTGCATTAAATACAGTATATCTTTGTAAGATCAACCTTCAAAAGAAAATTCAGTATTGTATGTCAAACGAGTTTGACATTTTTTTTGTTCCTATATTTTACAAGATTCAAATTTTTGTAAAAAAAACACAGACATACAGACAGAAAACGAATCGAGATAAGACACATGTTATATGGCATTATTTGCTAGTATTGACCTGACAAACAATCCTCTTAAATATGTGACAGTCGAAGTACACTAATACAGTAATACACACTGTATATTACTGTAAATATGATAACTCCTGAGAATGTTATATAAAAGGTCCTTCTCTGTCAAAAAATGTTGCCCTATTCGTAGTTGTTTAATAAGGTCTCAATTGTTCATCATTTTTACCCTCCAGGACACGGGAAGCTCCGACAGTTCGTTTTCGGCTATAAAATTAACACGTGTGCTAACCACTAAGCAAGAAAGAGGCCTAGCATTATAATTTTTATTTGAACTATAATATATTAATTGAATGTTAATTATACCTTGAAAAGAGTACTTTTTTATTTCATTAAGGTTTCATGGCGTTTCATAAGACCTAATAAGTTAGTGTAACAATCTAATGCTAACTAATCGGCCTACCTTTGTGCGTGAGTGCATGTGCGTATCTGCTGTTATCTCTATGATAAGTATTAGCCTTTGTTGACGCGCTGCGGTGAGCCGCTTCTGTGAACTTGTTTTTAAAGACTGTCTAGTGACAGTTTTTGTATTTTTTTAACCTGCGCTGTCATCATATACATGAAATCGATGACAACTTTTCCAAGTTGTATTCTTATTTTGTATTTTGTAAAAATGGAGGAAATAAATTATATTCTATTCCATTCAATGTACAAATATGGCTAAGAAATTGTGTTTGTCAAAAAGTCAGCAGCGTCTCATCTACTTGGGTAGCAAGATATCAGTAGATAGATAGTACTGTCACAGAAGGCTTTCAGGATTGTCCTCATACACGATAAAATGTGATAAAAGGATTTGTAACTCTATCCGACGTCATAAATATCTTGAGCCAAGATATTTATGACGTCGGACAAATCCCCCTCAATTATCTAAGGAGGAGTTGTGCGATAGTTGTCCGTAAAGTAGAAGATTACCATATTTTTATAGATGTATGTAATTTGATATTGTACTACTAACTATTGTCTATATGATTCATCAGTAAGACGCCGATCGCCAAGATACGGATGAATATGAGGCGCGGATGAGTGTGATGATTGTAAATGAACAAGTTTAGTCATTTTTACTAACTAAGGTCGACTGTTCCTCAAAAAGAGCTTCAGTATTTATTGATAGCCTATAGCCAAGGCAACTATTGGATCTACAGTTTTATGTGAAATCCGAATCACGCAGTGTTCGTCCGATTTTCAGCTAACTGACAAGTCTAACACTCGGTTCTCTTCCCCACTTAACATCTGAACCTCAACTATCATCCAACATAGACATCCCAGACTTCCACGTCGATGGTAACCATTAAGCGGATGCCGTGTCGGTATTAAGAGGACTGAGTAAAGAACCTATCACCTACAACCTCCTCAACACTTTGTCCCCATGTAGCTGGGTTACACCGCTACCCCACTAGTGCCGACTTATATTGTTAATGACGCAGGACGTGAAAGCATGACGTCATTCCATGCCCTCATGACGTCAGATCTCTTCTCAGCGTAAGTGTGTGAGACAAAGACCCATTGATCCTCAAAGGGTCTTTGTCTATACCTCTTAACTTCCTGGCATATTTGCCAAGTTCCGACTTTCTCCGTGGCATGCCAGTTTCCGCGTTCCTTACGAACCTGCTTACCTACAGGTGTTATTGGCGCAGATCTGAAATTCCAAACATGGTGCAAATTTACATACTTTTATCATGAGTAACATGTAATTTGACAGTTAAATTAGAGTTACATTTTATAGTTTATGAAATTAATTTTCAACTATGAAAATCTGACTCGTGACGAACTTATAATACTTGTTAGGTTCAAAAACGTATAAATTAAAAAAAAAAAAAAATCATTATGTGCAGCAAAAAATGTGAAGGTTAAACGTATAAGGTGTACTGTATCTTCTAAATCAACTTCGTTACTTTGAAAACAAAAATAAGTATTAAACATTTCTGCAACAAATCTAATAAAGACAATTTCATAACAAACGCTATTAATACTAGGTTTTTAATCCATTCGAAGTGTTATAATCATTATTTAATGACATTTTTCGATTGAGTTATAGCAACTAGTGAAAATAAAACTAACCATGACACAACGGTTTCGACATAGTGAACTGTTTTATAAATGTTTCATATTTCAGTTTACATATTTCTTATGATTTACGTAAGCCTAAATTTAGGCATACGTAAATCATTAGAAACGTATAACTGTATCATATAACAGTATATTTGTAAGGCTTTTTTATCATAAAATCATTAACTTGTTCGTTTTCTCCTCTTCTTTGACGCCTGTAGAAATGTTTTATTCATCTAAATAACGTTATTCAGTAAATTGTTAACATTCATGTCAGAAATCTTCTGTTTCGTTTGTGTAACTTTAATATTATTGCATGTTTATTTTGTAAATATTTGGATACAGTATTGTTTATTAGTAAGTGCTTATTGTTGGTCATAATAATACAGTACTATTAATATTAAAAAAATGAGTTTTATTTAACTGTAAGATAAGCCATATTTTATTCTTTTATTATAATTATATGGGATTATATATATATATATATACAGAGTGAGTTTTATGTCCTGGCACACCTGGATATAATTTAAACGGCCCGAGATATCTATGTGAAACCTTGACCCTACCTATTATAACATATTTTCTTAATTTTTCAAGTTGTTGAAAATTTTGCCCCCCTTTTCCCTTTTCTAAAGGGGGGTAAAGGGGGGCAACTAAACATTTTCAAATACAAACCCCTATCATGTGACCCCTCATTTTAAAGGGAATAAAAAAAGAAATCCAATAATGCAAACTAGAGGTCTATACTTTTATTTTAACAGATTTTATGACAAATTTATAATAATAAAATCAGTAACTGTCTTGTCCTGTTTATCGTAACATGAGACAACACTAACGCAAATTCTAAAAACCTAAAAACCTGTTTTAATGTAGCAGGTGTTCAAACTGTTCACCTTCGGCTGTTTGACAGTGTGCTAGACGTGTGTAAAAACTTGTGAAAGCATTCAAGAAATTATCTCTAGGAATTGTTTGAGATAAGTTCAAAATTCTTTGCGTTAAGTCATGGACGTTAATTGGCCTTGTTTTGTACACCAGATATTTCATGTAGCCCCAAAAAAAGTAATCAAGTGGGTTAAGGTCAGGAGACCTTGCTGGCCATTCCACAGCGCCCCTTCGGCCTATCCACCTTCTTGGGAAGACATTATTTAGATATTGTCGTACTTCAAGACCATAGTGTGGTCGTGCTCCATCTTGTTGTAACCAAATGTTATCAGCTTCTTGTCCAAACATATTTTGAAGTGCAGGCACAATCTGGTTTTCAAGCATATCTAAATACTTCACAGAATTTAAATTTCCATCAATTATAAATGGACCGACTAAGCGGTGATCAACTATTCCTGCCCAAACATTAACTTTTGAAGGGCGTTGTGTATGGGCCTCTACATACCAGTGTGGATTGTTATCTGCCCAGTTACGACAATTATGCCGATTGACGGCACCGTTGGTCATGAAAGTTGCTTCGTCACTAAAAAAGATTCTGTTCAGTAACTCAGGTTCAGCGTCTAGTTTGCCCATCATTATATCACAAAATTCAAACCTACGGTCATAGCCATCTTCACTAAGCTCTTGCACTAGTTTGACTTTAAAAGGTTTGAATTTATTACATTTAAGAATTTTTCTTACCGAAGATTGGCTATGTCGTGCTCCAAAGCAGCTCTTCTCGTAGATATGTGGGGATCTTCAACAAAGGACTGCATAACATCTAATGATTTCTCCTCGTCAATTACAGGAGCCCTTCCTGGCTTGGGTCTATCCTTTACAGAATTAGTATCATTAAACCGTTGAACAATTCTTGCCACCGTAAATCTAGTTATGGGATTGTTCCGGTTAGGAAATTCCTCATTGAATAATTCTGCTACTTCAGCGTATGATCTCATACGTTCTCCATAACCTCTCATCATTAACACAGTAATTCTTTCAAACTCAGCATTCTCCATGTAGAAATAAAATAAGTAACACTATTTGTCAGAAAAATAACCTTAAACTGATGTTGTTTATAGCAACTTAACCAATCAGCTGATGAAATGCAAGTGAGTAGTAAAGAGAAAGTCAACAGTAGATTGTTGCAACCGGTAAGATAAGAACAAGGGAAATTCCAAAGCATGTTGACTCATGTTACGATAAACAGGACAAGACAGTTACTGATTTTATTATTATAAATTTGTCATAAAATCTGTTAAAATAAATGTAGAGACCTCTAATTTGCATTATTGGATTTCATTTTTTATTCCCTTTAAAATGAGGAGTCACATGATAGGGGTTTGTATTTGAAAATGTTTAGTTGCCTCCCCTTTACCCCCCTTTAGAAAAGGGGGGCAAAATTTTCAACAACTTGAAAAATTAAGAAAATATGTTATAATAGGTAGGGTCAAGGTTTCACATAGATGTCTCGGGCCGCTTAAATTATATATAAATATATCCAGGTGTGTCAGGACATAAAACTCACTCTGTGTGTATATATATATATATATATATATATATATATATATATATATATATATATATATATATATATATACAATTTATTATATTTTCAGTTGTATTGTAAATCCAGTTTATAGAACGTAGCAGTTAAATCTATGTGTTTGACTACTATTAGTTTAGTTTACTCTACTCAGTAATGAATGGTAGTTATAAAGCAATGAAGCACAACTGTTACTGAATCAATAGCCGTTACTAAGCTTTGCTCATTGTTTACATAGTAATATAGAGACCGTCAAGCTCAGACGATCTTTTAATGTACATCATAATGACTAATGTTAATGTTAGGCCTACGAGAGAGTGAACGTGTATCAGTCTCTGCAGACTGCCGACCACGGTCACCTCGCGCTCAAGTGTAACTGTTTGAAAGTTCAAGTCTGTTTAAGCTGATTGCTATAAAGTATTAAAAGTAGAGTTCTAAATTTCTAAATTTCATATCTCAATTTAATAGTTTATTCAAGTTTTACGTAGTGAATATTTTAGTGGGATTAATTAAACAACTAATTAAGCAATTATACTGTTTAGTATTTTATTCTGTTTTACGTTAATAAAAGTGTGTTACAAACATTCTTCAGTGTTCTTCTTGAGTTCAACTCTTAAAGCACACCTCAACATCCACATGGTCAACCGCTCCCACGACATAGAGCACCAGTTTTTCATTTGATATCATCAGACTTGTATTTATGTTCCAACACGCTGTTGTAGTGAAAGCCGGCAGAAAAAGTGACTAAAATATGCCAACATCGTTCAGTTGGATAACACATCTACATTTAGTTAAAATATCATTTTGAAATTTATAAGTGTTGTTTAGTTTACTATATTTCAAAGTATTTGTATATTTTACTATTATTTTGGAATGAGTTTTGAAGTAGTATTAGGTCTTGTATTATTTTGGAATGAGTTTTGAAGTAGCATTAGGTCTTGTATTATTTTGGAATGAGTTTTGAAGTAGCATTAGGTCTTGTATTAATTTGGAATGAGTTTTGAAGTAGCATTAGGTCTTGTATTATTTTGGAATGAGCTTTGAAGTAGCATTAGGTCTTGCATTAATTTGGAATGAGTTTTGAAGTAGCATTAGGTCTTGTATTATTTTGGAATGAGTTTTGAAGTAGCATTAGGTCTTGCATTAATTTGGAATGAGTTTTGAAGTAGCATTAGGTCTTGTATTATTTTGGAATGAGTTTTGAAGTAGCATTAGGTCTTGTATTATTTTGGAATGAGTTTTGAAGTAGCATTAGGTCTTGTATTATTTTGGAATGAGTTTTGAAGTAGCATTAGGTCTTGTATTATTTTGGAATGAGTTTTGAAGTAGCATTAGGCCTTGTATTAATTTGGAATGAGTTTTGAAGTAGTATTAGGTCTTGTATTATTTTGGAATGAGTTTTGAAGTAGCATTAGGTCTTGTATTATTTTGGAATGAGTTTTGAAGTAGCATTAGGTCTTGTATTATTTTGGAATGAGTTTTGAAGTAGCATTAGGTCTTGTATTATTTTGGAATGAGTTTTGAAGTAGCATTAGGTCTTGTATTATTTTGGAATGAGTTTTGAAGTAGTATTAGGTCTTGTATTATTTTGTTAACTATTTCAATCATTGTAAGATTTTTAAAACAAATTGCTGTTATAGTAATTTTGACGTTTTTATACATAATGTACCTATTTATCTTTTATATATGTTCTCATGCCATAATAAATATTATTTTTTTACTTTATTTTGTGTAGTTTTTAATAGTTGATTTTCTTTTTATGTGGAGGCTTTGTGTGTTTTTATTGTAATATAATTTTCTTGATTGATTTTATTTCAACGATTTTTTATACATGTAAAATTACAATATCTCATTTATTCTGGTAGTATAATTTAAGCTAATGTAGGACTACATTTATCATTCTTTGTCATTTAAATTTCCCTTTACTTCTGTTATCAAATACATTTTATTAGTCCATAAATATTAGGTCTATTGTTGAAAGTAACACATTAGCTGGACTAACTATTATATATTTTGGTCCATATTAAAGTTATTAACTACATATACTGAATAAAATTTTCGTTATTTTATTTCGTAGTCTGAAGCGGCCGGTGTCATTACTAATAATTAAAGCTTCCGGTAACAACCGCGTCAAGGTGTTATCTACAATATTTACATCGCCGAACGTTTCGGTAAAGTTGTACCCCAGTCTCAGAGATACCACTAAGAATGCCACGTCACAGTATGGGCGAAATGTTTGGTGATGTAAATATTGTAGATAACACCTTGATGCGGTCGTTACCGGAAGCTTTAGTTATTAGTACATTTCCGTTATTTTTTTTAGTAACTGTATGAAACATTGACTCATTACAGCAACTAACCATTCAACATTTACGCAATATTATGACGTATCATCACGCACAATTGCATCATCATTGCCATGTGTTAGTAATGATAATTAGTTAGTAAAGTCACTGTGGACCCGGGTTAGGCACCATTCATTACTACGTGGTCGGATTGTGAATCTCAATTAAATGCTGACGTCATAGGCCAATAAATTATTCATAAGATCATGTCAACAGTTTTAATTTAATGAATGATTGTCGTTTAGCGGCGTATCATTTATACTTTATATTGTATATTTATCATTTATATTTATAAATCGTTTAATGCTTTATATTGTAGTTTAAGTTATTAAATATACTGAATTAAAGAACTTACCAATTATAATATTAATTATTACAGTTCATTGTATTATTTACTTCAGTGTCTGTCATATTTAGTACTGTACTGTAAAGAGGGCAAGCTACTGTTTATTCTCAAGATTCAGTACACATAGACATTGAAATTAATTGCCCCAGGTCGGGATGGCAAATAGTTTTAACATATCATTGAATATGTTGGATATTGAACAATAGATATATCGCAAAAATATCGATATAACGGTAATATCGAAAGATAAATATCGATATATCGGGTAACCTATATGTCGAATTGTAAATGATTTCTGTTTAAAGTTATGCACTAACTATAAAAGTCATCATGACCAAAAATACACTCATGTTTTGCTGTCACTATCTAGTATAGCCTACTGAATGTAAAAATTAAATACATTTATCTACGCGAAACAAGTTTTGGTTTATAGGGTTGAATGATGAATGAACTTGGCTTTGACAATCTGGTCCTGAAAAATATCCAGAATTTATGTTACCAGCAATGGCCCCAAGAAGTTTTTAACTTATCACAATCCTTCAAAACAGGCAATAAAACAACCAATAAAATATAAATAGAGTAGTATCAAGCTCCACGTCAACTGTTATCCGCAATGCATTCAGTTCCCACTTATAACAAAATAAAGCTGTTACGATTCAACAATATTTTAGTATAGTTTGCTGATAGCTTACAACATAATAAAAATAAATGGTTAAAAATAATTGGCACAAACATTCCCCCATATTAAACACTTAAAAAATCAAAACTTTGATAATTACCAGTTTGATTTCCAAATATGTTTTTTGCCATAGCTAAAAAAACTAGTCAAGTTAGAGACATGGTGTTTTTACTAAAATATTTTAAATTGTAATTCACATCTTCCCTGAAAATGTAAATAAAATCGTTAAAACAGTTTTTTAGAAAATTTTATTTTTGTAGGTTTTTGCATGAAAAAAATCAAAAAGTGAAAAAATTGTCTACATACCAAATTTCATAAAAATGTATCCATCCGTTTGGTCTCCAGTAAAGTGAACTTACACACAGACATACATACGGATAGACATCAAAATTCTTTTCGAAAAAAAACACTGTGTTCAGGGGACCCTAAAATGGATTTTTAGACCAACTTGAAAAAAATTTCTGTTGGACGATCTCAATATTTTCTCTATCCTAACGCATATTGGAGAAAGTGAAATAATTTGTTGTTATTTTGGTTTTATTGACAGTAATTTAGAAACATTAATTCAATATGATCGTCTAAGAGTGAACTTCTTAGGGAGGGTAAGTATCAAGGGTAACAATTCGGAACCTGAGTTATTTCAACAAATTCAGGTTTATATTACAAACATGCTAATCCACGAGATGTCCTGTTCTGTTAACTTCGGTGTCAAAGCAGTGACATTTTTTATCACATCAATGAGTTAACATCCAGCGTATTGAATGTGAGTAGATTGGCTCGGGGTGTTTACAGTCAGGGTCGTGGGTTGGGGTTTAGCTCTTGGGGAGGGGGGGGCTCGTGTCTAACCCACATTTCCCCTCTTGTCGGAGTTCCAGTTTCATATTTCCCCAATACTTCAGCCTAAGTGCTGTAACTTCTTCAACGTAAATATCGATGTCATTGACTTATAACCAGTGGCACTGTCGTTAATTGTAGACTTACGAGTATCTAATCGGTATATCGTATAAAGCTTCATATCCAATCGTGGCAATGTGTTTTAAACGTATTTACACCAAAGAACGTTTCGTCCATACTGCAACGGTCATCCTCAGCCATCTCCAACGTTACGTTCTGACTTTACTAGAAGCCTTATTTTTTTGTAATAAAATTGAAATTAGCTGTGTATGTTTCTAGAACCTCTAGAAATTCATTGACATACCTGCAAGGATGTCAAGATAGCAAACGTCCTTATTTGTCTGTCTGATAAGGACGAGACATACTAATTACTACTTGCTTCAATAACCTCTTTGACTCAGTTACTGTAAACGAAGAAATTGAAACAGAAAGTATTCCAAACAATTTTCAGTATATTTATAAGATTGTATCTAGTGCTTTGAATTTATTATTGTACATACAAATTTAAGTACTTCTAATCAATGTTACATCTCTCATACGCATTGATTAATTTACATTTTCAAACTCAAACGTTTCGCTACAAGAGTGACTTGATTGTGCGATTTTTTTAAACGCCCATGTTTAAGTAAATTTTTAATGATGTAATACTACACCTTATATTACGCTGTGTAGCAACTGTTTTAAGATAATATGTTTTCTAAATAGAAACATCTAATTGTTATAGCAAAAAATATTATTTGCATTGTATGCAATTTTGAGAAAGTACATAGTGGAACGGTGTTTTTATGATCACACAGAAAAACAGGCATTAATAGTAGTACTTAACCTTTGAGAAAATTGATAAATTTATCTTTTGAACATGGAGTTTTCCCCCACTCCTAAAAATTACAAAAGTGTGTCCAACTCTTAAGAAAAATGACCCTTATTGCACAAATAACTATAGGCCTGTCTCTATTTTGCCAGTGTTCAGCAAAGTCTTTAAAAAACTATTATTAAATAGATTGATTCAGTTCTTAAATAAACACAACCTTCTTTCTGATGACCAATTCGGTTTCAGAAAAGGAAAATCGACAATCGACGCAGTCGTGAGTCTCGTTGAAAAGGTTGTCGAGGGATTGGAAGGTCGAAGATACACACAAAGTGTATTTCTCGACTTGTCCAAAGCATTCGATTGTGTTGACCACGCTACGCTGCTTGACAAACTTGAATCTTACGGCATCAGAGGCATGCCGCCCAAGTGGTTTCACTCTTTTCTGTACAGCCGATCCCAAGTCGTCCAAATTTCAGATAAATTCTCTGAACCAATTGAGCTGAGATATGGAGTCCCTCAGGGTTCATTACTCAGTCCAGTTCTTTTTCTTATCTATGTCAACGAACGACATAGGGCCAGCACTATTGCATGGGGGGACTCATACAGTATGCGGATGATTCTTTCTTCTTACATTCTTACATATAAGACGCCGACACAACGTTGTGCGTATTTTAAGGCGAATATGACACGACCCTCTTGTTCAACAACAAAGTAAAACCACTCCTAGAACAACAATCCTTTGTTGATTTAAACAATTGCGTTCAGCATTTCAATAGTCTCAAACTCGAAGTAAACCCCTCCAAATGTAATGTATTAACATTTTCGTTGCGACTACAAAATATCACTGAAAGGCCAACCGTTTGGTTGGGGGATACCCTACTAAATGAGGCTGCTAGTTCAAAATTCCTGGGAATACACCTGGATCGAGGGTTGACCTGGAATTATCACATCGACCATGTTTGCTCAAAATTGTCCTCAGGCATTTATGTCTTGAGAACTTTAGCCAAATTCTGCCCAACTCAGGTTCTGATGACGGCGTATTACGGCTTGATCTACCCTCATCTCACCTACTGTGTGGTGCTGTGGGGAGCTTCAACAAATAATCAGTTCAGCAGAGCGTTTAGATTGCAAAATCAAGCGATTCGTATAATTGCACAATTAAAGTTCAGAGAATCTTGTAGAGAAGCGTTCAAAAACCTGAAACTATTGACACTGCCATGCCTTTACAGATTGGAAACAACAATGTTTTGCATAAGTAAAAGTGCCATGGTAAGTGGGCGGGATATACACGCGCACGAAACCAGACACAGAGATGACTACCGAACTGGAAGCCACAGAACGGTAGTCTACGAACGCTTGTCCTCACACACGGGCGTTCGTTTTGTCAACAAATTACCGGACACAATTAAAAATGCACCAACGCCCAAGGCGTTAAAAACTCTTCTTAAACGCTTTTTAGCGTCTCATGCATTTTATAGTGCTGACGAGTATATGGCATGTAACTGGGAGACCACATAATCAGATGACTGACAACCGGCGCCGAAAGTGGGAATTAGGCATGAATGAATGTGTGACTGGAAATGATGTATGTTTGAATGAGGTTTCGATGTGGTATGAATGTATTCATTTGAATAATTTTAATATGACGATTGCTATACATTTTATAATGTCTTGGCAAAATAAACTTGATTTGATTTGAGAAATATTAACGTCGCATAGTATTTTAATTTTTAGTGCCACAAAATATTTTTGAAAAATACGAAACAACTAGGTAAGCTAATATTGTTATTTTTCATCCCGTTTAGTTGTTTAAAATTGAGATCGAAGGCTGCAAATTAAATTTTCTTATCAAACTGTGGGAGTAGACTTTTTTACGTCTACTTGCATGGCTGCCAACTGTTAGATATTTGTTGTACTGTTACAAATTTCAAAGTAAAGTAGACATTCGATATAACTGTATTGAGAACGATTTCAATCTTTTATCAATCAGTTCAGCCAACCGTAGGTAAAGACGAAACACTTCCATTGTGTTGGAAAATCACCATTTTCATTGGTGCAGGAGAGGAAGGACTCACGCATCCTTGGGTTTGCTGGTAACAAAAATGGCGGCTTCCGGAGCAATTTTGTCCTCCGTGGCCGCGTGCCGTGCTCTCCTGCTTGTCAAGATATAATTTCCCCATCAGCGATCAAGGATGTCATCGACTCGACTTCACCGTTACGGCTGTCAGTGCATCCCATCCCCGGAGTCGGCACAAGTTGTTTGCACTATTTTGTACCTGTAATTTGTGGTGAGTTTATATACTAACTAGGGGAAACACCTGCACGCTTCTTGTGCCAACCCCGACTCTCGATGCGCTTGATACACCTCGGTCTTTGGGCTCGGCCAGTGATATTTGACTACAAATAATAGTAGATTATCTGTATAACGTGACATCACATTATTTATTTACAGCATTTCACTCACATTACTTACGTTGCTACCTATATATTAGTATAAATACCCAATGGTTTTACTTAGCCTACTTCAAACGTGTTCATTTTATTTGTTTTTGTTTCATAGCTGAAGATTATTGAATGAATAAGGTAATGTCAGATATACAAAATAAACATGTTGATTATTTACAAAACAGCTGTTATTAATTTATTAAAATCAACCCAACGTTATTCTTATGGAAAAAGGAAATATTAAGGGGCTGTTTGTACCGCTTAGGAATGAAATTCGAAATATCGTTTCTTAGTGGGTCACTGCGATATTAAAGCTAAGTTGCTTTAAATTTTCGTGTAAATCAGATCGATGGTTTTTGAGATTTCGTAATGAGTAAGTTAGTGAGTCAGTCAGTGGTATTTGGCTGTTATACAAATACTAGAGGATACCACTGCACGCTTCGCGTGCCAACTCCTACTCTTGCTGCGGTCGATACGCGTTTGGCCTCGGCAGGTGACTTTTGACTACAAATAATAGTAAATTAACTATATAACATAAAATCACAATATTTTCCAATAACTTCCTTTAACACATCTACCCATCTCATAACTTTTTATGACCAGGTACTACGATGTTTGCATAAATTGATTGAAAACACGTTGTAAACAAAGAGTAATCAATCTTATATTACTCGCTGTATCCCTTGACTATGGAGATTGGCCAAACTATTCCACCGAATAATTTTTAGATCAGTGTCTAAATCAACAAACTAAAACATATAGCCGATTTGTTTGATAAATTAGTTTGATTTCGTGTTTTACTTTCACCTGAATGCGTTAGCACAGAAAAAATATTGTGATCGTAAAAAAAGTTTTTTACTAGTTGGTCTAAAAATCTATTTTAGGGTCCCCTGAACCCCAAAAGTGGTTTTTCGAAAAAAAATGTAGGTGTCTGTCCGTATGTGTGTATGTGCAGTTCGCTGGAGACCAAACGGATGGGTCAATTATGAAATTTGGTATATAGGTGTGTGTATGTTTATGAAACCTACTTAGTTTGGGCAACGTTTTTGTGTAAAGTTAACACATATATTATTATTTTTCATTATTCATCTCTAAGACGCCGATCGTCGAGATATGAATTTTAAGCTAACTTGTCTCTTCCCATTCAGTTCTTTTCCACACACAACATCTGAACCTCAACTACCATCCAACATGGACACCCCAGATCTCTTTAGTAGTTTCCACGTCGATGGCAACCATTGAGCAGACGCTGTGTCGGTACTAAGAGGTCTGAGCATGGAACCTATCGCCCACAACGTCCCAAACACTTTGTCCCCAAGTAGCTGGATTACAGCACTGCTATATTCACTCGTAGTTCATCTCCATATAGTTATAAATGACTCATTCACCGCCTCAGGATTTGTTATTTACGGTAAAGAACTGCACTGTGAATGTATGACGTATATTTACGTATTAAGCCGTGATGTCACCGGGAACAGGTTGACCTAAGCGATGATGTCAGCCAGCTATGCTACGAGGTGGGTGCACCGCCTCTCTAGACCCTTGACCCAGCCGCTCTCCTAGGTCAACTACTATTTTGTAAACATATGTCCTGGTAGTTTGTCTTGTGAACACAAGATTCGTTGCATAGTATTACATTTTCATTTATTCAGTCATTTTATATTGCTTTATAGTCAGGATATATTTTTACAGTCAATTTTTAATAAATCTAAGTTTTTCTCTCATGTGGATTTTAATTCATCACCCCTTTTTTAATTTACTTAAATCCATGGTACGCCGTGACACTAAGTGATGTCATTGGGTGGTTATACTAACAAATGTGTTTAAATGGTGTGAGTGAGATACTGTAAATAAATTGAATACCGTGATTTTACGTGATACAGTTAACCTACTATTATTTGTACTCCTAAGTCACAGGCTGAAGCTGAAGGCAGCGAGTGACGGAGTTGGCACGCGAAGCGTACAGGGGTGACCCCTAGTCATATATCAATAAGATGTAAAAGTAATTAATTTAAAACTAACTGTACAAATTCATAATCCATATTAGATGCAGTTTTTTTAGACTTACGATAAATCCATCGAAGTTTTAGTTATTCGAAGTATGTGGTAAAAATAAGAAAGTAAGTCATATTTATTAAAATGTGTCTAATTTGAATTTTATAGACTATTCATTTTTGTATAATAAACCTCATGTTATATAAATTTGTTTTGGTGCCATAAAATTGGTGATTAAGGGACAAATATTTCTCACAGTAATAAATTAAACGGGATATTAGGACATTATTACATTAATTGTCGTAAGCAACAATGTGTTTTACTTAAAGAGTGCCAATTTATGTATAATTAAGTACTTGTTAAGAGAAGTAAAGAAACAAACTCAAACAAGGTTAGCCAGTGTTTTGTGGTGATCGAAACCGGCGCACATCGCAAGATGGGCCTGACCTTTTATGGAGTAAGCAATGAAAGGGTATCAGTTGGCATTAGCATATCGATGTGTTATGTCATCGATATATGGTGGTATCGAATAACACCACAGTTAATGCCAAGTCTGTGTGACATCATCAGCTATTCCGGTCTTAAGTCGACGTATCTTCCGTTCAGGAAACAAAAGCCAATCACTTTATAACCATTTATCCCAACTTTGTCGTCTAACTCTTGCAAATACTATACTTCAAATGTTCGTGGAGATCTGTTTTCTTAGTATAAACACGTGCTCAAGAATGATTGTGGCGATGCTTTTTCACACAGACATTTATTTGTTTGTGAGAATATCTACTTCTAAGAATTGTGTAATAATAAGTAATATATGACGTGGTCACTACTAAATAAGTCTTGGGTGTCCATGTTGGATTTTTTTCATATTGAAAAAGTAACAAGTAGGCTAAGTAGCAGTATTTTTTTACTATCTCGACTTTCCTGTTTCAAAAATGCTGACATCCTCTTGATGGCTTATCATGGTTTCTTTTATCAATATTTATCTTATGCAGTATCAATTTGGTTTGGGCCACGAAAGTACCAAGACCTCAGTTTGTTTTTAGGTTGGAAAAAAGAGCAGTTCGAATAGTTTTTCACTTGGCCAGGAGCTAGTGAAAAACTATTCGATCACTGTTTCGAGAGAAAGGCATACTAGTTTTCTCATCAATTTATATCCTTAACAGCCCGACATTTCTAATAAAACATTTTGATTAATTTACATCCCATATTTCGAATAACCATAGATACCAACTGCGTCACAGTAACAACATAAACCTACCTCACCATAACACCACTTTTTTAGAAACAAAACATATTACTCCTGCATATCATTGTTTAATTCCCTACCACAGTATATAATGAATGTTAATGATACCAACAAATTTAAAAGTCAATTGAAAAAAAAATTCAAAAGGAGTACTATAGTGTCCGGGACTACTTGAAAAGAAAGAGTGGTTTTAGTTTTAGATGTTATGTTGTAGTTGTAGTTTTAGCTTTAGATGTTATGTTGCGGTTGTAGTTTTAGATGTTATGTTGTAGTTGTAGTTTTAGTTTTAGATGTTATGTTGTAGTTGTAGTTTTAGCTTTAGATGTTATGTTGTAGTTTTAGTTTTAGATGTTATGTTGTAGTTGTAGTTTTAGTTTTATATGTTATGTTGTAGTTGTAGTTTTAGTTTTATATGTTATGTTATAGTTGTAGTTTTAGCTTTAGATGTTATGTTGTAGTTGTAGTTTTAGCTTTAGATGTTATGTTGTAGTTTTAGCATTAGATGTTATGTTGTAGTTGTAGTTTTAGCATTTAGATGTTATGTTGTAGTTGAGTTTTAACATTAGATGTTATGTTGTAGTTGTAGTTTTAACATTAGATGTTATGTTGTAGTTGTAGTTTTAACATTAGATGTTATGTTTTTAGTTGTAGTTTTAGCATTAAATGTTGTAGTTGTAGTTTTAGCATTGGATGTTATGTTGTAGTTTTAGCATTAGATGTTATGTTGTAGTTGTAGTTTTAGCATTGTATGTTATGTTGTAGTTGTAGTTTTAGCTTTAGCTTTAGATGTTATGTTGTAGTTGTAGTTTTAGCATTAGATGTCATGTTTTAGTTTTAGTATACGACGTTAAAGTTAGTACTGTAATTATGATAATTTTACTTTAATATTTGACCTTTGCCTTTGCATTTTATTGTATAGTTTGTGGCAATAAATGATTTGACTTTGGATGGTAGTCCGTGTTCAGATAATGTGTAGGGAAGAGAACTGAATGACAGGATTATCACTTATCTGAAAATCAAACCGACACTACGTGGTTCGTATTTTACATAAAGCTGTAGGTCCCTTAGTTGTCCTGGCTATTGGGCTATTAAATAAATAGCCCATTCTAAGGAACAGTCGACCACACTCATTGATAATTGATATTTGACTCATCACACTCATTCGCCCCTCATGTTCGCCCATATCTTGACGATCGTAGTCTTACTTATTAATAATGAATAATTATAGATACGTTTTCAGAAATCCTTATACAGTATATAATACGTGAATCCTTTTTTTTGCTAGATCAACTCCTTCCTTATTTCCTGAACAATTTAAACGGTTGAGGTGTCCAAAAATGTGTCTATGTTCGTAGTTGTGTAGGAAGGTCTATATTCTTCAATAAGTCGACCCTGAAGGGCACAGGAAGCCCTCAAAAGTACGTTTTTCGGCGATAAGAATAACATGGAGAAAGATTTAAATGAATCTAACAATGACAGCTGTTTAAGTGTAAATAATGATATGCATACAATTTTAACAGCTGTTGCAATGCAAATAATGGAGTTTGTAATACGAGTATTTAGAAGGTTAAATCTCTCATAAAATCAGGGACGGCTGTAAGTATGGTTCTATTCACATCCGACTGTAGGGCACCGCCCCATTGGATTTGAAGGTTTGAATGAATATTGAATGTTGAGTGATAATCTAATGCTGTTATTTTATTTATTTAATTAATCTTCAGCTGTTAATCAAAAGCAAATGAAATGGACACGTTTGAAATAGGTTAAGTAATAACATTAGGTGTTTATGCTAATAAACAGTAGGCAGCAGGCAAGTAGTGTTAATAAATTACTGTACTTTAATGTGTACCGTAAATATTGTAGATACTGTAAACAAAATTAGTAGAAAGATTTTACTCGATATAATTTAACTACTAATATCTGAAGTCAAAAATTACTTACGGGGTTGACACGCGAAACGTGCAAAGATATCCCCTAGGAAATGATGAAACATTAAATATATTATCATTAAATGAAATTATAACTTTTGATATAGTGTGGAAGTATCGTACTATTTATTTATTAAATTTTTATATGTTTACAAAATATTGGCCTTAGGTTCTATAATACAAAAAATAAAATAAAAAAACAATACAGAAAATACATTGATTTTTTCTTAGTATTAATGTTGGGCGGTTTAGGGCACGCACCTATCTTTAAATATAAAAATTGCAGCTCTTTATTATTTTACTAACTATGTGTTACAGTGGCAACAGGTAGGCTAATATCAATAACAGTGCAATGTGGCTACAACAAAACTATTTGGATATAACGAGTGAAAGTTTGTAAATAATTTTATCCTGTTGGCCAAAATATTCTTGTTTTCTACTCTATGTCCCATTCCCTCTAGAAAACTCACCTAGACCTTTAAAATGAGGTATAACTCGGCTTACATTTAAAATTGGCAAGACTTCCTTCATGATCGATCCATCCCCAGGATATGCAAAACACAAGTAAAATATGACCATGTGTTTGGTATAAGGACATGTACTTAACTAAAACGTTTCATTACATTTGTTTTAATAGTTTTAAAATTAATAAATACATTCCAGACTTTTGCCCAACCCTGACATTAAATTCTTTGAGTGGCTATATTTTCTGACTAGGTTATCCTTTTGATCTCAGGTTTGAACTTTTGCCCATCCCTTTATAGTCGTAATCATAATTAAGTGCATGTAATGTTAATACGTTCGAATTCCACGTAAAGCTGTAGGTCCCATAGTTGTCGTGGCTATTGGGCTATTAATAAATGCTTTCTTCTAAAGAACATTCGATCTTGGCTGGTAAAAATGACTACACTCGTTCATATACACTCATTAGCCCTTCATATTCGCCCATGTCTTGACGATCGGCGTCTTAATGATAAATAATGAATCAGATTAATGTCGTACCATTTCAGTTCTTACAAACTGTCAACTTTCCCCATAAGCACTTTAAAAGCAGTTACATGTAGGAGAAAGATGGAGAACGGCGCATTGCATTTCACATAGTTGAAGTATCAGACCATCTTGGAATTTCCTTATTGCTTCTTTTAGCTGTGACACGAAAAAGGCATTGAGGAATGAATATTTCAACAGAGAAAACTGATCGGAGAACAAACGGAAATTTCACAGAAAGAAGTCCGCTTGTGATACACATCTGACTCGCATTTAGTTTAAGGTTTGGTTTGGAACGGGTTTCCTCTCTGGTAAGTTGAACTTGTTTCTTAATGTACCTCGAATCTCTAAATTTCATTACAAAATAAATACGGTAGGCCTAATTTGATTCAACTATAATAAAGGATTTCTCAAAATTCCATTCCCAAGGGGTAGAAACATCCCTTCAATTTTTCATTTTCCTTTAAAAGAAAAGTTGTAATTAATTTAGTTTAATAATTTATTTTAAACAGCTGTTAGAATTATATAATTATGATACAAAATATTAGCCAAGTTGGTTTTCATTGTAGATAGGTGGTACGTACTTTCGATCATATTCCTACATATCAGCTTTATAGTCAGGAAGGGGTTAGATTTTGTTATTTATAACAGCCACTTTGTTCATTTTAGTTCAGTTACTGTAGTTTATTTTGCTTTGAAGTTATTGGTTGTGAACGTAATAATGATTAGAACAATATTCCTGTTATTTTGTTATTTGTATAGGCTACTTACTCAGTCGCTTAACAAAAAAACCGGCAAAAGGCTTAGTTTAAACGTTGGAATAATTCAGTAGCTATGGTGAGACCGATTTCCCTTTTTAGTTTTTTATAAACGCAAAATAAATTACGTATCTATAACAATTTTGTGTTTGAATTTTAGGTTTGTCTTAATAAATATTGTTTGTCACTAAAAAAATAAGTCAGTGTTGTATGTTTTGTTAAAGACATGTTTGAATTTTAAGTTACAAAATATCTGGTTTCCAAAAAAAATTTAAATACAAAATGTTTCATTGATAGTTCTTTAAGCACGAGTAAATTTGCTGTCACACGTTTTGCGGCTTGTGGTATAAACGAGATCAGAAGCCTATGTAATCTGCATATAATTGATATGGAAATCTTGTCGTTTTCTGCCAGGGGCCATCTCCTTCCATCTCTTTCTGTCCACCAAGTTTTCCGTCAGTTGTGTGGTGCCCAAGGGGGCCTCCAACACCAAGGTCGCAGAGGGAGTGGTTCAGGCTCGTCCTTTCATTTATACTGCCTGTCCAGAATTACATTTTGAAGCGCTAATCTATACAATTTACTGTTGCTAAATTTACATACTATTAGTTATTCATTATTATTATTCATTACTAAGACGCCGATCGTAGAGATATGGACAATATGAGGAACGAATGAGTGTGATGATTGTAGATGGACGAGTGTAGTCATTGTTACTAACTAAGGTCAACTGTTACTCAGAAAGAGCTATTTATTAGTAACTCAATAGCCAGGGCAACTAAGGAACCTACAGCTTTGTGGAATCCGAACAATTTAGTATTGGCCTGATTTTCAGCTAATGAAAGTCTGATACTCAGCCCTCTTCCCTAAACAACAAACACCTGAATCTTGACTACCATCCTACATGGACACCCCAGACTTCCAGTGTTAACATTGATGGCAACCATTGAGCGGACGTTGTGTGATATTAAGGGGACCGAGTAAAGAACCTACTGCCTACAAATCTTCTCAACACTTTTGTCCCCAAGTAGCTGGGTTACTACACTGCGCCACTAGTGTTATTTTTAAGGTTGCTATAAATTGGCATAGTAAAATAAGGACACCAGATATACTTGGGAGTCTGGTGAGGGGGGGCATTTTGTAAAATAAAAATTTTATGATATGCCGATTTGGGTTGTTAAATTGGCGTAATTATATTAATGAGACAGTGGTAGATAGTTTTAATATTACAGCTATATTTTAAGATTTTAGAATTGCATTTTTTTTGTACTTTAAAAAAGTAGTTCATAAAGTTTAAGTTAATAAATTGTCATAAATCTCCTTGAAAATGTTTAGGTATCACTTGTACTAGTTTTACTGGTACAGTACTGGCTTAAGGATGAAACCAGTCATATATTTTTGAAGAGATTACTTTTTAAAGTAAAGAACCATTGTTTTGAATTGCTTCCAAAACTCAGTACATGACATGTCACTGTTAACTTTGACTCAGAACAGCTTCGACCTTCTCCGCTGACAATATATTCCGATTGGGTGTTCAGACATTTTTCATTAGCGAAGAAACTCGTTCAACTGGTGGCGAAGTACCGAGTAGAGGAAGAGCAAACTCTTCTTTCAAAAATTTCACACTATTTTCGGTCAAGTTCAAGAGTTGAAAAAATTCTTATTTTCAAAGGGGAGGAAGTTGTGTGAAAGTATAATAGTGGATAGTATATGAGTCAACATACAACACACAACCTCGCACGATTGTCGATTGACCGAAGTAACAGTACTACATGTCCGTATTTTAGCATTATTAAACATTTAAAACATATTTAGAATATTAAAAGAACGAAAAAAACGAACATTTACCCGGACACTGATACGGAATGAAAAATACAAACTGTCCGTACGTATGACAACGTAGTTATATGTAACACGGAATCAATAACCAAGAACAGAGTACCTAAGGTGAAAGTTAATGATTGATGTCCATTTTGATATGAAAAATGTTTCATCATTCTCAAACATTTAACTCGATTTGTCTACTGGTTTTTAGACATAGACAACTACCCATTCTATCTCTTCTCTTCTCTCTGTCTCGGTAGAGGTGAATGCTGTGAGTCTCGTCGTAGGAAATTGTGACATTCGTAGTTCTGTCTCAGTTCCGTGAGGTATAAAACCCCACCTGGTCGTGAAGTTTACTACTAAGTAGTGTCGCCTCGCTGTAGATCGTGCACTGGTCTCCCCCGCGCAGACCTACTTGTTATTCCTCGCAGTAGCTGTGGAGTGGACAGATACGAACGGCCCGGTACCGTTGAATAGTGGGTGTAAAGTCTTACGTAAATGAGGCACTGAGTCGCTTGTTTGTAAGCCAACAACTTAAAGTTGACAGTTCATTTGAGTAAAGGTAGGGCTAAATCCTACAACTAGGTTTACTTTGCTCATCGAATATAAGGGAGTGTAGAGTTGACAATACCTAAGGTTGGTGGATCACAAAGTGTATACAGTGAGTGTTATGTCCTGTCGCACCTGGATATAATTAAAACGGCCTGATATATCAAGGTGAGGCCTTGACCATACATATTTTAACATTTTTAAAAATTGTTAAACATAGTAAGTTGTTAAACATTTTAAAGGGTGTTAACCAAAGATTTTCAAATATTAACCCCTATCATGTGACCCCTCATTTTAAAGGGAATAAAGAAGAAATCCAATGATACAAACTAGAGGCCTCTACGTTCAATGTAACAGAGTAAAAGACTAATTTACAATTAATTGTAAAATCATTTAATTTCTTGTTTTGTTCTTCGTTACATGAGTCGACATGCTTTGGAATTTCCTTTGTTTTCATCTTACCAGTTTAAACAATCTACTTTTGACTTTATCTTGTGTCCTACTCACTTGCATTTTATCAGTTCATAGCTTAGGTTGCTAACAAATTTAGTTGAAGTACCACCGCTAGGATCGTTAGCATTGATTGGTTGGCAAGCAAAGCAGCTGAGCTTCGCTACTGTGTGTTTATATTATACTATAAATAATCTATTTCGATGAGATTCATAACACCGTCTTAGTAAAATTCCCTAGACCAACTATGGCTGATTGTGAAAAAACAGTATTAGGCCTACTGTAAAACTGTCATTTCCGATTACTACACTTGTCGGACCAATACTATTGTACACGTGGATTAAAGGGGTTCATGTGAGGATCGTTGCGTGCTACAACGTAATGTAGCCCACATACCCTTCCGGGGATTAACAGTGGCCTCCACCCTGGATTGAAATCTCGCTGGGCACCACACCCTAATCTCAAGGTTTTCATGCACATCTCACAATGTTTTTCACTGTGCATTAATTTTATACTTTTATTACTTTTAATCAATTTAAATTTACATAAAACAATATAAGACCACTGCATTTACTTGATCGTATGAAAATAATGTATCGTATCTTTACATTTCAATAATTTCATAAAGATCGTAACGTGAGTGAGTAATTAACTTCACGATTTCCAGAAGCCGATAAAACTTTGTTTCAGAAAATCGTTAAGAAATTTTTTCATCAAAAGTTTCAGCACTACGTGGTTCGGATTCCACGTAAAGCTGTAGGTCCCTTAGTTGCCTTGGCTGTTGGGCTATTAATAAATAGCCCAGTCAATAAAGGTAAAAAAATGCCCTTTGTCACAACTAATTAGGGGAAAGCTGAAATTTGCAGAGTGTTAGTATACAAGGTAAACAATAAAAAATGACAAAGTCCCGACCCCTATCCCTCTTGCTTTCCCCCCCACCCCCTCCCAAACATCGCAAGAGCAGTACTTTGGTTAAATACTCATAGCTCGCAAACTAATAAAGTTATAGACGTGATTCTTTTTTTATATTACACCTAACAATATGGCAAACAAATTATGTATTCAAAATTTTTATCTGTATAGCTTAGTTTAACCGTAATACTGATATACATGCAAAAAAAGGCCTCTGCTAATTACAAAAACTTATTTTAACCAATTATATCATTTTATCCTTACATTGTGGAAAGAAACGTCTTCAACAAAACGTATAGATAATTTAATTAGCTTCAATATGATGGATCTAGTCAAGCTATTTAATGACGTAGTTGCTTTATAGAGAGCGATTAAACAGTAGCGGACACTGCACGCCGGCGCGGCGCCGCTTCTAGCAGTGACTCATCAGGCGCTTGGACATGCCTTCGTTAGAGCTGTGAGAGCATACATATTAACCTATGCTGCTATTGTTGAAAAAGTGACAGAAGATGAAGATTTACGTTCAAGTGTGTTTTGTAACGAGGTTCAAACAGTTTATAACCAACTTTCTCACTGTGATATTACTCAAGCAACTGCGTGTGATGACAAATCCATTCAATCAGCCTTGGCAAAGCTGACAGACCTCATCAATTTAAAGAAGTCTGAGAGTAGAACATCAAAGCTCTGGCTAAATCTAATTCAGCAAATCGACCTAATGCTAAATTTTATCCTAGCAGAGAGAACGGTGAATTGGAAATTGCACCTAGACACTATCACTGATATTGTTCCTTATTTTCATGCTGCTGGACACATTCCTTATGCAAAATCTGCTCAGATGTATGTCCAAGAAATGAAGAAACTCAAATCAAAGCTGACTGAGACAGAGTAAGATCTCTTTGTGACAAAAGGTCTTTTCACTATTAGAAGAAAAGATGAGTTCTGGTCTGGAAATTGGAGTGACATGTGTATGGAGCAGTCATTGATGAAATCTTTAAAATCAATAGGAGGTCTAACTCATGGCCGAGGAATAACTGAGAGCACCTTAAATAAATGGGTACTAGGAGCTCCTTCATTCTTACGGATAAGTGAAGCCTTTAGAAGTTTTCTTGGATTAAACTATAATACCCACGAGCAGCATGTAGAATTGAGAGAAAGCCGCAAATCAAGAGACTTACAGGATTTGTCAAAGTTCAAAGGTTAATTCAGCACAATCTTTTTGATTGTGGAACTAGTGAATTAATATCACTTTCAACTGGGCTGGTATGCGAATCCTCTGAAAATTGTGATGAATCATATGAAGTTGGCTTGGAAGCAATGAAAAATATGGTGGGAAAATCGTTCAGTGAAATAAAGTTACACAGGAAGGATATGGTTAGAACACAGGCGAGTTTTAAGTCTATCAAAGGTAGGTCTAAAGAGGTTACAATAAACTCCCAGCAGATATTCAATAGAATACTATGCATCTGTGATAGCTCTGTTAAGTTGAAATCTTATTTTGAGTTCGAATTAGGATCCCACCCACCCTCATTATTTGACAAGACATTACTACGAAAAGGTACAAAAGCATCGTTTATGAAGGTATTTGAAGGTGGAATTGTTCAAGAAAACTTCAAGGCAAATAAAGCTGTTTTTGTGATAGATGGTGAATATTTGTTACACGCAGCGGTTTGGGGAAAAAACATTACTTTTAAAGAAATTGTAGAGGTCCTATTTAAGCTATGTAATTTGTAGATATGGAAATAGAGTGACAGTGGTATTTGATGGGTATTCCAACTCTACAACTACGAAATGGCAAGAACAGGAGAGAAGAGCATCAAAGAAATTTTCTCACACAATTTTGTTTGATGAAAATACAGTTTACACAACACAACAAGCAGATTTCTTAGCAAACCCTCAGAACAAAAAGAGATTAATAGAAGCAGTTACAACAAGGTATGCTGTTGAAGGTATAAATGTTGTTGTTGCGGAAGATGACACCGACACTGTCATTGTCGGTCAGGCAATTAAACATGCGCAAACTGTTAATACCACTGTTGTAGTGGGAACTGATACAGATCTTCTAGTTTTACTTGTGGCATTAGCTCCCCAACATGACGGCAAACTTTTCTACTTAATGCCATCTTCAGTGTCGAAAGTATACTCTGTAGATTTTCTTATTCATCAACATGTTGAGCAGCGAACTTCACTGCTTTTTGCGAATTCCATAACTGGTTGCGACACAACATCTTCTTTCTATGGACTAGGGAAGTTAAAAGCAGCTGACCTATTACGTAAATCAACTGAATCTAAAGCTCAGGCTGAGCTTTTTACAAAGCAAGATATTGACAAAGAAATCCTTCTGAAAAGCGGAGAACAGTTCATTCTAAGTATGTACAACTTATCGAAATTCAAAACTCTATATATTTTAAGTTCAAGCAACTAACCGCAAAAATGTCGCTCAAGTCAAACTTTGATTTGGCAAAACTTCCACCTACTTCATACGCTGCTCATCAGCATCTTTTGAGGGTTTACCACCAGATTCAAGCTTGGTTGGGTTTTAAACTTCCAGCAGAAGAGTGGGGTTGGCAGTATACATCAAATAATAGACTGATACCTAAGCCCATGACGAATCCCCCTGCTCCAAGTGAACTTCTACTATTAATATCTTGCAACTATAAGACATTGTGTGTTACAAACTATAGCTGCCGAAAAGCTGGGTTTGATTGCACATCTATGTGTGGACAATGCAGTGGAATACATTGTAACAATATTTCGGACTAAACTGATGACATGTTGGCAACCGATTCTTTGTAATTGACTTAAAAAAAGAAAATTATTAAACATATTATTTGCTGTGCAGGAAATAAGAAGCTATAAAAATACTATACTTGTTTTGATATATATATAGAAAATACTATCTTGCATTTATTGTATCACAAAACTAAGATTTTTAAACTAAACAACAGAGTCTAGACAGTGAAATTTGATTATTTATCAGTGATACAAGTGAACTAAATCTTTATTTCCTTATGGACCCTTAAGTGAAAATTATTATATTGCTGCTCTAAATAACTTAAGACTACGGATACGAGTACACAAATACGAGATACAAGTACGATGCCCCTCAGCGGCGAGTATCAACGGCGGCAGCGGCACTGCTATGAGCAGCGTGGAGGCGGCACAGCGCTATACCCGCTACTGTTTAATCACTCTCTATGAAGCCATAATGTCAACGGTAAGCAATGTTAGATACATCATTTTAAAGCTAATTAAATTATCTATAAGTTTTGTTGAAGACGTTTCTTTCCACAATGTAAGGATAAAATGATATAATTGGTTAAAGTAAGTTTTTGTAATTAGCAGAGGCATTTTTTTGCATGTATATCAGTATTACGGTTAAACTAAGCTATACAGATAAAAACTTTAAATACATAATTTGTTTGCCATATTGTTAGGTGTAATATAAAAAAAGAATCACGTCTGTAACTTTATTAGTTTTCGAGCTATGAGTATTTAACCAAAGTACTGCTCTTGCGATGTTTGGGAGGGGGTGGGGGGGAAAGCAAGAGGGTTAGGGGTCGGGACTTTGTCATTTCTTATTGTTTACCTTGTATAATAACACTCTGCAAAAATTCAGCTTTCCCCTAATTAGTTGCGACACAAAACCTTCATTGACTGGGCTAAAAGTGCCCTTTCTGAGGAACAAGTTGAACTCAGTAACCAGACTACACTCATACACACTCATCCTACACTCATATAATTATCTTATTCGCCTTAAAATACCAACAACGTTGTGTCGGTGTCTCATATGTAAGAATTGTAAAATTTTTAAATAATGTATAGAAAACAATCTTGTCATCCATGTATTAAAATATAAATGCGAACATTAAGGGGATTTTGAGTAATAAAAGTGTGAATTTGATGCTAATTAAAAACTAGTAAAAATGTTGGTACATTTTTGTTCCAATGGGATAGAAATTATTTTAAGTTATATAATAAAATTTAAAAATCCATATGTTATAACGTACAATTAAACAACGTTACGATTTAATTTTTCGGTAAACAGAAAATATGCCCAAATCGTTAAACTGTCAAACATTATTTTACCTGTCTTGCAGGACCGCCATTCTGGCCGTACGGGCAGAATAATATGACCTCTCTCAGTTTGTCGAGGGTTGAGTACCCCAACCAATTTATCTGCGCAATTTTCCGGGAATCGAATTTTTCAAATCCTCTTAGTTTCATAGTAAACAACCTTCAACCTCGGACACACACAATTTCTGTGCCGGCAGTAAAATAAAAAGCCAGTGTGGTCGTTCATTCTGGAAAATATTAGTTTGCCGAATCTAAAAAGTTACATTTCTAAAATGAAGTAATATAATTAAAAATATTATTTAATACTAAAATTATTTAGATGCATTATAAATAGATTTTAATATAGACTAAATTTGTCTTGTCGTAAAAACGCTTTTCTTGTAAGCGCTCTACGTAAATTAAAACAATTAATAGTTCCAATGAATTGGCGCAAACTTTATCCCGTATTTAACACTAAAAAAAATCAAAACTTTGACAATTACCAGTATGATTCCCAAATATGTTTTTTTTGCTATATCTAAAAAACTAGTCAAGTTAGAGACATGCGGTTTTTACTAATACATTTTGAATTGTAATTCACATCTTTCCTGAATATTTAATCAAAATCGTAATAGCCGTTTTTGAGAAAATTCCATTGTTGTATGTTTTTGCACATAAAAATTAAAAAAAACTAACATTTAAAAAAAGTGAAAAACAGTCTGGAGATATTGGCTAAATACACCTACATACCAAATTTCATAAACATTTATCCATTCGTTTGGACTCAAGCGAACTGCTCATAAACACAGATAGACACAGATGCGGACAGTCACTAAATTTCTTTAAAAAAAAAAACAATTTTTTTTGGTTCTGGGTACCCTAAAATGGGTTTTTAGATCCACTTGTAACAAAAGTGTTTGGACGATCACAATACTGTATGCTAACGCATCTAGGAAAAAGTAAAAAATATAGAAAGCTAACATTAATTTACAAAAATAAATCAATTCCTACGATAAACTAAGAATAATAGACTGCAGGGATTAAATTCAGTTTCCTGGTAAAGCCTCATATTCCGTGATTTGTTTTGAAACTACTTGACTGTTCTGTCAACGTCATTCAGCTCCTTTGTACACCAGAACAATATGACAATGTTGTCAGCACTACTTGACTACGAAATTAAGAAAGAACTGCTTTGCTCCAGACTAGGTCAACGAGTCAACACATTACCTTTCACGGAGCCCACTTCTCATCTCCATATAAGTACGGATGTTTATCACGGTTTGTGTAGTAGACCCGGTCGTTGACTCGTAATGGCGAGATCTGTTTCAACTGTATGGCATGACCGGTAAACATGGTTTTGGCCATTTCTTTCATCCCTAATATTCAGCCATAAGATAAATAAATGGTCCCACAAACGTTCCCCCTTATTAAACTCTAAAAAATCAAAACTGAAAAATACCAGTTTGATTCCCAAATTTTTTTGTGCTATAACTCAAAACCTATTCAAGTTAGAGACATGCGTTTTCAACTAAAATATTTTAAATTGTGATTCACATATTTTCTGAATATTTTAATCAATCAATATTCTTTATTACCATTTATCATTTGACTATTTACAATAGCATTGATATGCGTCATGATATGTACAAAACAAACACAGTAGAAATTAAAAAAAAAGTAGAGTACGCAGTCTCCTTATATTTTAGTACTGTACAACTAAAATATACCCTTATCTGCTAAATACTCTTGGACACTGTAATATTCCTTAGAAACCAAAAATGACTTGACTTTATTCCTAAATTTCTAAACGTCTGTCACTGATTGTAAAGTGGTTGGAAGTTTATTAAATAATTTAATGGCGGAGTATACAGTCTGTTTTTCGAAAAATGTGGTATTGTGTTTAGGGACACTTAACAAGCCAGGGCAGCGGAGATAGTAATTGGCATTGGTTTGATTATTTTATTATCAAAATCGTTAGAGCTGTTTTTGAGAAGATTCCATTTTTTTGTGTTTTTTTGCCCACAAAAAACAACTAAAATTTCAAAAAAGTGAAAAAATGGTCTGGAGATATTAGCTAAATACACATACATACCAAATGTCATAAAAATTGATCCATCCGTTTGGTCTCCAGCGAACGGCACATACTCACAGACAGACACACAGACGGACAGACATCAAAAATCATTTTTGAAAAAACACTTTTTGGGTTCAAGGGACCCTAAAATGGATTTTAGACTAACTTGTAAAAGAAGATTTGTTGGACGATCACAATACTTTCTCTATGCTAACGCATATGGGAAGAAGTAAAATGTTTTCTCCAACAATTAACTTGCTGATTGAAAATATCATATTTATTAGAAAATATAGAAAAATTACATAAATCCAATAAAAGACATAAAGAATGTTATAACAATTTTAAATTCAATAAATATTATTCAATACTGTACGTCGGGTCAATATTTAATATTTTGTACCATGAAATCGCTTTTATAATTTTTAGTCCAACCGGATTCTGTAGGCTATATGGCTTTCTGTTTTTTTATATTCAAGCTATTTTATTAGCTAGCATTAATACGATGGATTTAATGGTCATCATAATTAATATTATTAAGTATAGACTTTTATTTCAAAGAATGTAGTGTTAGATTATTTCTCTAAACAAATTGAAACGTTTAACTTAGATGTTTTCTAACAATTGTTGTAAACAGAAGTACTCTTGTTTTGCAATTTAAACAGAATTTTCATGAAATTGAGTTTCCAATTAGATGAGGAACGGCGGAACTAAGTTACAGTTGTCTGGTCCCTAACATTCGTTCCTACTGCCGACTTGGCTCCAACGTCTCGGGTGAATGTTTAAGTTCCCACTTTGTGATACAACCCCTATCATTCAACCCCATTAATGAATTAATTATTTACCTACTACATATTAATAGTAAATGCCCTTTTTAAGTCACAGCATTTATTTTTATTTTATTCTAAAATAAATAAATGTTTCCAAAACACTAAACAATCAAAACTTTTAAAATTACCAGTTTGGTTCCCAAATTTCTTTTTTGCCATAGTTAAAAAACTAGTCAAGTTAGAGACATGCGGGTTTTACTTAAATATTTCAAATTGTAATTTACACATTTCCTGAAAATTTAATCAAAATCGTTAGAGCCGTTTTTAAGAAATTCTATTTTTGTATGTTTTCCCATCAAAAAAAAAAAAAAAAAAAAAAAAAAGAAAAAGAAATTTCAAAAAGTGGCTGAAATTCAAATTGATCAAAGCTGAGAAAACGTAATGTGTCCAAATTGCCTAGTAGGCAGAAAAATGGAGAATAACTTACAGTTATTAAGTATTCCTTACTATGTACTGGCAAAGTATAATGTGCATTGACGTGGGTGCTTTGTGAAGCCAGTGTGGTGTAAACTACAGTTTGCCGACCGTATAACTTCTTGAGAGTCTACAGAGGCTGTCGGCCATGTTGGTTTTAATCCCATAAGAACAAAGTTATTTTCGAACCGCACATACGATCACGCGTATCCAAACCAAACAGTTATTTTTAAACGGATTTTTCCAAACAAATTGCATTTGATTTGCAATTGCTTTGCGAATTCCTGATTAGTTTTCTTGAAAAAATACAAAAAAATATTTAGTTTGAAGTTTTTATTTTCACCTATTTTTTAAAAGTAGGCGTATTCATTCAAAATATTAAAGCAAATCCAATGCGCAATATGACAACGTTTAAAACGACACACCATAAACAACTTATGGTCAATAAATAATGAAAAAGTATAGATTCGCAAATAACATCGTTCTTATGTGAATAAAACCAATGACTACAGATAGAATTCTATCTGTAGTCATTGATAAAACCAACATGGCCGACCCTCTTACCCACTCCAACTTCCTTATTATTACACCTGAAATACCATTGCTGGCTGTTCCAATCTCACACCCCTCAGATGTGAGGTTCTGTCAGGGTGTAATGAACATTGACGTGGGTGCTTTGTGAAGCCAGTGCGGTGTAAACTCCAGTCTACCGGCCATTGAACTTAATTTACACCAACTCCCTTATCTTACACATCAGATACTATCGCTCGGTGTTCCAACCTCATACCCCTCAGATGTGAGGTTCTGTCAGGGTGTAATGAACATTGACGTGGGTGCTTTGTGAAGTCAGTGTGGTGTAAACTCCAGTCTACCGGCCATTGAACTTAATTTACACCAACTCCCTTATCTTACACATCAGATACTATCGCTCGCTGTTCCAGCCTCACACCCCTCAGATGTGAGGTTCTGTCAGGGTGTAATGAACATTGACGTGGGTGCTTTGTGAAGTCAGTGTGGTGTAAACTCCATTCTACCGGCCATTGAACTTAATTTACACCAACTCCCTTATCTTACACATCAGATACTATCGCTCGCTGTTCCAGCCTCACACCCCTCAGATGTGAGGTTCTGTCAGGGTGTAATGAAGATTGACGTGGGTGCTTTGTGAAGCCAGTGTGGTGTAAACTCCATTCTACCGGCCATTGAACTTAATTTACACCAACTCCCTTATCTTACACATCAGATACTATCGCTCGCTGTTCCAGCCTCACACCCCTCAGATGTGAGGTTCTGTCAGGGTGTAATGAACATTGACGTGGGTGCTTTGTGAAGCCAGTGCGGTGTAAACTCCATTCTACCGGCCATTGAACTTAATTTACACCAACTCCCTTATCTTACACATCAGATACCATCGCTCGCTGTTCCAACCTCACACCCCTCAGATGTGAGGTTCTGTCAGGGTGTAATGAACATTGACGTGGGTGCTTTGTGAAGTCAGTGCGGTGTAAACTCCATTCTACCGGCCATTGAACTTAATTTACACCAACTCCCTTATCTTACACATCAGATACCATCGCTCGCTGTTCCAACCTGACACCCCTCAGATGTGAGGTTCTGTCAGGGTGTAATGAACATTGACGTGGGTGCTTTGTGAAGTCAGTGCGGTGTAAACTCCATTCTACCGGCCATTGAACTTAATTTACACCAACTCCCTTATCTTACACATCAGATACCATCGCTCGCTGTTCCAACCTGACACCCCTCAGATGTGAGGTTCTGTCAGGGTGTAATGAACATTGACGTGGGTGCTTTGTGAAGTCAGTGCGGTGTAAACTCCATTCTACCGGCCATTGAACTTCATTTACACCAACTCCCTTATCTTACACATCAGATACCATCGCTCGCTGTTCCAACCTGACACCCCTCAGATGTGAGGTTCTGTCAGGGTGTAATGAACGTTGACGTGGGTGCTTTGTGAAGTCAGTGCGGTGTAAACTCCATTCTACCGGCCATTGAACTTAATTTACACCAACTCCCTTATCTTACACATCAGATACCATCGCTCGCTGTTCCAACCTTACACCCCTCAGATGTGAGGTTCTGTCAGGGTGTAATGAACATTGACGTGGGTGCTTTGTGAAGTCAGTGTGGTGTAAACTCCATTCTACCGGCCATTGAACTTAATTTACACCAACTCCCTTATCTTACACATCAGATACTATCGCTCGCTGTTCCAGCCTCACACCCCTCAGATGTGAGGTTCTGTCAGGGTGTAATGAACATTGACGTGGGTGCTTTGTGAAGCCAGTGTGGTGTAAACTCCATTCTACCGGCCATTGAACTTAATTTACACCAACTCCCTTATCTTACACATCAGATACTATCGCTCGCTGTTCCAGCCTCACACCCCTCAGATGTGAGGTTCTGTCAGGGTGTAATGAACATTGACGTGGGTGCTTTGTGAAGCCAGTGCGGTGTAAACTCCATTCTACCGGCCATTGAACTTAATTTACACCAACTCCCTTATCTTACACATCAGATACCATCGCTCGCTGTTCCAACCTCACACCCCTCAGATGTGAGGTTCTGTCAGGGTGTAATGAACATTGACGTGGGTGCTTTGTGAAGTCAGTGCGGTGTAAACTCCATTCTACCGGCCATTGAACTTAATTTACACCAACTCCCTTATCTTACACATCAGATACCATCGCTCGCTGTTCCAACCTGACACCCCTCAGATGTGAGGTTCTGTCAGGGTGTAATGAACATTGACGTGGGTGCTTTGTGAAGTCAGTGCGGTGTAAACTCCATTCTACCGGCCATTGAACTTAATTTACACCAACTCCCTTATCTTACACATCAGATACCATCGCTCGCTGTTCCAACCTGACACCCCTCAGATGTGAGGTTCTGTCAGGGTGTAATGAACATTGACGTGGGTGCTTTGTGAAGTCAGTGCGGTGTAAACTCCATTCTACCGGCCATTGAACTTAATTTACACCAACTCCCTTATCTTACACATCAGATACCATCGCTCGCTGTTCCAACCTGACACCCCTCAGATGTGAGGTTCTGTCAGGGTGTAATGAACATTGACGTGGGTGCTTTGTGAAGTCAGTGCGGTGTAAACTCCATTCTACCGGCCATTGAACTTAATTTACACCAACTCCCTTATCTTACACATCAGATACCATCGCTCGCTGTTCCAACCTGACACCCCTCAGATGTGAGGTTCTGTCAGGGTGTAATGAACATTGACGTGGGTGCTTTGTGAAGTCAGTGCGGTGTAAACTCCATTCTACCGGCCATTGAACTTAATTTACACCAACTCCCTTATCTTACACATCAGATACCATCGCTCGCTGTTCCAACCTGACACCCCTCAGATGTGAGGTTCTGTCAGGGTGTAATGAACATTGACGTGGGTGCTTTGTGAAGTCAGTGCGGTGTAAACTCCATTCTACCGGCCATTGAACTTAATTTACACCAACTCCCTTATCTTACACATCAGATACCATCGCTCGCTGTTCCAACCTGACACCCCTCAGATGTGAGGTTCTGTCAGGGTGTAATGAACATTGACGTGGGTGCTTTGTGAAGTCAGTGCGGTGTAAACTCCATTCTACCGGCCATTGAACTTAATTTACACCAACTCCCTTATCTTACACATCAGATACCATCGCTCGCTGTTCCAACCTGACACCCCTCAGATGTGAGGTTCTGTCAGGGTGTAATGAACATTGACGTGGGTGCTTTGTGAAGTCAGTGCGGTGTAAACTCCATTCTACCGGCCATTGAACTTAATTTACACCAACTCCCTTATCTTACACATCAGATACCATCGCTCGCTGTTCCAACCTGACACCCCTCAGATGTGAGGTTCTGTCAGGGTGTAATGAACATTGACGTGGGTGCTTTGTGAAGTCAGTGCGGTGTAAACTCCATTCTACCGGCCATTGAACTTAATTTACACCAACTCCCTTATCTTACACATCAGATACCATCGCTCGCTGTTCCAGCCTCACACCCCTCAGATGTGAGGTTCTGTCAGGGTGTAATGAACATTGACGTGGGTGCTTTGTGAAGTCAGTGCGGTGTAAACTCCATTCTACCGGCCATTGAACTTAATTTACACCAACTCCCTTATCTTACACATCAGATACTATCGCTCGCTGTTCCAACCTGACACCCCTCAGATGTGAGGTTCTGTCAGGGTGTAATGAACATTGACGTGGGTGCTTTGTGAAGCCAGTGTGGTGTAAACTCCAGTCTACCGACCGTATAACTTAATTACCCCATCTCCCTTTTGGTTATACCTCAGCAACACTGGAGATAATCTTCTCGGCCCATTTCAGCATTTACCTCTTTCATGTTGTTGACTTGGAAATTGTATTTAGGCCAACGTAATCTACGAGTATAATCAGTTTTATGAGGTACCACATATCCTATTTATAGTTATTTTACTATTTAAGCACTTTAAATAATCACGTCATCATATAATACATCTGCATGAATATTCTTCCAGGTAAACAATTTAAGAATACAGCATACTGTACATGGAAGTAATAGGCTATGTATTAATTAGAATTTAAGATTTAATTTTTTACTTTCCTTGTCTTTGATCCTGTAATTCATAATTGGCATACAAGAACGTGTTTGCAATGTATACGTCTTCAAATATCAGATATGTACACCACAATTTGGTTAACTGTGTTTTCGTAACTTTATATGATTTTAGTTCGAAAATTACCGTACTCTTATTTTAGTTAGTAAAATCTATTTTTTTCTAATACAAATTCACACGCACACACAAACTAACACTTATTATATTTTAATTATGATAAATTTTTATTTAACTTTTGGTTAAATTAAAAATTATATTTGACGACGCACAGTCAGTGCCAAATCTACCAATCCTAGCAAGTGTTAAAACAGTTTTGATTGAGTAAATGTTGATTTTACTCTGTTTCTCTATCCAACAACGGCGTGAGTGGCGACAAATAAGTAATTTTTCAACGAGTCAAGCGAAGTAAGCTGTTAAAGCAAGCTACTCCAGCTCTGTTGCCACTCTCTCGTCACCACCAGGATGGGAGAGAATCCTTCCCTCTCCTCTTGTTCAAGATCCATCATCAAAGAGCTGTTTACTTAATCCCCCCGCCCCCTGCTTGCTTCCAAGTGACGAAATGCTATGGATTCTTTTCCATTAGTCATTTCTCTGTAGGCCATGTTGGTTTAATTACTTTGTTTATTGTTCGGTTTAATTGTTTCTTTTTGGGAATTTTATATTTATTGGTTTATTTTGTACATCAGTTAACATTTAAAATACAGCGCGAAGTGGTTTTTTATTTACTTTATATTTGATAACAAGGTAGATAACATTTATAACATGTTCATCATTGTAAAACTATTGTTGTAATGGTTAGGTGTGAGAAAGGACTTTTTGGTCTTAACCTCGCCAATTGTTTGTACAATAAAGTAATTTTTAATTTCATTTCATTTATAATCTAATCACTGGAAAAGTTTTGAGTCCCAAGAATCTGGGTAGATTCACTAGAACCAATAATTGTGGGTAAACTAAAATATTTTTAAAATCTAATTGACAGTACGACCCAAGGGGTACGTGTACGTCAGTTTTAGAACCACTGTTGTATGACAATGAGGAAGATACCGCTAATAAGAGCCTTAACGTAATTCCAGCCCAATCTAATTTAATGTTGAATAAAAATACATTAAACATTACAGTTAACTTTAAAAACAACTATAAAATAGTATGTATAGGGTAGTTGTCATTGATAATAATGAGAAAACTACTTTTTTCACACAAATAATATTTGTCTATTTTCTTGGTATGAAAAAATAAAGAGGGGATGTGGGACTGCCTTAAGGTGGAGCAATCGAATTTCGGTGAGTTGATTATTTTCCACTTTTACAGTCAAAATTAGTCAATGTACCTTCCCTTGAGAAGAGAAAAATTCAACATTTTTTTAACCACTACATTAGAACTTGTGGCCTTATGAAGTGGTGAATTTAGCTGATTTAAAATCAAGCATAAGACAAAACCGTTCAAAGTACAAGTTTAACTTTTTATAACTACGTTTTTTTACACATAACCGAAGGGATTAAAACGTTTTTCATTTTAGAAAAATGTAAAAATATTTATAATTTAAAAATTATAATTTATAAATTTCCATTTAAAATTATAAATATTTTTACATTTTTAAAATATGAAAAACATCTTAATCCCTTCACTTATGTTCAATAAACGTAGTTATAAATAATTAAATTTGTACTTATACTTGATTTAAAGTCAGCTAACAAGGCCACAAAAAACATTTATTCATAAGGCCACAAGTTCTAATGTTGTGGTTAAAAATGTTTTTTTGTATTTTTGCTGTCTCAAGGGAAGGAACACAAGGGAATTCATTAACTAATTTTGATTTTAAAATTGGAAAATAATCAACTCACCGAAAACCGATTGCGTCACCTTAATGTTGCTGTAATTCTTTGTTTCCACAATTGTACCTATAAACTGTGCATATTATACGATTAAAGTGTTTCTACATCTGAGTGTCTACTGCACACAAGTGATTGTAAGAATGGGTTATCTGTCACGCCATGCCACAGCCTTAGAATGTAACAACACAACGACACGTAAATGACGTGCGTGGCTAACTTGATCAGCAGCGAGCATTGAACAGCTGGTACGTCACGCAACAACACTACCAACTGTTGCGTTCTAAATACAATAAGAATGTTACCCCTGTAGTATATCAGATAACGTAACACGACTTACTTTAATTCAATATCTGTAAGCGGATAAGTACCGTCCAACTTATCCCCCAAGACCCCTCCCCAAAGACAAAAGATTATTTACAAAATTTACATTTATCCTATAATCGTCAAAGAATGAACATCTACGGCCGATGTCTTACGAATATACAAGTATTTTCGTAGTCTATAATTCAAATGTAGTCTATAATATTTTTTATTTTTGTAACATTTAGTTTTATTCGCCCAAAAGCGAGCAAATATATGTAAACTTTTAACTTGTAATTGTTTCATAGTTTTCTTGTTTTTTCATAGTATTTTTAGTATTTCATATTAGATAATCTGAACATTGAAACTGCCGTAAAACTAATAGTTTAAAGTGTAAAATTTTATAATTTGAAAAAAACTTCATTGATTAGTAAAGTTGCCATGCATACTGTTAGTCGGTCAAAATCGGTTATTTGCCAAGCTAAATCTAGTTGAACACCATTTGCTGTAAACTTTGGGCGTTCTAAAATGATGATATTTTGTTAGAAGACAGTATGAGGGTTAACCAACTGTGATTTAGTGCCAATCCGGCCGGTGTAGGTTAGGTAGCATACTTGACCAGCTTCGGTAGCAACCGTGATCAGCTTGGGTAGTACCATTGATTTTACTATACATAGATTTATATAGTATAGACTACATTTATATAGTAAAATCAATGGTAGTATCCGTGATCAGCTTGGGTTAGGTTAGGTTAGGATAGACTGTTTCTCGTTCAGTTATAAAAATAGCCATGTTAAGATCAAACTCTTTGTGGGCATAAAAGCGATTTTGACATGTTAATCCAAAGCTGGTTTCTATAAATTTCTTGTCATGGGAGCAGGCGTACATATTTACATTGTTTGAACTATGATTCTATACGAATTTGATTGTTACATTAATTTTTAAGAAGGTAAAACTGTATATAACTGTACATAAAATGTGTGAAAATTGTAAAAAAATAATTAATTCAGTTAAACACTATATTCTCCATACATATTATCAGACTTGACAAGACTCAGTATTGGATTGTAAGCAATTCATCAATTGACGAATTAACGAAATGTACCCAATACTTATGGCAATGTTGCCCAAAACTCCTATATACTGCTGTTAGTCCAAGCTGAATCTAGTTAACACCATTTGCTTGTCTGGGGAGCGCAGAAGTTAAATATCATTACGTACTAAAATTTATTTTTTGACACTGATTCCCTACAATTTTTGTTGTGTATACTTGATACTTGATTGTTTCACACTAGAAGCACTGATATGCCGTGGTCATCATTTAGTGCTTCTAGTTCTCGGTTTCAATTTTTAACAATTGAATTGTTATTTGTAAATACATACAATTCGTGAAAATAGTTAAGAAATATAAGTATTTCAGTAAAACAAATGTTAATATCCGTAAAAATTACCAGGATTATCCTGTAAATTTTTCATGCCCACACTAAAGAATTTCGGATGGATGTTTTTTGAGGACATCAATAATATTTTGAAGTTTTTTCATAAATGATGGATGTACTGCGTTCGCCTGCCATCCAGCTTCACCTACATAAATGTTAATCGTTTTACTTTGATCCATATGCGTTAGCATAGAGAAAGTATTGTGATCGTATAAAAAATTTTTTACAAGGTCTAAAACTCCATTTTAGGGTCCCCTGAACCCTAAAAGTGGGTTATTTGAAAAAGATTTGTGTAGTTCGCTGGAGGCCAAATGGATGGAAAAATGTTTATGATATTTGGTATATAGATGTATTTAGCCAATATCTACAGCTTATTTTTAACTTTTTTTGAAATTTTAGTTTATTTTTATCGGAAAAAATACACAAAAATGAATTTTCTCAAGTACGGCTCTAACGATTTCAATAACATTTTAAGAAAAGACGTAAATTACAATTTAAAATATTTTAATAAAAACCGCATGTCTCTAACTTGACTGGTTTTTGAGCTATGAAAAAAAAAACAATTGGGAATCAAACTGGTAATTTATGATCAACACATCAAAACATATCAAAACACATTTATTCTGTGCTTAAACGTTTTAGACTCGGAATAAAGCGTTTGGTTTTACTCTGTGCCATTTGGTTTACTCACTTGGGAAGGGGACCAATAATATACTTAT
This sequence comes from Stictocephala bisonia, assembly GCA_035578905.1. Classification (NCBI taxonomy): domain Eukaryota; kingdom Metazoa; phylum Arthropoda; class Insecta; order Hemiptera; family Membracidae; genus Stictocephala; species Stictocephala bisonia. Next base: position 1,749,374 of record JAQJVL010000002.1, on the reverse strand, counting down.
CAAACTATTAATTTGTTCATACGTTTTTATTAATTTTAAACATACCCGGACTTAGTTGAAATCCAAAGTTAAATCGTACATACCGAACGTTAAGTTGGAAGGGGGATTTCCCTAGTCTCATCCTATCCCACCGCTAAATTGTTTGAGGCATTAGACAGAGTTTGAGCTACATGTCCAGTATAACCATTTAGACACGTCCAATACACTCTTTGTCGACCAATCACGTCCTTTGTTTGAGTAACCGGCGCGTGCCTCGCCTTGTTGTGACTGGGAAATAACAGCTGATTCAGCGGTCCTAGCCGTCGGGTTGACTCATTCGTGGCTACTGGTCAATTTTGTTCTATGTGCGTACTTAAAAAAATGTTACATAATCTTAAATATAAAGGTTTTTTTTAGGTTAAGTTAGGTTAGGTTGGGTTAGGTTAGCTTAGATTAGGCTAGGTGCAAGACTTGTATCTGTGTGAGTTCATTTGCCGTCGCAGGAACAAAGATGCAGATTTGGTCGTCAATCTGGCATGACATAAACTTGTTCTGATCTCCAGGATAACATAACGTGTCCTTTTCTTTATTATAACATTTACTGAATCACAGTTATGTTTTGTTTTATTCTCATCCTTGGGGCTATTCATATAAAAAATTTCAAGATTGGAAGTCCTCTTCTAAAAAAGACCCAATATGAATATTTGATATCCAAGCTGGCACACTCATGTTTCACAATATTCCAAATCATTGTGAATTTTGCCTTTATCCAGAGAACATTTTTCTAGTTCATTTACTGAATTGAGTGTTGAACCAACTTAAGTATTTCTTTCTGAAGTAAAAGGTATTGATTTATCATCTACATTCCTGACATAAGAAAATTTAAGTTTCCGCTTACCCCTTCATCTACATGCACTCCTTAGCCGATATCCTTTACAGACTCTTAATATTTCATTATTCTTGCTGCACAATTAAAATTACATATTTTTTAAATTTAATATCCTTATTATAGTTTTTTCAGGCTTGTTGTATATACTAATACATTTTTTACATGGTAACAATTGTTGTGTAAGCATTTTTAAATTGTATACATTCACCAAAATTATGTGGTGTCTGTTTCATATTATATTCAATTTTCTATGTCAATTCATATAATTGTTATGTTTGGATAATTTATTGAATAGTTGGGATAGTATACATAATTATAACTGGCTGAATTAAATAAATAATTTGAATAAAATTTAACCATTGAAATAAATAATTCTAAATTAACTGATATTTTCACAAGGCGTTTATTATAAGAATTGCAATTGGCTCAAAACATTTATTAATAATGTGTATAAGTTGTGCCAAGAAGCATGTTTAAAATATTTAAAGAAATTATCTGAATATAAAACTAAACTGTGAAACTCATAGCATATGGACTAAAAGAAACACTAAGAAAATAGCAAATATCGATTGGGTCATGTCCCCCGCAGTATGTTGTAAATCGATAACTCTAACTAAAGGGTAATATTATTTTAAAAAGATTTACTTTGGAAAACCTATTATCTGATCCTAATATCTTATGCTTAACACCTTCTAACAGTGACTGTTGCTGTTACAGTCGGATCCAAGCACAGCGTTTTTGCGGGCTGCCCGTGCTGGCCACCTGGATAAAGTGCTGGAACTGCTGGAGGCTGGAGTCGACATTAACTCCTGTAATGCTGTAAGTGTCACCTCAATATATTGTTCTCTAAAATAACTGTTTTTGCTAATTATAAAATTGTGCGAACATTAGTAAAAATTACTTTAAATAGAAATGAACAAAGGTAAAATGACTGGCAATATTTATGCATAAAGTAACTCTCCAGGTTATCTTAAAGGTATATTTTTTCTTATTGCATTATAAATAGTTGTATTACAAAAATTTACTTATAGTGTATTAAGTACAGTTTTATTAATCAAAATATATTTAAATATCAAAATACGTTGAAAAAAGAACAATAACAAAAGTTATAAATTATTAGTAGAAAATGGACTATTTAAAAATAGTCAGGGGCTACTTTTATTAATTTTGTATAAAATATACAACCTTTATTATAGCTAAAATGTGTTGAATTTAAGCCAGTTTATAATACAACAGAATAAAAGACGGTTGTTTTATCAATTTTGCAACACCAAAAGTTGCCGTTTTTAACTATTTCAGTATCCATAGATTAGAAACAGATAATATTTCGGGGAAAATGCAAAGAATAAAAAAGTTTTAAAATTACATTTTCTATCATTCTAGATTTTTCTAGGAAAAATTATTACATAGTGTTTTATAAGAAAAAATTAAGTGGGATCTTCAAAAATCGCTAAATACATTTTTTTATTAATAAGAAAAACTATGTGAAGTTCCCCATAGAAATTTGTTGTATCTATGCAGGTTTAAAAGATCCCAAAGGTGGCACACTTAAAAAAAATCACCCTGTATATTATTCTCGATGAACAGTGGTTTCCCATAAACACAAAGTTTAAATTCTTTACAATGGTTCAAATTTGGAGAGAGGCGTGTTTTTCTACAAACATTGAATGCCTCATTTTATGAATGATGATTTAATTCATGATCTCTATGAGAACACCAATGGTTTAGAGGCAGTTAGTACACATGCAATATGTAGCACCTATCTGTGTACCATAAACATCTTAACAAGTAAGTACAATTAATTATAACTGGCCAATTTATGGTAGTTCCCAAGATAAAAATAAAAAGGAAGTTAAACCCATAAACGCAATGGTAATTTAGTAATAAATAATGATCAGATAAGCATGCAAATGATTATCTGATAAGTAAACAAGGAAACAGTGATTATACAGCTTTAAAAACCAAGAGCGTCATCTATGTTAAGTTAACACAAGAGAATAACATTGGTAGCTTGTACAAGTTCTGCAGGATTAAACATCAATATGTTGATAGTCGTTCTTTTGTTGGGCACAAACTTAATATGCAGATGTAAAGTTTTCGTTATTTTAAAAATATAGAAGAGCTGATAGAGGCCAAACAATAAAAGCGAATTCCAATATGGAGTGAGCTATTCACTCAAACAACACTGTTTCAGTATCCTTAAAAATTTAATTGAAATGAAAATCAAAGTTTTATTTGCCACTATCATAATATCTAGAATAAAAAGTTATTTTACCAGTTGTAGTTATCTATTCTGGTTCACAGTTTTATTTATTTTATATTATAAACCTTCATGTTTATAATTTCTTATTCAATATACCAAATATTGGGCAAAAACACTTAATACCAACATGTAGGTACTGGTAAATTAAGATGTAATAAATTTGAAAATAACGAGCTTATTGTGAAATAATATTGATTAATTCTCTTTATATTTAAATTGGATTAGGCTAGTTATTCTTCTAAAGAACACAAATATCTGCATTTGGCTTTCCTGAATTCCATTTGACATTCCTGAATTCCAATTCCTGAAGCTGATAATTCAGTATTTGTTTATCTGGACATTTCAATAAAAATTAGTTTGAATAATAGGTAATATTCGTTACTTGAAATTAGGCCTTGCAATACATTTTGATTGTGAAACAAATATTATTAAGTAGCTTTTTGGGTTTATTTCTTTGAGAAACATTATTTGCGTATGTTTTATCAGAATTTCATATGATAAACATATTATTTCCTGTTTTGATACTACAAAATACTGATATAATATTATAAATAAACAAAATCTTTATTCCATTTCTGATAAATATGCTTGTTTCATTAAAATTGAAAACTTTAACAGTAAATTGACGTTTGTTTTATGTTTGTATCATATTTCTTTTGAAGTTGATAAAATTATGCATTTATTTATAAACTTCCTTATTGTATTTGCTTACTGTTTTTTATAACTTTATTTTGTTGTACTCTAGAAATAAGTAATAATATTGACCCAGCTAGTTTATTATTGTTGTTGACACTATTTACATTTTATTATTGTTGTTGACAGTATTTACATGTACTGTATATACATGGTGACAATTAAGTCTTAGGATGACTTTATAACTTTTAAACGACAAGAGGTATCACAACTACATTTGGCATACCATTACTGGTAATCGTTAGCTACTTTTCTTTGTATATAGTGATCAGATGTCACCTTTGAGGAACGGGTTGGGTGTAAGAAGAAAATCTTTAATGACAGCCTATGTTGACATGTACATAATTTTAAAGGTCTGGTTGAACTGAAAACAATGCTGCAAACCCTACTTCAAAAGGTTGATCCAGTCAGAAGTAATTGCTGTTCAAAGTTTAAAAAATGTTTAATACATTGTACTTACGAATAACAGAAAGTTACATGTTAAAGGGAATACTTACTGAACTACTTTCAAATTAGGTGTTCGAAATGTTCCCTGTTGGTCATCTGACTATGTGCTAAGCGGTTACAAAAGCTAGCTAATGCTTTTTATATATATTTTCGTGGAACAGCTTGTGCTAGACTGAGTTTCATAAACTTTGTCTTTGAGGTAGCCCCATAAAAAGTAGTCCAGCGGAGTTAGGTTAGGGGAACGAACCGGCCACTCAATCGCTCTAAGTATTGCCGGAACACTGTATCTAAAGTATTGCCTCACATGAACACCATAGTGTGGTGATGCTCCGTCTTGTTGGGAAAAAAACATGTTTGGGTGTCAGCGCCAATACTGTCTTGTAGAGCAGGAACTAACTCATTTTGGAGCATATCTTGATAATTGGTGGCATTTAAAATTCCCTTCAAGTATTCCCCAGTAAGTATTCCCTTTAACTTGTAACTTTCTGTTGTTCATAAGTTTTAAACATTTTTTAAACTGTTAACAGCAATTACTTCCGACTGGATCAACCTTTTGAATTCCGGTTTGCGGCATTGTTTTCAGTTTAACCAGACCTTTAAAATGATGTAACTCAACATAGGCTGTCATTAAAAATGTTCTTCTTACTCCCAACGGTGACATCTGATCACTATGTACACAGAAAAGTAGCTTACTATTACCAGTAACGATATGCAAAATCTATTTGTGATATCTCTTGTTGTTTTAAAGTTATAAAGTTGTCCTAAAACTTAATTCTCACCCTGTATGCATCTCTATATATAAAAGGCAAAGCCCTTACTGTCTCATCACTGATTCTCCAACTTCCCAAATAGGTAGAGAGCTGAAATGTTGCAGTCTGTTTCTTTAGGTCTTAAATAGGACAACTAAAGAAAAGCCAATTTTCATCTTGATAAAATACTCCTAGAGGTAGAAATCGCCCCTAAAAGATTGTTCCATAAGGATAACATTGGGTTGATTTTAGTGAATTAATAACAGCTGTTTTAAATAAATAAACTTCTTTATTTGTATGTTTGATATTTATTTAAACTATTGACGAATTTAGAGTTTAATCTTTAGCTTTTAAACAAAAATAAATGAAATGAACACGTAAGAAATAGGCTAAGTAATACCATTGGGTATTTATACTAATAAATGGGTAGCGACGCAATTAGTGTGAGTGAGATACTGTAAATAATTTTATATTGTGATTTTACGTTATACAGTTAATCTACTATTATTTGTAGTCAAAAGTCACATGCCAAGGCCAAAGTGTATCTAGCGCAGTGAGTATTGGGGTTGGCACGCAAAGCGTGCAGGGGTGTCTTCTAGTTTATAAATAAAGAAGAAAATTGATTTATTGAGTTAGATAGTTTAATTTACACACCATAATATTCTATAAAGAGTATTAACTGCTTTTAGTGGTTTTTTTAACTTAAAGGGCAAATTGAATGTAAGAGACTTAACTTTCAAAAAGCTTGAAGAACAGAGAAAATTTTGCGCTTATCCCACAATTGGGTTTCCTGCCGTTCCCACAGGAAATTAAAAAGCCACTCGGTGACTTCTCTGGCAAGTTTATTCACTATAGTGATTTGGTACTGCAGTTTAAAAAATCAATTCACATCTCTGTATTTGCGTTAGATTTAACTTTATTCCATATAGCAAAATGTAATGATTAACCTCGTTTATTGAAACATATACTTAATCATTATTTTAAACATTTTTTTCTTAAATGAATTTTGCGATAGTTTATTGTATTATTTTTAAAAAATATTCTATTAATTATGTCACCATAAAAATACAATTAACAATGATACAGTAGTGTGATACTTTTAATTATTGTTTTTGTTGCGTAAGAAAAATTTATTGGAGTTTTATCTGCTGGTTGGACTTCTGTTGTTCAGGGAGAAAATTTCGGTCAAACACAGAACCAAGAAAAATTTGGTATTGGATATTTGCAGACTTGATTTTATTCATATTCAAGACTCAAAAAAAAAATTATTTAGTTACTAATATATTCTATACCGTAACTAGATATTTTGAACTATAGTCAGTTACAGTTTTAACATCACCATTAAGCACAGAATTGAACCAAAGATTTCTAAATTCTAAAACTAACTTTAACTATACATGTTTTTTAGAACTAAAAAACTGTTATAAGATGACAGTTAGTACAACAATGCTAATTACGTAAATTAGTTAAATATAAACAAAATGGGAAATTACATATTACTGTAAGTTAAAGTAAAGGGCATTATTTATAATACAAGCACACAATAAGTTCCTAAATACAGCTTACTCCAAGTCACTTTCTAATATGTTCATTTCTTGACAGTCTCTGTACTCAAAAGCAGCTAAATTTTACTTTTTAGGTTTTTAAATTTGTTGATTTTGTGTTATCCTTAGATCCTTGTTCCAGGGCAGTGTCTTTGATGGAGCATGCATTTAATGTAATGTTCATTAAATTCATTTTTGCTTTAAATTGAATTCATCAAATTAATGAATTGTTAAATTCAAGGTTGTTCAGTCATCTTCAAACATGCACAACAGGTCCCCTGTCTTAAAAAAAAACAAAGAAACAAAAAAAAAAAAAAAAAAACATGAGAACTGCCAATGACACTGTAATAACTCCAGTGTCATTTCTGCCAATAGTGTAGTACGAGCAGGTTGTTGCTTGTATGAGCTAGTTAGTAATCCAGTTAGTCCCCTTCAATCTGCCACGGCTCACATATTGACAGGCCAACTGTTGGCGGAGTCTGGTTTTAGATATCAATTCACTACTCACTCAACAAAAATTGTAAATTCAACTGTTATTACAGTCTATATATATATAAAAAGAACTACACTTAGCAATCTTTTCTTGATTTTTTAATGTTTAAAATCGATTTCGGTCTCGAAAGACCATCATCAGTTTAACATTATGGTCTTTCGAGACCGAAATCGATTTTAAACATTAAAAAATCAAGAAAAGATTGCTAAGTGTAGTTCTTTTTATATATATATAAATATTAAGCAATCAAATAGCTAAAAATGTCAAAAAATATTACAATCTGTTTCAGATGTACATTTATTACTATTTTATATTTCACATTAAAATAGATGTATATTTTTAAAAACTTGGCTATCTCTATGACAACTTTTGACCCGACAGTTTAGAGTCCATCCCTAAATTACGTAATGCTAAAATCAGCCTTTTCAGACCCTCTCTCCCCCATGTAACAGACTTGTAATGGTAATAGTAAACCCCCTCAAAAATTACGTAATGCTGTTACCTCCCCCCCAATTTTTGTCATCCACTTTCATGCATTTTTTATTTATGATAAAGTAATTGTTTAGTCTTTCTTCCCTTTGTTTTCTAATTGGGGAGGGGAAGAAGAATCTAACTTAAATATCTTTCAAAAAATCTTTGTATTTTGGTGAAAAAATAATAAAATTTTGTGAATGAATTTAAACAAATTGCTGACGTTTAATAGCTACGTAACGCTGCGTAGAACCCCCACCCTCCCCCGTTTAGGTGTTAATGTAATTTAGGAACAGCCCCTTACCAGCAATTCAGTCAGTAATTAACTTTTTCCTCTCAGTTGAAGACTAATCAAAAATGTTCATGGCTTACAATATTTTAGTCGTTCAATAAGATATAGTTCGGAAATGAAAATCACTGTTAGGTGTTGGTGTCATTTAGTAATTTATTTGAAACATATTCTTCAACTGACTATTCAAGATTCAACATTTCTTTATTCACAAAATACAAGTGTTGATGTAAAGTGAATAGTGTCAATATAAGTTACAATAATATTAAAATAACATCTTACAAAAGCTTAAATAATACCTATAAAAAGAAATATTTTACCAACCTAATTATTTGTCACAATCAACATTAAAAAAAATCCTCAACGCTATGAGGAGCCAGATTGAGTAAATATAATTTAAGGTTTCTTAAGAACTTAGTTGTGTTTTCCAATGACTATATCAATCATTGGACCTGTCTTGCACAATATTCTTAGCGATTATTTATATTCAAGAACTTGCATTGATAAAAATGTGAGGGTAATAGATAAAACAGTAATTATAGTTATTGCGGTGGCTCAGTGGCTAAAGTTTTGGTCGGTACTTTACTAGTTGAATAAAGTTCACACACAGGCCTGTAAGCCCATGTGAACTGGTGAGTGAAGCTGAAAAAAAAAAAAACAAATATTTACATTTTAAGTTAATATTGAACCTAAATTTAGACATTTTTATGACATGAATAAAAACTCCAAAAATAACTAATTTTTACTCTGTGAGGCCTTTTAGAAACAAAGATTCATTCATCAGACAATAGACTCAACCAAAATTAAATGATTTAAAATCTAAACATTGATGTGTGGTGAATGTGCTGAGCAATGAAGGAAACTTTATTTCTTAAAGGCATAATGAAATAAAAATGTATAATTACTGGAGTTTTTGATTAATTTTATCAGAATATAATCCCTCTGAGTAAGAAGAGCTTCAACAACAGTACGATTGATTTTCATGTCTAGCTCCATTTTTATTGGCTGTTTCTGATAAAGTTTGCATGTTAGTGAAGGCAAACAGGGCTAATGGAACTTCCGACATGTGGAGAATGAATGTCATTTGTAAGGAACCTTCCATCAACATATTAATAATATCTAATATGTGTGCCGATACAATTATACCGTACCATCCGGAGAAAAGCGTCAGGAAAAAATGACATTTACAATTATTATTATCTGATTGATTCCTGTTTTGAAACAATAGGAATGTTTAAGTACAGTACTGTTTTATTAAGTATAGTTTTTATTATTCGAGAGTAAATGGTTGAAAAAGTGTTTTAGTTAGATTATTAAAAGCTTCTGATAAAGGTCACTTCTGTAAATATGTATTTATATATTTTCAGATCAATATGAGTAATCCTCGAAAGCCCATCTGAAAAAACTTCAATGTTTCTTTAGATTACTCAAACAATTTTAATTGTGTGTAATCCTTGATTATACACTTACAATAGATAAACCATGTAATAGGAATATTTGTGGCAGTAATTTTGTTAGTTAGTGTGGCCCACAACCACAGCTGATTTAAACTGCATTACATTTACATGGGACTACACTAGCGCTCCACAATGGACCACAAAAACAGCTGATATTTTGAAACTCAAAATTTAACATTGGATGGGAAATCTATTTGTGTATAAAATCAATGGTGTAATTAAGTAATAATAATATTTACTAGGAGACACCCCTGCACGAACCCCTTCGGCCTCGGTAATGCCAGTAGGTAGTAAGTTTTGCACTTGCACTTTGACCCGTAACTTTTGACCAAATATTTTAGTAGGTAAACTGTATCACGTAAAATCATAATAATCAATTTATTTAAAGCATATCACTCACATTTCTTACATTGCTACCTACTTATTAGTATAAATATCCAATGGTATTACTTAGCTTATTTCAAACGTGTTGAATTCATTTGTTTTTTTTAACAGCTGAAGATTAATAAAATAAATAAAATAACTGCATTAGAATACCATTAAAACATGTCCAGTAGAGCGGAGCCCTATAATCGAATGTGAATGAAACCATGTTTACAGCCTTCACTGGTTTAACATTATGAAATACCTAACCTTCTCAATATTACAAACACAATTGTTTACATTTTAACAGCTGTTACAACCTTTTGGAAATCATTATTTACATTTGAACAGCTGTTACTTTCATGATTCATTTAAATCTCTCCATATTATTCTTATGGCCAAAAAACGTACATTGAGTGGCAAAAAAAAAAAAAAAAAATATTGAAAAATTAAGACCTAATTGCACTACTACGAACACAGGCAATTTTGTTGACACTCCAACCGTTTAAATTAGTCAAAAAATAAGGGAGTAGTTGCGTTGACAAAAACAACTTCATGTATTATTTATAAGGATTTGTAAATAAATATTAAATAAGTTCTGGTTTATTAACTGTACTAAAAGTATACCCACCCCAACAGAGGGCCCTATCTAACATGGGGTCACCAAGGATAGCCATAAAACCCATTTAAGGTGAAGAATTTATTTACAGTTCCTTGAAGGAATTCATTTAAAACTTTTATTTGTAGAGTACCTTCATGGATTAAAATACTAGTTTCTTATCAAAATATATTATAGAATGTTTGCTTTGTTTTTTAACAAATAACATTCTTCTATGTCGGCACTGGTGGCGCAGTGCTGTAACCCAGCTACTTGGGGACAAAGTGTTCAGGAGATCGTAGGCGATAGGCTTTATGCTCGGTCCTCTTAATACTGACACAGTGTCCATTCAATGGTTGCCATCAACGTGGACACTACTAGAGAAGTCTGGAGTGTCCATATTAGATGGTAGTCAAGGTTCAGATTTTGTATAGGGAGGAGAACTGTGTCAGACTTGTCAGTTAGCTGAAAATCAGACCAACACTATGTGGTTCAGATTCCATGTAAAAATGTTGCCCTGGCTATTGGGCTATTAAAAATAGCTCTTTCTGAGGAACAGTTGACTTTAGTTAGTAACAATGACTACACACTCACATCATCTACACTCATCACACTCATTCGCCCCCTCATATTCGGCCAAATCTTGACGATCGGTGTCTTATGAATGAATAATGAATAATAATAGTGTTATGCGTATAGTAATAATATTGCTTAATTCACCGTTATTTACCATTTGATGAGGTTGGCAGTGATTTATGAATCCTTAATTTCCACAAAAACATAATTTCCTATGCAAAATTGAAAACTAATATCATGAGTAATATGTTTAGCTTCTTTTTCAATTCCTGAATAAAGTTTTGCGAATATTTTACAGAACGGACTGAACGCTCTTCACCTGGCTGCGAAGGACGGTCATGTCGACATTGTTACAGAGTTACTGAAGAGGGGATGTCTTGTGGATGCAGCGACCAAGAAGGGGAACACAGCACTACACATAGCAGCTCTCGGTAGGTCTGAATAGATCCCGTCATGTATGCTTCCTTCCATTGTTATTTATGATTACACAAATAGGTGACAATTATTATGAAAATAGGTATGTATTCTTGCAATACATCCCAAAACTAATATTATCTCTATTTATTTTGAAAAATTTTTTTTGTTAAGAAATTTTTAGTTCAAAGAAATTCAGGCTGAGCGTTAGTGATGCAGTTCAAGGGCAACAATCTAAAGAACAAGAAAAGGGTTAGAATCTCAAGCTTATTTTAGCCCATGTGTTTTGGAACTTTGTAGATTTTAGTGAGTTTTTACTTTCTCCCATATCCGTTAGCATAGATAAAGTATTGTGATCCTAAAAAAAACTTGTTTTACAATTTGGTCTAAAAATTCATTTTAGGGTCCCCTGAATCCAAAAAAGCAGTTTTTCAAAAAAAAAAAACATTAATTTCTCCGTAAGTATGTAGTATGTGAAGTTCACTGGAGATCACTGGAGATCATACATTTTTATGAAATTTGGTATGTAGGTGTATTTAGCCAATATCTCCAGACCACTTTTCATTTGTTTGAAATTTTATTTTTTTTATTTTTATGGGCAAAAAACATACAAAAATGGAATTTTCTCAAAAGTGGCTCTATCGATTTTGATTAAATTTTCAGGAAAGATGTAAATTAAAATTTAAAATATTTTAGTAAGAACCACATGTCTCTAACTTGAATAGTTTTTGAGTTATGGCAAAACAACTTATTTGGGAATCAAACTGGTAATTTTCAAAGTTTTGATTTTGAAGTGTTTAATATGGGGAAAAGGGTGTGCCAATTCTTAGGAACCATTTATTATCACTTATATGAACTTTTTATTACTTGATAACAATAATGTCAGTTAATAAACTTGATAGAATAAAGTTAATATAGAAGTGGCCACAATTCAGTTTTTAGAATGAATTTTCTCTTTCAAACAGTAATTTAGAAAATTTGTTAGAGACATTGGACAAATTAAATGACAGTGTCAATCTCATATCTGGATTTTGACCCATAATCAAGGTTAGGTTTCTAAATAGGCTTAGTAGGTTGCAGCCTAGATTTACAACTTATGGGAAAAAGGCACTGGAAACTCACAAATTTCGTCAAAAGCAGAAAATAAATCTTTTAACGGAACTTGATAGAAAAAACTGTTTATTTTTATTACTTATTCATAAGTATCATTTAGGATTGTACTACCCAAAAGTATATTTTCTTTTCCCATTCTCTATAAACTCATGTTAAGCTCTTTAGGAATAAATTTTTTACCAGTTAAAGGCTAAAAACTTTCAATTATTAATAAAAATCAGTTGCAATTTATAATGTATCATGGTGTTTTGAAGACGCATCTTCACTGTATTGCAGCACAATTGTTGTAAAAACGGAAGATTAAAAATGTGATTAGCAAAAGACTTAGAGCTTTAGTGGATAAAATATACCAATTGTATTCTTTTATTGGTTTGAATTATACTGATATATTTTGTTTCTTAACTTTAAAAGAAGAACAAATTATTATACTTAATGTATACATTCTTTTATTTCTAACGTAATATTTTCATTTTTAATACCACAAAAATCAGAGTATGCGTAGTGAATTTGGATTATATTTACTTAGTAAACACATAACAACAGTGCTTTCCAAAAAGCTGCAAGTCTGACACCCTGTATATTTAAAGATGTTTATAAATAACTCAAAAAGTATATTTTTCATGAATTAAAAAAAAACCCCATGTGTGAAAATGAAAAATGGCTTGCCAGTATAAGTAAAAGCCAGGATTAGGGTTAAAATTTACTTATGGAATCTTTTTTTATTAGTGTATTGTATTGCGTAGTGTATTAGTCAGGTTGGAAGATAGGTCTTATCTTATAAAACAGAATTGGTAATGGTGGGTGGAAAAAAGCTTATAACTCTTTGTTGTTTTTCCGTTGGCAAACTGTTCGATTTTTAGTTTTTATAAGAAGCCTAATCCAATTTTTTGATTGTGAAAAACAAAAATAGCAATTTTATTACATTATTCTATTATAATTAACATAATATTTTTCAATCAAACACATAGACCACAACTTGTTTCATGTAGATAAATGTATTTATCTTTTACATTCAGTAGACTATTCTAAATAGTGACACAAAAAAAGAGTGTACTTTTGGTCATGACAAAGAGTTATTACATAATTTTAGGCAGATAAATCATTTAAAATTTGATATTATTGTTAGATTGATATGTTGAAAATATTTGCCATCTCTATACATTTGAGGAACTGAGAAAGTAAAGCAAGTTTCTGACCCCTAGGATTTGTAGATAAATTTGTAAACATACATCATCTCCCATTATTTTTTTTATTGTCATGAGCACAACATATTTAGGGACACAATTAAGATGAAAAATAAATCTTTTGTCGAGGCGTAACTTTTATTGAATTTAGGCTATTATTTTGAATTGTTATGTTGTAAATTGTACATGTGCAGCGGGTCAAGAAGAGGTGGCTCGTATCTTGGTGCAGAACGGATCAGTGGTCAATGTCCAGAGCCTCAATGGCTTCACGCCCCTGTACATGGCAGCACAAGAGAACCATGACTCTGTGGTGAAGTTCCTACTCAGCAAAGGTGGAAACCAAGCTCTCGCCACAGAGGTAAATAAAAGAAATGCATTCATTTATTACCCTCCTAATTAAGTAATTGAGTTAATATTTCTTTAACAATAAAATCTATGTGTAATTTATATATTATCAAATCTAATTGTTTTAATTGCATGTTATGTTTTTTTATGTCAAAGTGAAATTTAAACTAGTGTAAACCGCACCAAAATAGTCTGATGATAGCTGTTGCATGTGAAGCCCCCTCCTCACTTCTCGCCCACCAATGTTGTCAAATATAAATTCATTGAAAATTATTAATGATTTGTCTAAATATCTGCTTCAGTAAACAAATAACATAATTTATTATTGTAAACAAATTTGCATGTCTTGGTCATGTATATTTAGTGTTACAATTACAAATAAAACAGCCATTTTACTTGATAAACTTAATAGCATTATATATTTAAATTAATATAATGGTGTAAAAATGTATAGGATTAACACATATCATAGTTACGTTTACCACTACATTTTAGGGGACTTTAATTAGTATAATACAGTTGTTTGTAAACAAAATACCAATTAAATTGACAGCATTGAACATACACATACTTGTCATAGAGATACATGTGGTTGGGTGGTTCTCAGAAACGATATGGCAACACCGCCTAAAATGTCATTGGACTATTTTGGTGCGTTTTACACTAGTGTATGATCATAATGTTATTGAAACTAAAATTAAGTGTTGCTAAAAGGACAATAATTGAACAAAATAATTTCCATTATTGGAGTTATGAAAACTAATAAAATCAGAAAACTAATGTTTCATAATAGAAATGGAAAAATACAGGTTAATTTAATATAATCTTAGTGTTCACGTAATGATCGATCTAGTAATTACATTGTAAAGTTATTGATAAAAATGTGTGCCATGGTAAACGTCCAAAATATTTATATAACTTTTCAATTGTACTATGTAAAGTTAATATCCTTCTTCCAAATAAATAGTCAATTTAAAAATAGTAAAGATTTTTAAATCCAATAAATACAATGTAAAGATTTTTTGAAGCTCAATACTGATGCCGAAGGCTGAGGAGTATTGAACGCAGCAAGTGTCGGGGTTGGCATGCAAAGCGTGTAGGGGTGTCTCGTAGCGATTATATAAAACCAATCTGAGAATGTTTGAATGCGATGAGATACTTTTTTACTAAATATATTTCTCAAGCGATATGTTCAGTTCCAAACGCACAAATATATTTGTCCCGTGTTTTTCACTTACGTGATCCAATGGATTTGTCAAGTGATAAATTACTTAAAGGGGGGGGGGGATAATGTAGAAGTTGACAAAATTCATGTACCAGGTTATCACAAAAATTTAAGTACTTACAGATTTTGCTTTTATTTTTATAAATTTTTTGTTACTAGCCCTAGTATAGTTCTAAAGAAGTGTAAAGTGGTCGTCATGATCCGGTTAGTGTTGATCAAGCCTCATTAAGGTAGTGCAATCAGTTTTCGGTGAGTTAAATATTTCCCAATTTTTTAGTCAAAATTATTTAATGTACCTTCCCTTGAGACAGGAAAAATACAAAAAAATATTCTTAACCACTAGATTAGAACTTGTGAATTTAGCTGATTTTAAATCAACTAGAAGATCTGATATAGGTTATTAATAAACATAGACTGATTTACACAAATTTTGTATCAAAATATTGTATAAAAAACTGTTCGAAGTACAAATTTAATTTGTAAACTAAAAAAAACCACGTTTTTATATATAACTTAATTAAGATTTTTTAACCTTAGTTAAGGATTAAGATATTTTTAATTTAAAAATAATTATAATTTTAAAGCTAAAAAAAGTTTAAAAATGTAAATAAATACCTGTAAAATTATAAATATTTTAAGTTAAAAAAGATAAACATCTTAATCCATACAGTTACAAGTATGTATCCCTTAATCCCTTCAGTTCAAACATAATTACTCGTATAAAAAATTAAATTTGTACTTAGAAAGGTTCTGTCTTCTAGCTGATTTAAAATCAGCTAATTTCACAACTTCATAAGGCCACAAGTTGTAATGTAGTGGTTATTTTTTTTTATTTTTCCTGTCTGATGGGAAGGTACATTAACCAATTTTGACTATGAAATTGGGAAATAATTAACTCACAAAAAACCGATTGTAACACCTTAATGCTGCTCGTCTGTCCTTAAACTTAACTAAGTACTAAGGGCCCAGATATCTGTAAGTAATTTTAATTATAGCCAACAGTTAACTAAAACATTATATCATGTTTATTGATTAAATTAAAATAATATTGATTCAAAATGTTATGTTAATTGGTTATTCACCTGAATATAGATTGGAAAATAAATACAGATCTGGTGTACGTTATTAATAAACATAGGCTGATTTACGTAATTTTGTATCAAAATATTTAATATTCAATAAAAACATATACAACGATAGCTACTAATATTTGTATTCTTTAATGAAGTATTTTATCAATATTGAAATCCCTAGTACTTATTGTTGTTGATTTTTTCTTCATTTCCATACTATTCTTGAGTGTTCAATTTGCTTGTATCCTAATTGTAATAAAAGTGCATTCTTAAACTCAGCTTAGATACAATTTCCTATTCAACATCCTGTATTTACCAAAGATGTTAAATTTATATGATTTCTCTTGACAACAAATTTTGTATTTGAATAAAAAAGGATTAGAAGGTTTTTTATCGGAGAATGGTCGAGGATATAAAATTGAAATGAACCAATCACCTCTGGAGAGATTGATGGAAGTGCTGATCCTCGTACAATACACGGCTTATTCAGCCGCTGCGGCTCAATCAGTTTGAAATGAGGCCACAGACCCATTGCTGACTCAAACTTGTAATACTGATTCAAAGACATTGTTATCCCAACCATTTACATAATGCGTTAAAATAACAGTATTGAAATTGACTTTATAATTGAATATTAATAAAAGAAAGAAACATTTCAAAGCTATTTCATTCCAGACACTAATATAATTAATTTAGAAATATGAAAAATATCTATAATAACACAAATTTTCAAAAGTAGAAAAACTGTCAGATTGAAAATTATAGACTAGTTGCTGCTTTGTTTGTCTTAGCAGAGGCTTTAAGATGACTAAAGAAACCAATATTTAAGTATTTTGAGCACCATCTTTCGCCTAATCAGCATGGGTTTGCTCCACTTTGATCCATCATCACAAATTTACTACCTTTTAAACGTTACATCTCATAGGTTTTTGTTTTTACAGTTGTGTCATGATCATCTCTCCCAATGCCCTCTTTGTTCCCAAATAGTTAATTGTCTTCACGTTCTAGCTAAATTTTGTTGTATTTCATAATTCATTTGTCTTTACCCTCGTTCCAACTCTTAAGAAGAGAGCTTCATTTTCATCAGAACATTGTATGATAAAATAAAACACTTACATAATAATAAAAAAAGATTATATAAAACAAGTGGTTTTGCCTGTTATAAGAAGGTCCCAATACACTTATTATTCAGATGGTTTCATTTTGTCAAAATGATGGACAAGTTTTATTCTGTCCTCATGATCACTCCATCTCAAACCAAATGTCTTTTTCTCTACTTTGGACTTTATCTTTTTTTCCAAGCAGTATTGAAGTAGGTTAAGCTTATTGAACTTTGCTTAACATAATGGTAAAAAATTGTAAGGCAGAATGGTTAGGCATATGTGAAAAGACAACATTTAATAAATGAAGGATTAATTATGTCCTTCATTTTTCAAGATATCTTAAATTGAAGAAAATACTAAAACTTGCCATGTTTTGTTCTTTTGAATAGGTTCTTTTGCTGGCATGGTGGCTCAGTGGCTAAGGCTTCGGACTGCAGATAGCAATTTCTAAGGTTCGAATCCCCACTGAGCCAACGGTTGGTACTTCACTTGTGTTGAATAATGTTCACCACGCACAGGCTTGTAGACCCATGTGAACTGGCGAGTGAAGTTAACAAAAAAAAAAATGTTTTGTGGGTTACAGTAGGAACGTATTCATTATTCTGTAAGGGAGCTTCACTAAGATTATCAGGCCCATGCTCTGGTGTGTCTGTCTTACGAGGCCAAGTGGCATATTATGATGAGACTAATTTTCAAATTCCTTCAATCATCTATTTAAGTAACGATGAACATTTTCCCTATGAAACATGATGATGAAATGTCACTTAAAGTAATGTAGTGGTTATGATGAAGCAACAGAAATAGATCATTTATGATGTCAGAGCGTAGTTGTGATTCAAAGTGCATGTGACCTTGCCGGCAATTGCCACCCACTGCCGTAACTCTGACAGTGTCTCATTTGCATGGGCTTGGCAGCAGTAGGTGCCCTGGGTTCTACACACTTGTTAGTAACCTACAATTAGAGCAACCTGTTCATATTACTGATGAGTGTTCTATGTAGTTAGGACATTGCCAATCATCCAAAAGATTGTTGCTGGATGAGTTAATTGTTATTTCGGTAATACTGTAATCCAGGTGCCACTTCTATAGTTAAGTAGGCTACCAACTCTTCCTCTTCAGTTAAAAAGTCCAGTTTTATTTATCTAAAGGAAGAATAGTTTATTAGAACCTTATTTATAAAAGTGTATTATTTCAATTGATTGATTTTTTAATTGTTGTTATAACACTACTTACCCTACATGTATAAGTAGCTTCACTTGAAGAGGTATATAATAATTAAAATTAAAAGAACACATGTGGGTGTGAAACATATATTTTTATTGTTCTCATTAAAGTCTATTTGCAAACCTAAAATACCTTTAAACTAATATAATACATTTTATATTATGTAAAATTAGAATATTTACTAGGGCCACTGAAATCTGAATAAAAGGGGCTATATTTGACTGAGCTCGGATGTCCGTCAGCTTGTAATCCTCTAGCTAACATCTGCCCTATGTAACAAAAAATAATAAAACAACCCTGATTAGAAAATTTATCTTTTAAAATCTTTACCTGAAATAAAAAAAAAAACAAAATTGAATTTATTAAAAGACCCTTGCGGATTACAAACATCGCTATAGAAAAGTGAAGTAGCTCTCTTACCTCACAAACGCTCGCCTCAAGTCGTGGCGAAGAACTGCCCAGAGACAGGCGGGTTTCTAGCATTGTCCACCCCCGCTTTCTACATTACATAACGATGTCTGCAAGAGCCGAAAAGTTAGAAATAACAGGTTTCATAGTGTCTTTCTACGTCGAAGGAGGGCCAAGTTACATAACAGAGAACTGACGCTTGTATCTAAGAAATAAAATTAACCGAAACGGTACATTGTATTATATCCATCGGCAGAAAATTTAAAATTTTAACACATCTTTAACTTATTAATTATTACTAAATAATTATGGTGACATATTTTCCAATGATCCTTATATCCTCGGTCTTGTTAATACCGACACAGCATCCGCACAGTGGTTACCTCGGACAGTACTAGAGAAGTCTGGGGTGTCCATGTTGGATGGTAGTTGGTGGATGGTTAGGATGTTGTGTAGGGAAGAGAACTGAGTATCAGGCTTGTCAGTTAGCTGAAAATCAGACCAACATTATGTGGTTTGGATTCAATGTAAAGCTGTTGGTCCTTAGTTATTAAAATGACTACACTTGTTCATCTACACTCATACTTATTCGCTCCTCATATTCGCCCATATCTTGACCATCGGCATCTTAATAATGAATATCCTTTTTTATTGAACATAAAAGTCTAAAGATCCATAAATTTCCATAGAGTAAACTATGATCAATTAAAATTTTGTTTGTAATGAGACAATAAGGTTTATCGCTACGAGATTACTTGGAAGTGCAATAGATTGTTTATTCAATTATATCCCAAAGAGTTATCACATTTCATATGTTAATCCAAGACATTTAGATTTAACATTTTGACATAGGATTGACCATAGAAACAAATAGACTGTTCACGCCAATTAATTTGCTGCAGACATGCGCATGTTCTGCTATCTAACGGTGATTGGTTACAAAAAGCATTTGGACACTTTATGGTGTTTTACCTCTTAGTCACCTCTTAGTCACTTCAGCGTGTACTAGAGAGAGAGGGAAATACTACTTGTGAAAATCGAACATGAATAATTTCTCCAAACAGGCAAATCAGCTTCACGGGAGCCATATCAGTGAACACTTTTTGTTTCGCTTGTACAGTCAATGCTTCTAGAAAATAATTTACAAATATGCACCTAATATTCATTGTAAGTTTTCTTACTCGAAATCAATAAATTCTTTCTTACAGATTACATCCTCTGACATGGTGGCTTCTTGTGTGTAGGGTTGTATTAGGCCTACTTGTTGTTCAGGAGAATACAGGTTACTCAGATTGTGAGTGAATGAACAATTCACATTGAGAGGCTATGTAAATAATTTTTATATAAAAAATGACCACTATCTAAATTTTACTGTACTTATTTCTTATCCTAAATTATTGTTTCTAGCAATTGTGTGATTTTCCAAGCTAATTATTTTCGGTGTTGAATTAATCTAGTACATTTGGTCATTAACAGTCTAAGCATGTACAATATGAATGTTTCATAGCACTTGTCTGACAAGTGACAATAAACAACCTGTCTATGACAAAATGTAGCAGTTACTCTTCACATATAATGGGCATAAAGTCTGGCCTTGAAGCTTATTGATTGTGTCTTCTGCACATGTGTTAAACAAGTGTCCACTCATTGTTAGTTTCCTTCTAAACTAGATACATTATAATATGCTACTATTGTATTTCCTGTATGGGTTTTTGTACCTTTTTGATTTTAAGATTTTAGTAGTAATAAACTAAAAAAGTGGAATTATAATATTTTTCATAGTAAAAAAGAAAGTCTTTATATGTAATGTTGGATGTCAATGAAGTTTACCGTATTTAATGTTTGTAAAATTTGTTACTCTGAATTACAAAGCTTTACTCACATATTTTATTCTGTTTCATTTTATTAATAAAGTAAGCACACAAAGCATCGAGAAAAAACTACCCTACATTAGGTTGCCCTTTATGTAAAGTACATTACATTTACAATTTTCTTTATTTATTATCGTACATACTTCATTTAAAAAGCTTTTTACAAATTTAACTAAGTGATTAAATTGAAATAATAGTGTTTGTAGAACAAGCTCAATACTCTAAACATAGTAAATTACTTAAAGCTAATATCTTCTAAATTAATACATTTCATCAAGGGGTTAGAATACCTGTAATGAAACATAAATTCAAAACTGATCAATAATTAAATAAAGAAATAGATTTAATGGCACACTTTACTTTTCTATCAATACCTCTTAGGAGGCTCAACTCATAGTTATTAATCTAAAGATTTGACTGTAACGGAAGCTGAGGTGGAACCGTGGGTTAGTCCATTAGGAACTGCTTGATGGTTTTATTTATTGGCTTGCCACTTCAGACTTCAGAAGACAAACCATCTGAGATCCAGTGTCAGATGGTGAAGTTTAATAATTAAAACAATAATGAAAATAATTTATTTGGATGAAACTAATCACAATTATTACATTACAAATGAAATGAAAATCCTTTTTATGTCAGTAAAAATAAAGAATACAATAAAGAAAACATATTAAAAATAACTTGAAAATTCCTCACATGGGCTTGTCTTGATGTTATAGGCACTCTCCTGGTATTTCGTAACTTGCCACAGTTCTATCAAAGAGAACGTTATCATCCGTTTCACTGGCATCAATGAGAATTCCATAAAGATACTCCCAGACTGCCCTGCTGTCATCATCGTATATGAGCTGGTGTTCTTCTCGATTTATGTAGCTGAAAATGGCACATCATCCTGCCACAGTAATGGTATCGATTCAAACTGGGTGTCGAGTTCTTGCAGTTCTTTCATAGACCTTTATTCTTTGATACTCGCATGTAGAGTTTGTCCAGATATAGCTATAGAGAATGTGCATATGCTTGAAGCCTTCTTTCCAGTAGTAGGACATGATGAAGATGCCACGTTCCATGCCTAATTCTTGCAGGAATTTCAATATATTTATGGAAACTGCGATGTGCACGATATTTTGGACAAGGTATGGTCTAGGTAGGATCTGCAGAATTCTCGCAAGTATCTATTCTAGGGAGCCTGTACACTAACTTGCTTCACTCGCATTGCACTTGACGCAGAAAGTGGCAGGTTGCCTTGTCCATCTTGTTGCTCTCTGTATCCAACTTTCTGTTGAACATATAGCAAACGTCTATTCGCAGATCTATTGAAAGCATTAGCAATATTTCTGCTATACTCTATTTTATATTGAGAATGCAGTACGGTAAGCTCATAAGCAATACTAATCAAACGGAAGTTTTTGAGGTACAACACTCTATAAAAACGTTGGCTTGCTGATAAAAAGTAATCATAATATCAAATTTTCGCGTGGAAATGGTTGGAAAATATTTATTGCCTGTTATTAAAGGTATAAAATAACAAACAATAAGTTAATAATTAAAAAAAATTACCATCTGCTTTAAAAATGTATAGCCTTTGGAGATTCAGTTTTGAGAGGCCACAATTCAATTACACTGCATTTTAAGTAAATAAATATTGATTGAACATTCTGAAATTTTGTGTAAACTTTATACAGAAGCAGTGGATGCTTACCGTATTAGTATGAATTGATTATATAATAAAACTAATTTGTAATAATATAAGTAAAAATTAGTTCATATATTGGGAAAGTCGACCTGTGAGGAAGTTTTTTTATTTTTTGGTCAAGTAAGTTTTGTCAGCAGGAAAGTTGTAGTTAAAAACTGGTTCTTTATTTTTTATTTGAAACTTTTTTCACCAATATGCATAGTTTAGTCGGTAATAAGTAACTGTGCGTGCACAGTTGTCATCATGTTGGTTAGTTGGCCTCACTCTGAACCATCCACGATTCCATCGGTGCTAAAATATGAACTCAGGAGAATTATTATTAATTTTTCTATAAAACCTATTATGGTAAAAATATGTTGTTTAAAGTAGAATTTATAATATTAGGCAATGAAAATTACAGGCATAAAGCCAGTTATTATTTTTCAGCTATTTTAACAGGAAATAAAATCATTTACAATATAGTAGGTGTTTTATAGTGTATAAGTGTCTCATTTATTTTTTAGTAACCCACCCATTCCAAAAGTTTAGTAAGTTGTTGATCTTAACTTATTGCTGTTTATTAACTCTCTTTGAATATATTTATAAATACTATTTTTTTGTTTAGTTTGTTTATTTAAGCATACAAGGAATTTGAAATCAGTTAAGTGTTATCAACATACCTCCTCTGGAGGCAGTTTTTTTTTTAATTTTGATAAAAACATAGTCAAAATAAAAATTTAACTGTAATTTTTTGTTTTATATTTAATTTTTTGAGTTATTTTATTTTTATTGGTGTGCCAATCTGTCCACAATCTCCTTCCTTTCTTAATTTATAATTCTTCAATCCTAGTTATTTCACTAATTAACATAGCCTCACTGGTTTTTTTACATAAAAGTGACATTTTTATCCGAGTAACACTTTTCGAAATACTTATATAACACTGTTTTCCTCTCACCACTTTTAATTATTTTTTCTTTGGTTTTTATCCATTGTTAAAGACCACACTGAATCACTAAAATTATAATTATTGAATTCCCTTGATCACTTTTTCAAGACACAGAAAAACACAAGCAATAACCACAAACCTCCTTCCAACACTGAATGTATGCTTGTACTTCCTTCTTGGGGGATGTTTGTTTATACCTTTGCATCAACAGATAAGATGAAAAGTGCAAAAGGCCCCAACCGAGTCGAGTCTCACCCACCTTGTCCTCAGCTGAGGTATTGATAGGATAGAGATAATATAGGACACACACTGAGCGGGTTTTTATTTGTTTGAAAACTTATTTTTACTAAAAATAATTAATTATTTATTGTAACACAATTCATACATTTCTTGAAAATTGTTATAAAATACATCTAATAACCTAACATAAATTATTATATACAAACGCAATTGTATTAAATCAATTAGTAATCTTAACTTAAATGTAATTTAGGTACAAAACATGGGTTGTACCAATAAATAACCATTAATTTTTTGTCTTGGAATAGGCTAATTAAAACTTGATTCCTTCAAGTAGACATTCATTTATAGCATTATATTTGATAATTTATTTTCTATTTTACCATATTGTCTTTTTATCAGAAAGATTTATCTTGTCAATGAATAAACATATACGAAATTATCTACATACTTTTAAAGTAAATAATTTGTTTCTTATTTAAATAAATTTTTAACTGACACTGATTTATTTATACACAATTATTACCTAATTAAATTTTATGAGACATTTTAGAGATATGTTTTTTAAACAAATATACTGTAATATAATATCCTAGTGAAACCGTGAGGATGCTATATGACAGTAGGCAGACAGACAGTGCTCTATAATTTTGCACCAGCTAGTAGCGCTGTGTTTGTGCATAAGAGCCGTACTGCATTCTCAACGTGAAATAGAGTATAGAAGCATCATCTTCTGAGGGGACCTCTTCATATTCTTGTCTGGAATTTCTTCTGTTTCATCCTCTGATGGTTATTGATGTTAACTGTCGTCGCTTTCTTCGTCTGACAGTAGTTCTACTACTACTGATGGCCGTGTGCTTAGCCTTGAGTAATAACTAACACCGGTGGGCTTAGTCGCCGAGAGAGATAGTCCCACTTCACTGTGAACGGTAGGATAATTGTGGTTTGGTGTTTTCAATTGTACACCAATACAATGGAAGGGGATTTTAGTTATAGTTGGAGAATTATATTATTGATAAACCATCTCTCTCCCTGTCATGGCAGTGTCCCATCAACTTTCCTGGTCTGAGGTAAATTGTAAACTCCCCTTTAAATAAAACCTTTTAATTTAGTAAAAAACTCCCCATTTTTATGTTTTTCAATTAAAGTATATTTCTGATTAGGTACACACCTTAAGAAACATGCATTCTTCAGTTATATGCTTCTGTGTAGGATGGATTTACTCCACTAGCAG
Organism: Stictocephala bisonia; assembly: GCA_035578905.1. Taxonomy (NCBI): domain Eukaryota; kingdom Metazoa; phylum Arthropoda; class Insecta; order Hemiptera; family Membracidae; genus Stictocephala; species Stictocephala bisonia. The sequence goes on along the minus strand of JAQJVL010000002.1, from coordinate 1,724,510 downwards.
TTGCCATGCAGCAGGGCCATGACAAAGTGGTCGCAGTGTTGTTGGAAAATGACACCAGGGGCAAAGTGCGGCTGCCAGCACTTCACATTGCTGCCAAGAAAGATGACTGTAAAGCTGCCGCTCTTTTACTTCAGGTAAGAGTTTGATACATTTTGTAATGTATAAGAACATAGTGTGCTTATTATAAATGTGTGAAGTAATGTTATGTTTGTGGCCATAAGTACGGTAATGTGTTTGTACACATAGCTTCATAAGCTGAATGTTCTCAGTACGATCCTAAGAGGAGTAAAAACAAATTTTGAAAGAGATCAGCTGAGTGGTTTCACTTTGTATTCATTCATGAGAACCACTGGCTGTTCATTTGTCATTGGGCTATAAATTAATGCCTTTTTCTAAGGAATAGTCGGCCTTAGTTTGTAACAATAACTACATTTGCTCATCTACAATCATTACAGTAATTAAAAATCCATATTCACCAATATCTTTATGATTAGAATCTTAAGAATAGATAAATATACTCTGTTTACGAGAGGCTTTACATGTATGCATGTCTATTTATGGGTGGAGGTGTTAAATTATAACAACTTTGTACACATGTTTGTGGGAAGTACAGTATATTGCGAAAAGATACAACTTAACAGATGTATGTTTTAGAATGAGCACAACCCTGATGTGACCTCCAAGAGTGGGTTCACACCTCTCCACATTGCGGCTCATTATGGCAACGTAAACATCGCTAACTTGTTACATCAGAAGAATGCCAATATCAACTATGCTGCTAAGGTATGTGACTTGAAGTTCACATGCCATTTGTATATGGCATTTATTCCATATGTCATATGCTATTGTGGGTTTTCCTCAACGAAAAAAGTTGAATTTGGAGTGCCTCAAGGCCATATTTTGCGGCCTACTTTTTTCTTGCTTTATATAAATGACTTGCCTCATAATGGTATATGTGATGACTCAAGTTGTTCCAATTTGTTGATGACCTAGGCCTGTGTATTAAAGTAAAAAATATTGCAATCATAACTGATGAGGCTAATATAAAATCAAAATTAGTCAATGACTAGTGTTCTGCCAATGGATTTAGTCTTAATAAGAATAAAGTTCATTATCTCAGAGTCAGCCTAAGTTGTAATAATTATAATTGTAAGCCTTCTCTAAAATTCTTAGGTATAATGTTACAATCTGACCTTAAGTGGCAATACCATATTGAATATGTATCTTCTCGCTTGGCAAAAAGAGTTTTTATACTTTGCTCTTTAAAATATAAAGTTACTAATGATGTACTTTTTACTGTGTACTACTCATATATACATTGTCATTTGACATGTGGAATTTCTTGTGGGGAAATTCAGTATAAAGGGACAGTATTTATATCCTTATTTTAGTATCCCCAAGCCAGATGGCACACACACATTTATTTCAAACTTCAAATCTCTCAACAACCATGTTTCAAGGAACCTTCACATGATCATGTTTAATAAGACAGACAATGAGTCAAAAATGTGTGGTGTAATCAAGGTCGCTCTAAGAATAGGAATGTGTATTCAATTGTGCTGGCTGTGTCGTTAAGTGTATGGTCTGACAGTGGCTCGTAACATCTATAAGTGAACTTTTTGTTACATTCCGTCCAACCTTACAACCTAGTACTTTGCACTCTTTACTTATGGCAACCCGTTTGTCAAAGAATGTTGCCAATCTGAAGGGTTTAGAAATGCCTTTAAGATCTTGTCCATTTGGGGTTGAATTGATCATAAATTTTGTCAGTGATCATAAATTATTTCACTTTGCTGTTCCTCTCCTCATACCAGTATTTATATACAGGGTGTTCATAAAAAAACGCTTCAAGTCTTTGGAATTTTATTACTTACATGAAAACTAAGAAAAAAAAGTTTCTGTAAACATGTCCTAAAACGCTTAGTTTTCCATCTGTCTTATTTTTACAATTTATCTTATCTTAATAACCCCTCAAGATATTATCTTCAAACCCAGTACATGTATGAGGAATAATAAAACCTAATTCATTAAAGAGTATCAAGTTCCTACTTTGTACCATTTAAAAATGGCAGCTATATTTAGTTTTAAAGCTTAATATATTAAAAAGTAAGAATTTTTCAAAAACAACTATTAGATTCACAAAAACTGCCAAATTTGATTTTGTAAAAGATTGTTAAGTTTGGATTATTAACAAGTGATAAGTTGTAATTTTTGTAACACAGTATATGCTAATATTGTGGCAATGTTATCCAGTTAGCATGTACTGACTTACAAATATTACAAGTTATCAGTTATGAATGATCCGAACTGAAGAATCTTTGTACCATCTTTTAGAGGAAATAAAATTTTGTTGTTTATTGTTGCTTGTATTTTATTGAAAAATTTATAATTTTTAAGTTGTTAAGCATTGACAACTAAAAATAGATGCCATATTAAAATGTTACAAAGTAGGAACTAAATATACTGAATTACGTCTTATCGTTCCTCATACACATATGAAGTTTGAAGATGACATCTTCAGAGTTAACTAAGGTATGATAAATTATGTAAAAACACATTCAGACAGACAGACGGTTCAGACATATGTTTATAGAACTTTTTTCTTAGTTTTCGTGTATGTAACCATATCCCAAAGTCTTGAAGGGGTTTTTATGAACACCCTGTATAGATAGATATATGCTATAAGTGAATACGACACAAAAAATTTTTATCAACATTTGTTGGATGATAGACCGGTAGAAATCCTCCTAAAAGCAATTATTGTTTGAATTGAAATAATATTACCATGTATTAGACACTTAAAATTAAGTACATTGTGCATTGCAATAAAGTAAACTATAAATAAAAATTACTTCTTTTACATTGTTGCATATCTACGTACATTTTTTATATACATACTGTAAAATAATATCTATGTATATAAAGCCTTGGCTGACTCATTCAATCATCACTAATTCTTCAAATTCCATGTAGTTAGAAAGCTAACATTTTGTACAATGTTTCTTTAGGTCTTCAATAGGACAACTTAAGTATTTTCATCTTGATAAAGTACTCATAAGGGGTATAAACCACTCCTAAAAGATTGTTCCATAAGGATAACATTGGGTTGGTTGTTAATTAATAACAGATGTTTAGTTAGTAAATAAACATGTTTATTTTGTATGATTGACATCATACTATTGATTTTTTAAAATATTATACCACATTATAAAACACCCAGTAGCGACACCCCCATTGCATGCTATGGGACTAGTGCGTCGCTAGAGCATACAACACAATACTGTTGTTTTGAATTGTGTCTTGCAAATAAGTGAAATATATCAATAGAAAAATGCCCATGACCGATTGTTTGACATTTACTAATAGTAGCTGTGGATATAAATACAAAGCAGAAATATGCAATTTCCTACTCCCATCGCTACGATCACTAGTGCCGTGATTGTCGCACATTTTTTTAATTGGAATGTCGCTACTGGGTGTTTTATACTGTGATTATACTATGAGATTAATGAGATGTAAACAAAAACAAATGAAATACCACTGGTTATTTATACTAATAAATAGGTAGCAATGCAAGTAGTGTGAGTGAGATACTATAAATAATTTTAATATTGTTATTTTACATTAAACAGGTAATCTATTACCATTTGTAGTCAAAACTCACCTGCCGAGGCCAAACGTTGAGGTGTATCGAGTGTAGCGAGCTTCGGAATTGGCACGTGAAGCGTGTAGAGGTTTCCCCTAATTATATATAAACAGAACTATATAATTTGTATTATCTCACTATCAGCAGGCAAATAATTTGTCAACAGCACAAAAAATTGGTTATCGAAATGCTGATATTCATCATTGTACTCTTGATTTACTTGCAGCACAATATCACACCACTGCATGTTGCATCCAAATGGGGAAAACTGCCGATGGTTCAATTTCTATTGGAGAAGGGAGCGGCTATAGAGAGTAAAACCAGGGATGGTCTTACTCCTCTGCACTGTGCTGCACGCTCCGGCCATGATCAGGTTGTGGACATGCTTGTTGAGAACAAGGCCCCTCTCTGTTCGAAAACTAAGGTAAATACTGTTTCTTACGTTATTAATCATATCTGATTTTCACACTTAGCAAAAAAGTTGATTATTCTAAGGGACGTCTTATGAACTCTTATGAACAATTTTATTAAAAGCAATAAATAAAAATTTATTACATACAATTGTACAGAATAAACAAAAATGAAGAAATATATCATTTTTAAATTTTCTTTTAATGTAATGTACTGTATTTGTTGTCACTTAAGTTGAGTTGGCCCTAGGCTGTTGTACTGTCGGTGGAAGTTACACAGTGAGCAGTCAATTATAAGAAAAGTCCGCTATTACGATCCGTTATAATGAAATTCTACTGTACCTCCATATGCAGAATGCTAGACATCTTAAGGTGTTTGGTCAAAACAAATTTTTATTTTTTTAAATTTTAATGACTATATATTACAATCCAATTGTTACACACACGTACAGCGAGACACAGCACCTGCACCTGCAGGATCACTCTTCAACGACTTCCTGCAATTATTTAGATGGAGAGAGGGAGGGGTTGATTGTCTGTGGATGAGTAATTACGGTCAGATGTACAGCCAGCGCTGCGAGCGGAATTCAGTTGTCCCTAATGCCGGCTGAACCACCTTAATGTGTTCACTGGTTTTTAGAAGTTTTGCAGGACTCTGGTGAGGAGCAGCCATCTTTGTTTCTACCTGGATGCCCACATGTCTTCCCATACATGTGCAGTGGTACTGACCCACCCTTACACGTGCAGTGATACTGACCCAACCACCCACCCCTATATGTACAGTGGTACTGACTGACCCAACCGCCCATCCCTACACGTGCAGTGATACTAACCCAACCGCCCACCTCTATACGTACAGTGGTACTGACTGACCCAACCACCCACCCCTACACTACGTACATATTTACAATCACTAATAAGTAAAGAGTTATGGCTCTGGATAGCATATTCACAGTCAGATTATATGTATGTGGCTTGTTTGATTCACAGGAAACACTTCTATGCTCAATCATAGTTTACGAGACGAAAATTGAAAGTATTCATAAGGAACTGATCTCAAAAGAAAAACATATGTGACAAGTCAAAATTTATATCTGATCGCCACATCTTAGTCATGTAAAAACACAAGTTCATTAATAAATAAATAAATCAAAGATCTGAAAATTCTTCAAAAATTGAACAATAATTTGCCAAATTTTGCACAATAATAGCGATAGAACTGGCAGATTGTCCCCCCCCCCAGATCTGCAACATAAGGCATGTAAGGATCATTTATATGTAAAGAAATTTTAATTTTTAATGAATGATAATTTGTTGTTAGAAATCGATTATCACTTTGGGAAGAAAACCTGTACATTGATATACTGTACTTCAAAATAACTTTGAAAGCATAGTATTTATGGGGTTTGTTATGTTTGCAGAATGGATTATCACCTCTACATATGGCCTCTCAGGGTGATCATGTGGATGCAGCCCGTATTTTACTGTACCACGGAGCTCCAGTGGATGAGGTATAAAATCAACGTCAAATGAAATTAGATTAATTTACACTCATAGAAAACTGAAAATGCGTTGAATATCATATAATGATAGTTTATTTAATAAATCATTTATCATAGACACTCCTTATATAAAAACAAATACTTTAAAATCGTTATGAATAATTAAAACTATATGGTAAATTTCAAAATTGACCCCATGTATCTAAAAAATCTTATTTAATTTAGGAAGCATTAAGCGGAGTAATTTCTGCAGTACAAGAACATTTTGTGCTGTCAACGTTACTGAGTAGCCCCTTTTTTTTAAATTTTGAGTGTAATTAATTTGTCACCATTAAAAGTTTTATCAACATAATTACGTATGTATATTTATAACAAATAAATGAATGAATGAATAAGTAGGCTTCTTATTCATTTTTTAAACTTTACAAAGATTTATGACTGTAACGCTACCATAAATGCAAGGTATAGTGCTACTTGTACAGCTTTTCACTTTGCAAGGATCATTTAATTAGTAAACATGTCTTGTTTTAAAAAGTTAAAAGTTTTAAAAAAAGTTAAAACTCTTTTTAACTTGTTTTACTATTTTATTTTTGTTTCTAATGACCTAAAGAAAATGTTTTGTAAGTGAATTTAAATTATCAACATAATTAAAAACATTCTAAATCAAACTTATAAATAAATATACTAATCAAGTCAATTAGAAACCAGTTAAACTTATTTTAATTTATAATGTACAATAGCCATACAACACCACTTTATAACACGAGGATTACTGCTGTAGCCTTGTTTTCAAAACAGCTAACAATTTAAGTTACTTTGTGGAAAGCCCTTGTCTCACCCTTTATTGGAGTAGAAAAGATCTCATATTACATCGTAGGCTATTTAAATTACTGAATAGTACAGTTTCAACTGTGTCTAATGACAGTTTTGTTAAACATCTCGTAATGCCTTACATATATGTTTGTTTAGGTGACTGTGGACTATCTGACAGCTTTACATGTTGCGGCTCACTGCGGACATGTCCGTGTGGCCAAGCTGCTATTGGATCGTAAAGCAGATCCTAATGCAAGGGCCCTTAATGGATTCACCCCTCTTCATATAGCTTGCAAGAAGAACCGTATCAAGGTTGTTGAACTGTTACTCAAGTATGGAGCTTCAATCGAGGCTACCACTGAGGTTTGTAGGTTCATATTATTCTGAACAATAACACATAACGCAACCTACGTTATTTATATTGTATAAATATGTAATTTCTTTTTCTGTTTTTGACAAATAAAAATATAACCAACTCGTTGATGGAAAATTGTTATAAAACTTAAACAAATATAGTTGTTATTTTTAGATTCTATGAGATCCATTAGTCTAGTATCAACTGAATCATAAATTGAGTGATAAATCACATAAGCTGATTACGTTCTAACATAATCTAAAATATTATTTTGATAATAATATAATTGAGTATTGATTTATAGTAATATATGAATATATCCTTTTTTCCATATTTATGTACCCGACAGGATGCCTTGCTTGAACTGAGTGAAGAGTGCAATGTCTGACAGGAAAGAAATGATTCTCGTACTTTGGACCCCAATTGTACAATACCCTACTTACGAGTGTCAAATCCTTAAGTTGTGAAACCTTTAAGGCTCATTTAAATAAAATAGTTTAGATTTACAGTGAACACCCGATTGTCCGTCAGTGTAACCTGAAGAACACTTCAAAATAAAGGCATTATTTATTTATTTATTGTTCGTTAAAACATTCCAATAATTAAAAATTGTAGTGAGCGAAAGTAATAGTTCAATATAATAGTTTATTCCTATAGTTCTTTTTTAATTATTATTTTCTCTTATTGCAGTCAGGGCTGACACCGCTACATGTAGCAAGCTTCATGGGTTGCATGAACATCGCCATCTACCTACTACAGCACGACGCCAGTCCAGATGTTGCAACAGTGCGAGGAGAGACGCCGCTACACCTTGCTGCACGTGCCAGCCAAGCTGATATTGTACGCATCCTCCTGCGCAACCATGCGAGTGTGGATGCTCGTGCTCGTGAGGACCAGACACCCCTGCACGTTGCATCACGCCTGGGCAACAGTGACATTGTTATGCTTCTGCTGCAGCATGGAGCATCGGTTGATGCTGCTACAAAAGACCTGTACACACCCCTTCACATTGCAGCGAAGGAAGGACAAGATGAGGTTAGTTTTGAAGTTGTAGCATTATAAATATTTGAAAAATGCCATTAGTTGAAGTCAGTCAACTTTAGTAGATTGTAAACAGTATTTTTAAAATAAGTTTAGTTAACTAGAATGATATTGGCAACTTTGTTCACATTAATATTCTATTTCTTATTTCTTCCAAGGTTAAAGTGCCAGATTTCCCATCAATAAAGAAAGCGAGTATGTTAGCTTATTTAGCCTAGTTGATTCAGCTTCCCCATTTTGTATGAATCTCTACAAAATATTACTAATTAAACTTTATTGATTGCTTATACCAACAGTTGATATGAAAATAAGGATTTTAGTCTTCTGTAGGGAAATAAATTATCTAAAAACAATTTTGCCTGTAAATATTTTTGATGAATGTGGTAAAATAATGTGTTAAGACTGTGTTAAGTCAAACTCTATGTTAAGTCAGAATAAATTCCAGAAATGCGGACAGTAGTTTATACTACAGTTTATTATAAACTAAACAAGTTAACTTAACAAATAATTTTAACATCTTAGTAGATTATTACTTGAAAGATTATTATTATTATGAAATTGTTGATATAACAAACCCATAATAGTGACAAACCAACAACCCCACCTTATAGTGAAATCGATGAATTTCAAAACCACCCGGATGCCATAATCCGTAGCTGATAAAAGAAAAAATGAGAGTAGGGGCAAAAGTGGATTGATTTTAAAGAAGACCCAACAAATATTTGTTGACATTGATACATTTACCTACAAAAAACTGAACTATTTATGAGCTATGTCCCAATTTTTTTAGAACAAATTTTCTGTATGTTTTATAAAAAAATTTATAACCCATAATTGAGCACAGCAAAAAGAACTTTTTATACTCTCAGAGTGTTTTTGTAACTATCCTAATGAATTATTTATTTGATGTAGCTTCAGTGTTAATAGTTTCAATTTATCTGGCACTGATGTTGCATTGACAAATTCACAGCGGATGCTACACCAGCAACCAGCATGTTATGTTAGTGCAACTGTTGTTTGGATTTCATCTTAGGATTACACGGCTGAATTATTGCAGTAGCTGGTCTGGTCAGTTTGTTGCTCATGAATCAAATCAAAATATCCTTTATTATGATAACATTTTTGTCTTTTTATTATTTATTTTTAATGCCGCTGTATAATATATGGTGTATACAATGTATATGTTCTAGTCTAAATGTTTAGGTTATTTATGGTTGTTGTAACATGGCTACCCTCGCAAGGTGCTCTTTTTTGAAAAGAATATGAGTATTACTAAATAAAATGACAGTAGTTTTACAGTTTGAAGACATTACAGGTTTGTTTATTACGGCTTCTGACGATGAATAAATTGACTGAAATGGATTGAACTAGTGGGTTGAAGGGAGTAAATAAAGTAAATACATAACATTTGAACTAAAAATATTTAATTAATTGTACATGAATTGATTGTACTTGTCAATACATTGAAATATCCAAGTGTGCGGTCATGATACCGAGCCGGGCAAGGCAGCCCCGCATCCCGTGTTAGGCGACTCCATGCGCCACCACAGCGAATGTGTTAACACGTTGACTGCTATACATGTTAGACCTATACCACGTCTATATCTGAAAGTTAAAAACAAAAAAACTACTCAGCATTAGTGTTTTCAGATGCTAATTTGAGATCAGGAAGTCGGTGGGATGGTTTATTGTTCATTCCCTGTCAGTAAAAATCCATGGGTCGGATCCGGGTCGTCAGCTCCTGGGGATGCGCCAAGAAGGCAAATGTATGGCAACATTTTCAAAATGCACCCAAACAATGTCACAAACACTTTATATTTCACTAAAAACTAATTGTTATATATTTACAATATTTACAACGCCATCCAATAATATTTGTTCCTGTTTCCGGTCACTTCCAAGTTCATCATCACTTTCATTACGATCAGCCATTTTTATTTAAATTAACACTATTACTTCACTAAATGATAGTAAGCTATATAAAACACTAATAAAAATAAACTATATACAAATATAATATAAGCAACTTCTCACTAAATACTATAAAAACAATAACGTGTATAAGAAAACTCAAAAAATCGCTAGGCGGAAACGACGAACACAAAAATATAGCACGTGTTGCACTGAAGGAGCGGGCGACATACAGTCCTCCCTCCACAAGAGCTGAGCTCACACTGCCTAGTATAAGAGAACATTGCAGCGCGACACGGATCCGGGGCACGCGCACTCGGCGCTCGGCCACGCGGGACCCGGAACCGGGTCGTCAGCACTCAACGTGTTAATATGATTGAACAAGAATAAAATTAAAAAGTAGAGTTTTCTGTTATGAATTGATCTAAGTATTGTATAAAATTAGAAGAAACTAACTTCAGTCTAGAATAAATTCATTGAAATTAAATAAAAAATAAATAAAACATGGTATTGTAGAACATATTAGATCTATAGTTAATATTTTAAGTGATAGAGAAAGTAAGAAAAATTGAGGAGGTTTTAAAAAATACATGTGTATGGTGTATTTTCCTCCTAATTGGTAAGTAAGTATATATATACTGATATCCAGCATACATTTTCACATGTATGTGTAATAATATTTTATATTGTTAATTTAAAGTAAAACTTTTTTTTGCTGGCATGTTCTTCCCTAAACACTGAATTATCTTCACTAAAAGTCATTCTACATAGGGATATATATCCCCTTATCCACTGCATTAATTGTAATATTATTGATCAGTTTAAATTCTGCCAAACAGTCTGCTTACGGAACGGTAACTCCAAAACAGGTCAGTTGATTAAAGGAGTGCCTGGATTAATGGTTTTTTTAATTTGAAAATTCAAATTGGTTTCAATTATTCTACTACATTTTTTCTATACAACTTATTTTAATTTGTTTCCATTTATTTATCTAAATTTATTGTGCCTGATGATCTGTCGAGTTTATTTCTTTATTCATATAAAGTTATAATCCTATTTATTTATCTTTTTTTTATGTAATTTTACATTTTTAAGTATTTGAACTTGTGAACACATTGTATTGCAGATTTTCGCTACCGGGTAACACCCAGCACTTAAAAGAGGTTGGCTTAAATGAAGCAGTGGAATATGTAAATCAATGAACAAAAGAGAGAACATTTAATAAGAAAAATTATAAATGTAACGAGTCAGAAATATTGGATATTTTATGGTCTAGCGAAAAAATCTACATTAATATTTTATCAAATCTTCATAAATGCATGCTTTCCTAATGGTAAAATTAAATGAAAATATAAAGTTCCAAATTTCCTTAGAGTATTCAAAAAACTAAATTTAGAAAATTAAAATTAGGATTATTTAAAGGTACTATATTATTAAAAATTAGTTTCAGTTTGTTATGAACGAGATTGGTTGTTGTAAATGTTTGTTGTATACAGCTATCATTTCCTTAACACTGTGATTTAAAATGCAAAATAATAAAATTGGAAGCTCACTCAAACATTAGGCACCATGCAATAATTAAATATAGAAAAATTAATCAGTAAAATGTTAAATAATTTGCTAATCTTATTTGAGAAGTTATATTACTTTTATATGTTATAATGAATAGTTTAGGGAGAGTTAAGGATAAACATTTTATCCCAAATCCTGTTCTATTATTCTAGAAATGTGAAGAGTTTATGAAAGCTGAATCTCTTACAAGTAATATTTGTAATGAACAACATGTAGAAGAATAAAATTCCTTTCTTTTTACCTTAAATTCTAACTAGTTTATGTTCACAGCATTAAATAAATGGTCCCAAACTTTCCCCCATATTAAACAATAAAAAATCAAAACTTTGAAAATACCAGTTTGATTCCCAAATAAATTTTTGTTACCATAACTAAAAAACTGGTCAAATTAGAGACAGTCGGTTTTTACTAAAATATTTTAAATTGTAATTCACACCTTTCCTGAAAATTTTATCAAAATCGTTAGTGCAGTTTTTGGAAAAATTCTATTTTTATACGTTCTTGCCCATAACAATAAAAAAAACTAAAATTTCAAAAAAAGGAATACGGTCAGGAGATATTGGCTACTTTGTTTTTGAAATTTGTTAATGATGGAGTATCAGATGAGGGAGACAAAGGTAGTTGGACATTTGCCATCATTACGTGAAAAATAACAATCACGACGTTTCGATTTGGTAAAACCCAAACCTTTTTCAAGTGCTAAAAACTAAATTACATCTAGTTTGTGTAGATGTAATTTAGTTTTTAGCACTTGAAAAAGGTTTGGGTTTTACCAAATCGAAACGTCGTGATTGTTGACGTTTCGACAGTTCGACAAATCGACGTTGTTGTCGATTTGGTAAAACCCAAACCTTTTTCAAGTGCTAAAAACCTAGTTTGTGTAGATGTAATTTAGTTTTTAGCACTTGAAAAAGGTTTGGGTTTTACCAAATCGAAACGTCGTGATTGTTATTTTTCACGTAATGATGGCAAATGTCCAACTACCTTTGTCTCCCTCATCTGATATTGGCTAAATACACATGCATACCAAATTTCATAAAAATTTATCTATCTGTTTGGTCTCCAGCGAACTGCATATACATAAGGACAGACACACATAAAGACAGACACCACAAATTTTTTGTCGAAAAAATATTTTTTTGATTCAAGGGACTTTAAAATGGATTTTTTGACCAACTTGTAAAAAGATTGTTGTTGGACGATCATAATACTTTCTCTATGCTAACGCATATGGGAGAAAGTAAAAATGACAGAAAATAAATGTGTTTCTTAGGTTAACGCTGAATAAAGTCTTGTTTTCCATTTGCAGGTAGCAGCAGTGTTGCTAGAGAATGGTGCCTCTCCTACAGCTACCACCAAGAAGGGCTTCACACCCCTTCACCTGGCAGCCAAGTATGGTAACATGAAGGTGGCCAAGCTACTGCTCCAAAGGGATGCACCTGTGGATGCTCAGGGAAAGGTAAAAAAAGTATTCAGCTTATTTATTAGTGTACAATGGTTGTAAAATTACAATTTTATTTAATTTAATAATAATAGAAGTTACATATCCTAAACTTAACTTAACCCTCTCCCGTTTCAATTGCCGTGGGGTGACCTTGACACTACTAGGCAGTATTTCCAGCCGGTCTGCTGCTTAGTCCACTTTCTTGACTTTGTTTAATTTATACAAAACAAACACTCTGTTTGGTGATAAAACAAACACTTTTTATTCAACAAACATACAGTTCATTAGAGTGGATGACGGAGAATAAACTCAACGTTCTTATGAATATCACATTGAAATATTTTTGAATTGAATCAAAATGGATTAAATTATAGAACCGGCTCATTTCTATTTTTTTTTTTTTTTTATTATTTATCAAACTTATGTATCCAAATGTTTTTGGTCTTTTGTTGCAAAGTTGTACATAATGTTTAATATATGTATGAACATCCCTCTAGTGGTGACCGTAATGTTTTTATTGTAGAATGGAGTGACACCACTGCATGTTGCCAGCCACTACGACCACCAGAATGTAGCTTTGTTGTTGTTGGACAAGGGAGCTTCCCCTCATGCCACGGCCAAGAATGGACACACACCACTGCACATTGCTGCTCGCAAGAATCAAGTAATCATCTTTAATGTTTACAAAGAATATATTAACTAAGATACTGGCTTAGTAGTTGAGGCTTTGGACTGCGGAGGGCAAGTTCCAAGGTTCGAATCCCCTCTGAGCCAACGGTTGGTACTTAACCCGTTGAATAAAGTTCACGCACAGGCCTGTAGGCCTATGTAAACTGGCGAGTGAAGTTAAACAAAAAATAACATATTTTTACCGACAGTTAATTTGTATGTTGCTATATTCAAAACATGAATCCTGACATCAAAATTGTTCAAGTAAGATACTTAAGTTATTTTGAGGAGAAAGAGTTAATGTTATAGAACTAACTAGAAGAATTCCCTTACATTGTGAATATGTGTGTAAGATAATCAGTAATTTCTTAGCGCTTATTTTAAGATCTAATAAACAATTTGCCACTATTGTAGTGTCTTCAGCAAGGATAGAAATACAAAGATGTTAAATAAATATTAGTCCAGTCATATTTTGCATAGAGAGGTAATAGTTTTGATGATATGCTTGAATAATTGGGGTTTGGGTTAGTTTATTAACAGAAGACAGACTTAGTTGCTGGAATTAAAGCATTATAAATGTTTTCTTTGTCATATTCCGTGCAAATCCTACCATACAAAATAAAGAGTTAAATGATCATGACAAGTAATTTATTCTAAATGATTCTATTGCATGACTTGATTACAGATGGATATTGCCACCACTCTGCTGGAGTATGGAGGAAAGGCCAACGCAGAGTCCAAGGCAGGCTTCACTCCCCTCCACCTGGCTGCCCAGGAGGGACACACAGACATGACCAGTCTGCTCATTGAACATCAAGCCAATGTTGACCATCAGGCAAAGGTATTAAGGGTGTTCATCTAGGCACCCAGTTGAGCACTCAAAGAATTAAGTTTTACATTTTATCGCAGTTGTCACTAGAGTAGTAAAGAGCTTGCCTCACTAACAAACAAACAAATGTGTTCACCACTGCCCACCTCTTAGTGAAATAAAAATAATACAAAAAGTGTCCTCTTACTATCAGTAAACATTTGTGAAATGTGTTTTTTCTATGCATCTATAAAAGAAAAACAGAATCTGTCAACTTCCACCTAAACTGGACACCTTTCATATAAGGTGAGTACCTCTCACCGACTTAGCTACAAGCCAGTGGCCCGATTAAGTTGCACAGAAGCATTTTTCAGCTGTCAGTTGCAGCTGAATTCAAACTGATAATTCTCGGCTTTGTACAGGGCCTCAGATCGATCATCCATTTCAACACCAATGGTGACTCAGAATTTTTGCGTTAATAGACTAATCTGTACCAAATACCTCATAATGTGATGAAGGGTTAATGAATATTTTAAAAACATTTTATAAGGCGCAAGTAAAAATATTAAATATTTCAATACGAAGATATGTGTTCCAACATTGAATGCAGAAGTTATTTATTTGAGTAATTATTAGTTATATTTAAGTATATTGTTAGTAAAAAATCGGTACTTAGTAATTTGTGGGTGTTAAGATAAGGAAATATTCTGTTCAGATCTAAAACCTTTTCAAGATCACAATTTTCAGCTATCTTAAATTTTATAAATCTCCTTTTTAATCAACATATTTTTTTTAATTAATTTGCTAATAATTGATTTATAGCCAAATGTGATTGTTAAATGTGTGATTAGATGTACCTTAATATTTTTAAGATTGATTTATTCTGTATTATTACTGTACTATTACATACTGAGAGTTGGTGAGTTAAAGTATTGCTTCCTTAAATGAGTGAGATGAAATTTTGTAAGCGATTAAAGTGCTTGTTTAAATGAGTAGTGAGAGTTGGTGAGTGAATGCAGGGCCTGTTACTAAGTAACGTTTACTGAATTATTTGTCCAGTGACATACACTTAATTATGTGCAAGAAGTTAATTTATTTCAGAATTAACATCTAACTTTGATTCCAGTTACTGCTTCATGAAAAAATGATCCTTATTGCATTTTTTTACTGTTACAATTGTTATAATTTTGTTTACAGTTGAGTTAGAAATCCTCTAATCAGTGTACAGTAAACTTCATTTTATCCGGATCAAAATTATCCGGATTCCGGTTTACAGGTATCAACTGACCGATGTAAAGGTGTTACACCACCGTAAAAACAATAAAGCGTCGTTCTCTCATGGCTGCGTTGGCGACAAATTCATTACAGCTGCATTGATTGCGTAGTATCATTTTCGGTACACAGCATAGTGTATGGTTCCCGGTACACAGCAAACTGTATGTTCTGTATTTTATTTGGATTTGTTCTTGGGCAATCCACACGGAGTGCTAGTGTTGCTAGCTGTTATTTGCACGCTTTTTATTGTTTTTGTTAGTCGCCGCTGAGTTGCGTACATAAACTTGTAAGGTTGTAGTAGGGTTATGAATACACAGAATATTGAATAGTGCTGAATAAATACTTTATAGTATGACAGTGAACGTTATTAAACGCTATTTTATATTGTTTAAAGCTGGTTTATTCACATGACCTTCCTATCCATACGTTTATCACTGTAACAAGAATAACCAACAAAATATAGGATATTGTATGGATTCCATCCTGTAGATTCGGCTTTTTGTTGTTCATTTACACATAAACACGGACTTTGGTCAAGTTTAGCAATGGTGACGTATTTTTATTGGGCGTTCTTTCAGTTCCCAGAATATTCTCACAAAAAAATAAAGCAAGGCCGGACCGTCCGCGAGCCTCTGTGAAGCGTACATTGCCTATTGTACCATGTAGGTATCTTTTTTTTTTTTTATCCGGATTTATATGTATTCGGAACGGGATATCGGCACATCAGTCTGGATGAAACGAGGTTTACTGTATTACCCAATGATAAATTAAATATAACCAAATCATAATTTGTACACAGCGAAGGTAGTGACAACAGGTTAGTAAACTCCATGACCAAATACTATTTTGACTTAATTGTAGTGGGTAACATAAATGTCTAAAATAAAATCTATTCTCCGATGTTGTAGAATGGACTGACTCCTCTCCACCTCTGCGCTCAGGAAGACAAAGTGAATGTCGCTGCAATTCTAGTCAAGAATGGTGCTAATATCAATTCAACCACAAAGGTATTCACAAATTAAATCCCAGACCTTAAAGTTAAATACTGAAACAAGATTTAAAAATATATGTTTATATGTTAAATATTTGTAATTATATGTGGACTACAGAAGGAATACAGCCAACAAAATCGTTAACTTAATGATAAGAACCAATGAGGTTAACTTAACTTAGTCGAAATTGAGAATAAGTGTAAATCTTAAAAGAAAAATTACCAAACAGAGAATCTATTTGTACAAATTAATAAAAATATTACAAAGTAGAGTTCAGTTGAAAAAGTCTTCTAAAGAGTGGACAAAATAATTAATAAGATGATATTTATTTTGGCAAGTCTATAACACATAAATGCAATTTTTTTCAGTCAAAGAGTCAATTTTTTTCTCAGTCCTGAAGAAGCAGAACAAAGTTACTACCTTATTGTGTGCTTTTGGTACAAAATCTTATGTACTGCATCATTAGATCAATTACTGACGTAACACCAATAACTTCATAGAGTGTTTACATAGAGTGTTCCAGTCCAGGCCAGATTCGAACCTGAAATATCTCTAACCAGGCTCAAAGTCTGATACCTTTGAAGAAGATACAAAGACTGCACAATCACCAGCTCGCCCAAAGTGTAACCAAACTTAGTTATTTTGCTGGCTCATATGTTTGTTTTGAAGTTTTAAAAACTGGCTAGTCAGATAGGGATTATCTGTATTAAAACTCTTGCTCAACTAATAATTCTACTCTTTTGAAGGTAATATTTCGTAACATTAATTAAATTTTAAACAGGAGATTTTTGTTGCAGGCAGGCTTCACACCTTTGCATGTAGCCAGTCACTTTGGACAAGTGAATATGGTGCGGTTCCTACTGGAGAATGGTGCCAACGTGGATCCAGGCACCACTCTCGGTTATACTCCCCTCCATCAGGCAGCGCAGCAAGGCCACTCTCTTATTATTACACTGCTGCTTAAGCACAAGGCCAACCCCAACAGTGTTACCAATGTGAGTTATTTACTAATCGGTTTCACATATTATATTTGTAATGTTGCATTAATTGTAATAATTTGCATAGGTGGGAAGGAGTAAATTTGTATAAACAAATTTAAAGTAAAACAAGTAAAAGTTACAAAGTAGAATTTCTATTAATATACATATCACAAGATTTTGCTATAAAATGGACATTATTTTAATTATATTTACATATTATACAAGTATCATATGGAGAAAAAATACAGGTAGAGTCGTTGTTGACCACATTATTGACATTGTTACTCCCCTATTTTCGTACAAGCATACACACGTCTCACTGTGATGTTCAGTCTAGTCACACCATTGGTTTTGAGGGCCAAAGCCTCATTAAGGCCACGGCTGAGCCTAAAGTTCACACATCTATTCAGTTTTTGAACATAAAAAGCAATTAAATAATTAAAATTCATGACAACTGAAAAGTGTTTGAAGCATCTCAGACATCTAAGTTAGCTTCAGACATCAACGATTTATCTACTTTTGTGTTTATATTTTGGAAGTTAAATATATTTGTATTTACCGAGCATTATCATTAGTAATGATGATTAACACTGACTTTGTTGTTCCAATATCAGAATGGTCAGACGGCTTTGTCAATAGCCAACAAGCTGGGATACATAAGTGTGGTGGAGACCCTAAAGGTGGTGACAGAGACCACCATCACTACCACCACCACAACCACCATTGAGGAGAAGTACAAGGTAGTAGCTCCAGAAGCCATGCAGGAGACGTTCATGTCGGACTCTGAAGACGATGGAGGTTTGTCTGAGACACTGTTTTTCAGTCTTTACTTATTATGTTACTGGCTTAATGGCTAATACTGTGTTATTATATTTAGCTTATATGGTTGTTTTTGGCTGTACTTGTTTTCATACGTTTACATTTTTCATCTTTTTTAATATATAATATAAATGTGTGAATGTCGTAATAGATTGAATTGGCAGTTTGAAATGGGATATCAGTTACTCAGAAATATTCGAGGCTTAAGGAATAAAAAGCAGACAGTCCAATCAATTGGTTTTTGCTTTACAAGGACTGGCTCGGAAAATGTTTGCTTTTCCAAACAAAGCCTCATAGAGTGCTAGCTGGTTTTTGAGCACTCTGTATGCATCTTACTATGGTAATTGGCATATTGCGTAGTTTCTACTTAAATTACTTTGCAATTTTAAAAGTCTTGCCAGCTGAGTGGTTAGGTTTCATAGTTAAAAACCACATATCGTTGAAAAGATTAACTTTATGAAAAAATGTTGTATTACCTTTTAAAACAGTCGAAAAAGTTTGTAATTGATATGACAAACTTATATTTGACTGAAACTAGTTTAGAAAAAAATTGGGAAAATCACCACTTCTTGATCAAGGATCCATGTTTTTGCATTAGTACTACTTTGGTGTATGGGTAGGGTGGGTGGTTCAATAAGTGTATAGGTGGGCAGATAGGTGAATTCCTTTGTATGTGTATGGGTGAGCGAGTTTGTCAATATCATCGTACATGTATGGTTGGGCGGATGGGTCAATACGTGTAGGTGAACCGGTGGATCAATATCACTGTACGTTTATGGGTGGGCGGGTAGGTAAATTCCTTTGTACGTATATGGGTGAGCGAGTGTATCAGTATCATCAACATGTATGGGAGGGCGGGTGGGTTAATATCACCTTACATGTAAGGGTGGATGGGAGGTATATTGCTGGTAATTCAATTCCATGTAGTAAAATTAAAATGTTAACTTCATAAATGGACACAGAACAAAGTAGAAGCAGCACACTTCGTAAGTTAAACTGAATCAGCTTACATTGAAACTGAGCAGAGGGGAGAGTTGGGCATTTCTCCCCCCTGCTGTTACACCCAGTCACCTTTTTTATATTTAGTGATATTCATTTTATAACATGATGATTTATTAAGAAAAATATTACTCAAGTTTTCTAAATATTAAATAATTTTCATTATTATCAACTCTATAGAATAGATATTTTAAAATGTTTCTGGTAATAACTTTGAAGTAATTTTAAGCACAGTTTAACAATTATATGGAATAATTGAAGATATTGCTGAAAATGTTTAAGGAGACTGGATTAGTAGACTTTACCCTCATTATATTACAGTTTGTCGGCTAGAAAGAATTTTTCTGACCATTTAAACATTAAGTTTGTAGTTTGTGTTGTACTGCACCGTTACTGTTATGTTTTGTTAATAATTTGTATTTTTAAGGAGATACTAAAGATATCTTAATATTCTGGTTACATCTTTATTTATTGTTATGTATCTGTGTAACTTGTATTATTCTTCTTTATTTTTATTTAATAATTACTCTTTAGTGAATCATTTCTAATTTCTGTCTCAACTCTTTCTTCTTTATTCTATTTGGTTATCGTTATGAAAGCACTTTGTTCTTTTCCTCACTTTTTTAATATTCATTTCTTTATTTTTGCGTGAGTATTTTCACTTGATCCTCTTCTTGCCTTTGCCTTCCACCAAAGGTCTGTGTGCCACAGTAGGTGGCTAACTATGCATGTCACAGGTGGGGATGAAATGTTGGCTATGGCGATGAATGTATACGGCAAACCTACTCATGCCCAACACGTCTACCTCCCCTACTACCAGGGTCAGATGCTCTACACTCGTAAGTCCCTTCTCTTGCCCACTCACACAGACGCTAGTAGATTGCACCCTCTGACAGGCATGATCGTAGGCTGCTAAATTATAAAATAAAACAAATAATTTTTGTTGCACCTCTCATATTACTAGTTTTTAGATTTAGAATCGATTTTATCTGGATGGATAAGAATGATTAGATATTGTCAACATTGGTGTAAAGAAATTGACTTTAGATTATCAGCTGACAAATTAAGATAGCTTTTAGGGGAAGAGTCTAGAATGTATAGCAATTTAGTGAGATTACAATGTAATACCATTTGTAGATAGATAGAGATATCACGTGTTTGCATGTCAGTTTAAAAAAATGCTTTAAATCCAAATGAAGTCCAGATGGCTGCAGATTACTTAGGTCGTATAAAAAGTGGATTGTTTATGTATCAGTTGAATTATTGAACTACCAATGTTGATATTTGTAACAGTCCTAGTTTTAAATCAAACTAGATAAAAGAAGTTGGTTGTTTATTTATACGAGGTATAGTCAAAAAGTTCCTGGATTCATTTGAAATATATTTATTAATAGTTTTTTAATTATCATAATATGTGTTGGTACATATACAGTACAAGTAAACGTCACACAACACAAATTTACTACAATATAAGCACAAAATGCACTAATATAATACAATTCAAGTACAAAATGCACAAATATTATGGTGATCGATTTCGGTGAACCATGCTCACCTTCCTCAGACCAGAGGGATTCACAAAAGATTCTTCTGTGAATCCCTCTGGTCTGAGGAAGGTGAGCGTGGTTCACCGAAATTGATCACCATAATAATTGTGCATCTTGTACTTGAATTGTAATATATTTGTGCATTTTGTGCTTATATTGTAGTAAATTTGTGTTGTGTAACGTTTACTTGTACTGTATATACTTATTGGACAAAAATAAACTTACAACTATTTTCCTTCAAAATACTTTTCTTTAGCAACAACACGCTTTCCCCAATGATCATACAGTAGTACAAAACGCTTTTGAAATTCATTTTCTGAACGTCTTTTAATGCTTATGTCACATTTTCTCTGACAGCTTTACCATCTGCAAATCGTTATCCTTTCATTGATTTTTGGCTGGCACGAGGTCAGATGAGTAAAAGGCTGTACTAGCGTAGTAACGCTGTGCTTGGCCTTTTACATAACAACAGGGATCTATGTGCACGGGTATTGTCATGCAGCAAAATCAAAATGTTTTCAGCTCATTTTTCTCCTAATGGGTGCATCTTGTAAGTAACTAAGAATAAATGTGTTACGCTCCTTGTTCACTATTTGTCGTTCGGGAATGAACTCATAGTGAATTAAACCTTCGTAGTAAAACATCTCAAGCATCAAACATTTCCCTTACTTTTGTCGAAGGGAAATTTTTCTCTACTTGGTGATGTTTTCCATTTAGAATACTGACTTTTTGTTTGAGAGTTGTACAGAAATCAACATATTTCGTCACCAGTAACGATTAAAAATATTAAGTTCTGCATCGACCAAATCAATAAACTCACCAGCCATTGTCATCTGTTGTTCTTTATTGTCAACAAAAAAATAGAAAATTTCTTGAAGTCAACATTTTTGGAAATACTTGCTAACAAACTTGTTGTATGTTCAAATGGTTATTGAGAATGGTGAGAAAACTGCCATAGTATAAATTTACCACAGATGCAATTTTATGAATCAAAATTCTTCATGGACAATTTTCCAAACTCACTCAATGTTATCATCTGTAATTGCAGTCGAAGGGCATCCACTAAATGGGTCATCTTAAATGTTTATGCGACCTTCATGAAAAGGTTTGTATCATTCGTAAACTTGGCTTTTCTTCATCGGCTCATCTCTATATGCTTGAATTAACATTTGAAGTGTCTCAGAATGTCACTTTTGAACCTACACAACACTTAATGTTTGCTCGCTGTTCAATAAATGCCATTTTCAAAAAGTGATAATATAAACATGCAACCACATAAAAAGCACTCTCTACAATGGATCAATAGCGGCTAAGTGATACTCGTGCTACCGATATCCCTTCTCCAGGAGTAGTTCTAGCTGTTACACGACAAAATTCCCACTGGTAACCAAGTGTTCGAGACTGATTTCTACTGTAAGGATGGGGGTGGGTTCGAGCTGTTTCTCATGTAGACTGCCCTCGGGCAGTCAGTCTCATGTAGCGCCTCACCCACTCTTGCAGTGTTGTAGCCTCATGTTGATTCGTTACATATAGATTATATACATTTACAGTTCATTTAGATCAGTTACATTTTACTTTAATCTCAAGTTTTGTCACAGTTTCATTAAGTTCATACCATTAACTTCAATATCAATAAAATCAGTGATTACATCTCATTTATTTCATTAATTATTATTTACCTGTTTTCGAATTGGCTTACCGCGACATACATACGCCGTAACACCATGCTTTGTGTCTTTGGACATCGGTTCCGGAAACTTTTTGACTCTGTATATTTATTTATCACATACAAGCAGTAAACTCTAGATCTGCTGAAAAGATACACGCAACAGTTGGAATTTCCATGGTTGCTCATGTCTTGAACTGGAGGTTGATGCTTATTACATTTTATCCAAGGTGAAAACCATTGCAATTATATTTCAAATTCAGTAGCTAAGGAAGATTTAGTGAAACATTAACATTGCTGTACTGTAAAATAAGGTGGGGACTGATTACATAAAAATCCTTATTTAGTAAATTTTAGAAATATATTATCTCTTAAATTCAAGTATTTTCTGGAGAGCAAATTTTGATCCTGCTTGTGGTGCATTAAAGTCATGCAGCAGAATGAACAGTGTGTAGATGCATTGCTTGCGTCAGTAAGTCTGGTAGTAACGTGAGATAATTATTGAATAAGTTGTCGAGAGAAAGCCACATACAGTTTTGAACTGTGTGGTATTGCAGATTTCCCTCCTATAACAATATGAATTAGGAAATGTTTACACACACACACACACACACACACACACATATATGTCAAAAATATCATTAAAACTTCCAACGCCCTTCTTCCACGGACACTTATCATGCACAACATTTGGAGTAATAAAGTTTATCAGTAAGAATATTTTTAAAGACAGTTCTCAGTATCTGAAGAAATAAATTTTGATTGTCTTAACTATGTAAAGACAATTTTCTTAAACGTTGCCAGTCTCTTTTGCAACATGTTCGTCACTTCAAACAGATAATCTGCATTTGTTTCATCATCATTCACTCAAAGTAGGATCAGAAGTTACTTTCTTTTTAACCCCTCATGCAAATGTTAAAAGAGATAATATATTTTAACAAAAGATTTTGTTCTCACTAAACACAATATTTGACATAAATATACAATATTTTTAAATGGAGTTACATTTAAATTCTCTAAAGACATTATTATAATTAAGTTCTAAACCAGATACTAAAATTTAAGTGTGCAATGAGTGAAAATAGAATTATAAATTAAATACATTTTTTGTTCTCAAACACGTTTCTGAAGTCAATTTAACATAGTTTTATGATACTTAATATATTTTCTTGGAAAGAATGTTTTATCAGCCACTGGCTACATGCTTGTGAAATTAAAAACCTTTACCAAAGCAAATGAATGTCAGTCAGCTGAAAACATTGCAAATGACCATTAGGACATAATCATTGCCTTCAGAGATAAGCTAACAGCTTGACATTTCTACATATTCATGTTTACATTCACTTACAACAAAGATGTTATTTTGCAACGAATCAGATAGTTTACTAGTTTTTTTTAGTAAAATTTTGTTTAGTAAAATTATATTGTTTACTTTAAAACACGGGGCAGGTTTAAAACATTAGAAAGATATTGTTAGCTTGCTGAAATTAAGTAATCAGAATTTTAATTTTTAATTTTATGTAAGGTCAAAATCTCAAACATTTCTGATTACATTCAAATACCATGTTTAAATTTCTTGTTACTGGTATATCAAAGATATATAGGATGGAAGAAAAATATGGAAACACTTTCACAACAACGTTATTCTTTTCCATAGATAGTTTGATAATTAATTTTTTTAATAATTGTGTTCCATAAAGTATAATTTTTGATTAGAATAATTGACTTAAAACCATAAAATAGCGAAGAAATAATATTGTTCAAATTAGTTACTTTTAAACAGTACAAGTAAACGTCAGACAAAACAAATTTATTACAATATAAGCACAAAATGCACAAATATATTACAATACAAGTACAAAATATACAAATATTATGGTGATCGATTTCGATGAACCACACTCACCTTCCGCAGACCAGAGGGATTCACGAAAGAATGGAAAATGGTGTTCAACAACTCAATTTATAGGCCTATGATCACATGACCCCATTGGCTGGAATCATCAAAATGGTGGCTGCTGTGATATTATTGGGTCACGTGATCATAGGCCTATAAATTGAGTTGTTTAACACCATTTTCCATTCTTTTGTGAATCCCTCTGGTCTGAGGAAGGTGAGCGTGGTTCACCGAAATCGATCACCATAATATTTGTACATTTTGTACTTGTAGTGTAATATGTTTGTGCATTTTTTTCTTATATTGTAATAAATTTGTGTTGTGTGACGTTTACTTGTACTGTATATGTACCAACACGTATTATGCTAATTAAAAAGCTATTACTTTTAAATTCAACGACCGCTACTCTGGAAAGGATAAACCTTTCGAAGTCCGATTTATGGCAGTGTGAGAGAGTATGATTTGTCTCATTTTGTCTTATATATCTTTGTTAGGAAGAATTGGTTTTTAACAAGGTGGTGTGTTTATTAAGCGAAAATTCTATGTATGTTTGATCTCAAAATAACATGCTTACAATTTTAATTTTCCCATTGTCATCTTTCATTTGTGCCCTTATTTTATTGCTCAAGTACCGCTTTTCAATAAAATATTTATTTAAGGCTGCATTGGTCTAATTATGGCTTTTAAGTGGTAATATTCATTATTTATCTCTAGTTAATAAAATATTGTCATATTAAACTAGAAATTTGCAATGAACACTTAAATGGAAAAAGTAACACATTTTTCAGTTCCATCCTGTAAGAAAGTGATTATACATTTTGAAACTTAATTTTTAAATTTTGTATCCATTACACAAACCATGTCACAAATTATTATGCAATCAAGGTCATAAATCTCTTACCTATAGATTTGTCAGACATATTTTACATGAATTTTTTATATATTCTTGTATTGTAATTATTTTATTCTGCTGTGTAACATATACAATTTTTAATTGATTTAACTGTTTATTCGAAGAATCTTGTTCACAATTTAGCAGATTTACAAATGATCTAGATATTATGGTATATTTTTTTATTTTAAACAAGTTGGATTATATCTTGAAAAAACCTGTTTTAAATTTAATCATAGTTGTTCATTTCACTTTGTATAGTTATGATAATTATCTTGATCTGTACCTAATAATAAGATTTGATCGAGAGCCAAATTTCGTTGTTGACACATTTACCAGTTAGTATCTTACATCTTCACTTGGGTACTTATTTATACAGCTCTTTTCTGTTTGTCTGCTTCTGGACTTCTCTGTAAACTATGCTTTCATCTGGTATGTACTTATCGCTTCACATTACTTATTTCTTGGGCTGTACACTTAATTTGCCTTTAGCCTAGTTTTTATTGCATGTAATATGCACTGTTTAAGTCTTAAAAGGTTTGTATTGGAACTAAAATTACATTTTGTTGTAATTTTATTGAGGAAAACTTGAAATATTTCTGTATGTCTAACCAATGTTTATTTTCAGTTCATACAAGTTGTGAAAAAAAGATATAATAAATTATAGTGAATTTCTTCAATTTGTGAATTAGATTAGATATGTTTTTCCTTATGTGGGTTTATATTTAATTTATATTACTTTTTAATGCACAATATTTCTATCTATACTGTTAGTTCTTTATTTGACAATAAAGCCAACCTAGAAGGGTTTGTAATAATTTAAAAATAATTTTATCGGATGTATTCATGACTATTTTCTTCATTATTATTTTCTTGTAATGAGTAATGAACACAAATTTAATAGTGCCTCTTATGCATCCCTGCTTAAATACATATCAAAAGTACATAAATTTGGTCTCTTTTGTTTATATTTTTGTTTGTTCTTTTTATATTAAATAACATGTCTTTAAGATTCGGTTCTTCTAACCCACAGTACTATCTGGGGTAAATATGACCCCAGGTGGGTAATTTTATGTTTAAATTAAAACCTGTTGGAAGTACTGCTTCCATCTTCTCAGTACCTTTCTAGAATTCAATCTAGTGCAAAGTCACGCTATTTGCTGTTGTCTTCACAATCGTCCAGTTCCCTTTTATTTCGTTTGTGGTTATTGGGGTCATATTTATCCCACGTCAGTAACTTTGGTGCCGAAACATTATTATTGTTTTTAGTATCTACATAGAATTACTTGTGTTTTTACATGTGTACAATTGGTTCATTATAACTTTATATGGTTACTATGCAATATGGTCTATTCAACGGTTTACAATAATTTCCCAAACTAATGGTAATACGAGCCAGAGGAAGATGTGATTTGTTTCCTCGTTCAGCTAACAGGAAGACTCTATTTTCGTGTGAAACCTGTTATAACATGTGTAAAGAACTTGTAAAAATATATTCCGAACATTGTATGTTTGTAATCTTTGACAGCGGTCGGGTAAGATGTTGATTATTATTTTTACCAACTGAAAATATTTATTTTTAAAAAGTTATGCATGGAAATATGAATTAATTTATTGAAACAAATAGTTTTTTTCTTTATTCAATCTGATTATTTAATTTCATTACTGTATTTCTTATATTTTTATTAACCTAATAAAACAAACACCTTAATGTATGTAGTTAGGTAGAAAATATATAGAACAAGATTTTTTTTCTTTTGTCATCAACACAATACAGAAATAAAGTTCAGAAATATATACCGTGTATATATATATATATATATATATATATATATATATATATATATATATATAAACACTCAATATATGTTAGTTTTACTTAATTGTGTTTAATTAATTTGCTAAAATATTTGAAATATAAAAAAAACTTGTTGGGGTCATATTTTGACCCCACACGAGAATTTATGTCACCATGAGCCACACGAGTACTGTGGGGTTTAATAAATCTTATAATAACCAATAGTTAAGATACAACAAATATATTGCAGAATTACTTAATTTTTACTAATGAAAAATAAATTTCCAAAAGTAGTCTATCACGTGAACATGATTGTTTAGATAAACACATGATTGATATGATTTCCTTGCAGCAAACAGGAAAAGAATATCGGTTGGTAAGCAAATTTGCTCTTAAAAGCAGACATTGTAAATTATACTGCTAAGTTTCATTGTGATAAAAAAGATCGTAAAAGTAAATTAGACATTGGAAATTACTCATGAAAACCATTGTGAGTAAATTGTACCTTAAATTACATTCCCAAACGCTGTGACAGAAAATTCATCATTCCAAAAGTGAGGTGGGAACAGCACAATCTATATCATAACAACTAGAAAAAATGCAATACAGCATAAAGATATTTTCTGGTTTAACACTAACCGAACTGTGAGAGCAAGAAACGTTTTTTTCCGTAAGAGTTGTACCTCGACTTTTGGCAATAACTTTTTAATAGGTTATATTCAAATATATTCAGCTTTTTTTAAAATAGAAAATCAATTTAATTTATCAATTTACAAATAAATAATTTACTTGCAATAATTAAAAAAATGTTGTATTTGAAGAAATAAATTTTTTAAAATTTATTTATTTATGAATAAGTAAAGTCATATGAAATTTACTTTAGTGAGAAAAATGCATAGATATTAAAGTAATTATTTTTTTCTACATGATTTCTTACCTAAAGACAAACTGTTAACTTTATAGCATATCAGTAAAAGAATATTATATTTTATGGTGAATTGGTCCTTGTGAAATTACAAATTTTTAAAAAATAATGGAGTAATAACTTACCTCATCGTATAATATTTCTAAGTGTTTACATCTAAACGTTCAAGAAATATAATCATTTTGTAATCTATTCTATTTGGCGTTAAAATTGATTTGGACGATTATCAGTTATCTGGCGTGGCTCTTTTGATAAAAACCAAGGTCACCAAGATGCCAAAGCCTACATACGTTCAGATTGAATCAGTCAGATTGAGGTTAATCTATTGTGTGAGTCACTTACTGCCATTGAGTGATTGATAGGAGGTGGTGAACTCTTATCTGGGTGAAGGAGATTTGCCAACTCTAGTGATAAGGTTGTCAGTCAGTCATCAGTGTGGATAGCGTCAACATGTTGTGCGGTAGAAAGCGCAAGAGTAAAAAGAAGAAATTACAGCATGTGAAATCACCTGATTCTATAGGTAGATTGTGTCATTTTTATTATTCAAATTGAACCATAAAAGTAAAAATTTGATCGGTTGTAATTTTGTAATTTTGTTTTCAATGACAGTATGTTACATGTACGAACAATTAATTCTAACGACAAAAAAAAATACAATTTTACCTAAAACAATTGAGAAACTCTAAAACATCATTTGTTTATTTCATTGGTTTAGTAATCAAACTAATTATAATATAATAAACAAATAAAATCATTGTTGTTTATAAATATTTTCTTTTATTATGAATGGTAACAGATAACAAATATTAACTGTTTTAACCAGGTACTTAGCACATTGAAAAACCTATTCTGGCTGGCATGTTATTTCTCAATTTTAAAATTGATAAAAAAATGTATTTTTACATTAAACAACATGGCATTGTATGTTTTAATTTATTCTGGTCTATATAGAAGGATATTATTGTATAGTGCATTACAAATATATGTATAAATTATTATATATGTCTATTTTATTGAAAATAGTTTACATATTAAAAAATTATTATTCAAAACTACACATATCTTGGAATAACATGTTTAATATTTTAAAATCTTTCAAGATACATAAAAAAAGTAACTGCATATGCTGTTCACATGAATCAGTTAAAAAGTTAAACTGAAATATTTTTTATTGTTGTAATTTAAAATGGTAACTAAAATTTTAATATTAAATTTTGTTTGAAAAAAATGTTTAAAGTCTACACTAAAAGAGATAGTTTGTATAGTAAGAATACTTAACGAAAATATATTCAACCATTGGAATAATAAAGAGATACCAATAAAATAATGCTTGGTTTTTTTAAGCAGCTGAACAAACAACCTATGTAAACAAATAAATTATAAAACTAGACATTGCTTGGAGGCTTGTTTTATTTATAAGAAGTATTGAGTGAGTTTAGAAAAGTCTATGAATCATCTCCTGTATCTTGAATATCATTTTTATCAATCAAAATCTTAACTTTTTATATAATTTACCAACATATAAAAACCTTTTAAAAAACAAGCAGTATAGTTGTACAAAATACGCAAGTAATGTATCCTTTGCAAATTTAAGTAAGTAGTAATTAATAATAAAAAGACCTATTCCTGAAAGGGACAAGCATTCAACAGGCGAAGGAGAGACAATTATTCTTAGACAGAGACAGATGGAAGAGGTTTGTTAGCACACCCGGGAGACTGGAGATGCTGATCAGATGATGATGATGATGATGAGTAATTAATAATAATCTTTATCTCCATCATTAACAAAACATACAATGGTACAAAAATAAACTAGGAAATAACCTAGCCACTTTCACAGTTGTGTGATTAGCACGAACATTAAAATAATTACAATTAGAAAACAAGCGAGTCAGTCTACTAATATATAAAAACAGTCAACATCGCCACTCTCCGTGGTGCTGCTGCATGCTGATGCTTATAATAAATAATAATACAGTAGAACCCCGCAAATCCGAACCCCACAAATCCGAATTTTCGGCAAATCCGAACTGATGGGGATCGGAAACTTTTTTTTTAACAAGTTAAAATATTGTATTCAGTAAATTTGGAGTCGCAAAAACGGGAATGAAATAACATACAAAAACGTAAAAACATAATTTTAATTTACAAAAACACCTTCAACATCGTTAACATGGTTTATAATTGAACTTGAAATACAGTGAAGTAGAGTATAGTACAGAATGAATACATGAATATAACGTTAGATAAAATACAGTATAAAAATATAAAAGATTAAGGTGTGTTCTTAAAGAACTCTGTAACTTTCTTCTGACGCATAGATGTGTAGCGACTAGAAGCGGCAATGTTAAGCCATCTACGCATAAACATTACGTCAGCTGGTAACGCAGCAGGGCTCTGCTCCACATATCGTAGAGCCACATCCAGGGCTTTAGTGGCATCTGCGTGTGACACTCGATCTGGTTGGGAAATTTCTTCCTCGCTTTCTTCGTCTTCATTAGGGCTTTGAGGTTGAACCAAATTTACGATTTCGTCATCATTGTATTCTTGGTGGCCATTATCGTCAACACCAACCCATTCTATGACATCATTTTCTCCAGCTTCTTCACATCCTGGAAGATTTTGAATGACATCTAGGAGGTCATTTTGTAGTGGAGCTTGAAAATGCTGTGTTTCTTCAAATTGTAAATCTGGCCAAATCTTCTTCCACGACTGTTTAATCAAAGTTTCAGGACAGTTGTCCCAGGCTTCAGCCACCCAATAAATTACATCTTTTATCGTGATTCTTTTCAGGATGTCAGTGATGGAACTTTCTTCATCTGATAGAAGTGTCCGCACCAAATGTTTTCTATAGTAAAGTTTTATAAACTGCAGGACACCCTGGTCCATTGGCTGCAGTAATGGAGTGACGTTTGGTGGTAAGAAAACAGCCCTAATTTCACCACATGTCAGTTCTTTTTCTGAAGGGTGTGATGAAGCATTGTCAAGAAAAAGTAATGCCCTGTTGGGTAGTCCCACTTCTTCATTGAATTTAGTCACCGAAGGAACAAATTGTTTTTCAAACCACTTCTTAAACAGAGCACTATTCATCCAGGCTTTCTTCTGATTTCTATAATACACAGGCAGAGCATCCATATTAACATCTTTCAAAGCGCGTGGCTTCTTTGAATTGCCAATAACCATCAACGGCAATTTGTTGGTTGCCACCACATTACAACAAGCCATTACAGTTAAACGTTGCTTGTTCATTTTAAAGCCAGGCGCACACGCTTCTTCGTTCGATGCTAGACTTTTACTAGGCAGTGACTTAAAATTTAATCCACTTTCGTCTGCATTATATATCTGTTGAGGTGAATAATTGTCTGTGATTGTATCTTTGAACTTTAGTGCAAATGCTTCTGCAGCGGTAACGTCTGATGACAACTTTTCGCCTGTAATTGCGAGCTGACGAACACCATGTCTATTTTTCCAGCGGTTTAGCCAACCATTGCTTGCAACAAATGACGGACTGCCATTCATACGTTCGTTAAGTTGCAAGGCCTTTTCTTGAATCAAAGGTCCACTTATAGGTACTCCCTTTTGCCTCTCCTGGCTAAACTATAGGAATACCGCTTCATCAAGACGATCATGAGCCGATACAGAAGAATTGTGTCGCTTTTGCAGTGCTTCTTCACTTGTACTGCCTGAAAACTTTTCAATTTTTGCCCTATTTTTTTTCCAGTCACTTATAGTGGCCTTACCTATTCCCAATTCCAAAGCTATCTTAGACGCACTTTCTCCTTTGTCTAATCGTTTTAAAACGTCCAATTTTTCTTTAATTGTACATGAGCTGTGTTTTCGTTTAGTGGCCATTGTAAAGCTTATATAATCAGTTAAACACTTTTCAGTTGAGGGCACTGTATTGTCTTTTGTTGCATTGAACTAAAAATAGAAAATGTGAGAAAACAATTTTACGTAGATCATAATACTGAATGGAAAAAATGGTAACTTTAATGTAGGCTATACTGTAGATCCGAACACCAGATCCTGTAGGCCTACAGTAAAATTGTTTTCTCACTTTAAACACTTGACACAAACACTCGCATAACAATTCACCACAAAGAAATTGATTCCCACTTTTGTAGGCCTATCGAAATGTAAAAAATATATTTTACTACCTACTATACTGTACTAATACAATACAGTAATGAATAATATTCACTACAGTATTAGTACAGTAGTAAAATATATTGTTATATTATATACAAACTAAACAAACTTCAATGAATTAACGAGACTAACGGCGGAGTATATACGACAACGGCACTGACTACAAAAGACGGCTACTGAGCTACAACTGTAGGGAACTGTACGCCAGCGTTGCCAGGTAGAGGGGGAGTAGGTCAACGCCCTGTCGCCATGCCCTCAGCGCCACACATGCACAGACGGCATTTTAAACTGTCAGTTAACGTTGAACAACTTTGCTAATGTTAGTACAGTAACTCTATACGCTATTTTTCGGATAATCCGAACTTTTCGGAATCCGAACAAGCTGTCCCCCCAATTAGTTCGGATTTGCGGGGTTCTACTGTAATGAACATTGTAATAATAATTAAGCTGTAGATGTATGTAATACTACTAAAAAATATAATTGAAAAATCAAGACACAAAATTGGTTAAGCTTATAAAATTATAAGTATATATGCAATAAATGATAAACAGAAAAAACACAAAATTATATAAGGAATCGAACAATCAACAAAATAAACAACCAGTATAAAAAATAATAGATTATCTTCAATATTTAAAATTAACTATACTAACACAATTACTGAAATATACACCCTTATCCTAAGTAAAAATTATAATAAAAGTAAATTTAGAATAAATACACCAATAGCACAAATTAAAAACACAACCGCCCGTGTAAAAAACAAAAAATGCCATATAGGTGGACGGACTTTAAACATGTGCACAACAATACTTAAACTAATTACACCTAAAAATTTGTTACTTACACAAAAAATACAATATATGTAATAAAACATAATCCACATACCATAATACTAAAATAAAACAAAAATACGATTTATATAAATATAATACAGTATGCCCTTGGATGGATTCGGTGTTATTGGTTAACCTCGTAAATGAAAGTGATATTGGGATATTAAAGTAGCTAAGACTTAAGTTTCTTACAGAAGCTATTCAATTTAATAATTGCTTT